>BLSH010128197.1:27780-50123 GCA_018402905.1 Glandirana rugosa | reverse complement strand
GCATCTATTCAAACCCGACGGCTCAAGTCAAAGCTAACGGAATCCTATCAGAACCGTTCCCCATAATCAACAGAACGCGCCAAGGATGCCCGCTCTCCCCCCTTCTCTTTGCTCTCTCGTTGGAACCATTCCTGTGCAGAATCAGGAGTAACCCCGATATACAGGGCCTTAAAGTAGGAGACAGTCATTGTAAAATATCGGCCTACGCGGACGACCTTTTATTCACACTGACGAACCCCATCACATCCCTACCGAATCTCATGCGCGAATTCAAGACGTACGGGCAATTGGCAAATCTAAAAATCAACTTCGACAAATCGGAGGCGATGGGGATCGCCTTACCAACTGACTTACTACATACCCTGCAACATAACTTCCGCTTCAAATGGTCTACCACAGCACTGAAATATCTGGGTACTCTCATCCCTGCAGTCCCATCCCGAACGTTTGAGCTTAACTTCCCTCCGTTAGCAACCAAGACCCGTATAATGCTGGAGCAGTGGCAGAAAGGACTACACTCATGGTTCGGGAGGTGTAATCTCCTGAAAATGGTGATCTTGCCAAAGTTCCTGTTCCTTTTCCAAGCCCTCCCAATTAAAATCCCGCCAACTTACCTTAAACAGATGCAATCTTTGTTCTTACGATTCATCTGGGCCGCCAAGAAACCACGTATCTCTCAAGCCCATCTGACCCTTCCAAAGACGCACGGGGGACTTGCAGTACCGAGCCTCAAACATTACTACTTAGCAGCCCACATAGGCAGAGTGATAGACTGGAAACGCCATAGAGACAGAAAATTATGGGTACAATTAGAACAAAAACAGACTCATATACCACTGCAGAACGCCCTCTGGTACTTCGAGGAGCTACCCGCGGATGTGCAAAAACACCCCACTATAGGCACTACCCTGCGTATTGGTCATAAGGAATTAGGGCGGGCGTCCTTTACGACTCGTGATTCCTCCCTATACCCCATCCTGGGGAACCTACACTTTACAATGGGGTTGGACCCTCGGGAATATAGTCACCTAAGGGAAAATGGCAGAGACAGGGCAATAGACTTCATATCAGGGGGCCAATTGGTATCACTCAAGTCCTTAATGGCAACAGAAGGCCCATTCCAGTTGACATTTTGGCCTGCCCTACGCCTACATCATTTCTTGCACTCTTTACCGTCCCCGGATAAATTTAATCGACCTCTGTCGACCTTTGAGGAATACTGTATAGGCACTGATGATTTGCTGCGGGTCCTATCTAAATCTTATGCTCTGCTAAACACCCCGTTGGAACAACCACATCTCTCATACCTGGCCAAATGGGAAAGGGACTTGGGATGCACTTTCACTACAGCGCAAATACAAAATATAATCAGATTCACACTAAAATCTTCCCTCTCCACGAAGATCCAGGAAGCAAACTTTAAAATTCTCACTAGATGGTATTACACTCCCACTAGACTACAAGCATGCTATCCTAACACCTCAGATAGATGCTGGAGATGTCGAGAGGAAAGAGGCACACTACTCCACATATTTTGGACCTGCCCCCGACTTCAGTCTTACTGGACGAGGATCCATGCTATCACTCAGAAAATGACAGAACACCAGATCCCCAAAGACCCAACTTTCTTCTTACTGCATGTCTCCTCGATATCCCCTAAAATATACAGTAAATCCATCCTACGGCAGCCAAAGCGGGCATCGCCCTCAATTGGAAGAAACCAAATGCGCCATCAATTACCTGTTGGTTCCGAAAGGTAGAACAAATAAATAAAATGGAAGACCTAATCCTTACGGCTCAAAACAAACAGGAACGATACAAAAAAACATGGGGGTTCTGGAACACATTTGTGTTGTCAGACGAAGGGAAAACCCTGCTCACGGACGTGCCACCATAAATACAGGGACATTTGGAGGCATTAGTGAATGTGCCCCTCAGGCGGCCCATGACAACTGCCCCGCGAGACCTCCCCTTACCCCACCACCTTCCCTGAACTTCCCCGTCCTACCCTTATTCTCTTGAGATCCCATCTTTCCTTCTACTTCCTTCTAGGCTATTTTGTAGCATATTATGCTATAAAAACTCTTCTCTTCCCCTCTATGCTTTCTTTGTCTTGTCCTTATTATGTGGTTCTTATATAAAATAGAAACCCCGGATCGAGTGACCGGATTAAGGAGACCATGAATACTAATGTTGAGATATATCAGTATGATCTAATGACAAGGGAGGATTAAAAGGGATAACCACTGTAATTAAAATATATGTAGATGGATGCATGTCTTTGTATGCTTTGTAAACAAATGTCCCTTGTTTGTACTGTATCTCTGGTTACCCATCTCGGGTGTTAATAAAAATTCATATTTGAAAAAAAAAAAAAAAACTTGGGTAAGACACTACAGAGAAACAAAAACATTATAATAATGCGCATAGGGCAACAGATGGAACAGGCCACATACCATAGCAAAAATACACAGATATTAAAGTAGAGTTCAGTTGAGAGTGGATGATTGCTTCAGCTGACACATACCATAGCAAAAATAAACAGATTAGAGTAGAGTTCAGTTGAGAGTGGATGATTGCTTCAGCTGACACATACCATAGCAAAAATACACAGATTAGAGTAGAGTTCAGTTGAGAGTGGATGATTGCTTCAGCTGACACATACCATAGCAAAAATACACAGATTAGAGTAGAGTTCAGTTGAGAGTGGATGATTACTTCAGCTGACACATACCATAGCAAAAATACACAGATTAGAGTAGAGTTCAGTTGAGAGTGGATGATTGCTTCAGCTATATATATATATATATATATATACTACATTCAGTGTAGACTATATACAGTATCTCACAAAGTGAGTACACCCCTCACATTTTTGTAAATATTTTATTATATCTTTTCATGTGACAGCACTGAGGAAATGACACTTTGCTACAATGTAAAGTAGTAAGTGTACAGCCAGTATAACAGTGTAAATTTGCTGTCCCCTCAAAATAACTAAACACACAGCCATTAATGTCTGTACCGCTGGCAACAAAAGTGAGTACACCCCTAAGTGAAAACGTCCAAATTGGGCTCAGTTAGCCATTTTCCCTCCCTGGTGTCATGTGACTCATTAGTGTTACAAGGTCTCAGGTGTGAATGAGGAACAGTTGTGTTAAATTTGGTGTTATCGCTCTCACTCTCTCATACTGGTCACTGGAAGTTCAACATGACACCTCATGGCAAAGAACTCTCTGAGGATCTGAAAAAAAGAATTGTTGCTCTACATAAAGAGGCTATAAGAAGATTTCCAAGATCCTGAAACTGAGCTGCAGCATGGTGGCCAAGACCATACAGCGGTTTAGCACGACGGGTTGGTTCCACTCAGAACAGGCCTCGCTATGGTCGACCAAAGAAATTGAGTGCATGTGCTCAGCGTCAGAGGTTGTCTTTGGGAAATAGATATGAGTGCTGCCAGCATTGCTGCAGAGGTTGAAGGGGTGGGGGGTCAGCCTGTCAGTGCTCAGACCATATGCCACACACTGCATCATATTGGTCTGAATGGCTGTCATCCCAGAAGGAAGCCTCTTCAAAAGATGATGCACAGAAAGCCCGCAAACAGTTTGTTGAAGACAAGCAGACTAAGGATATGGATTACTGGAACCATGTCCTGTGCTCTGATGAGGCCAAAATAAACTTAGTTTGGTTCAGATGGTGCCAAGCGTGTGTGGCAGCAACCAGGTGAGGAGTACAAAGACAAGTGTGTCTTGCCTACAGTCAAGCATGGTATGGGACTGTTATGGTCTGGGGCTGCGTGAGTGCTGCACTGGGGAGCTACAGTTCATTGAGGGAACCATGAATGCCAACATGTACTGCTGCATACTGAAGCAAAGTATGACCCCCTCCCTTCAGAGACTGGGCCACAGGGCAGTATTCCAACATGATAACAACCCCAAACACACCTCCAAGATGGCCACTGCTATGCTAAAGAAGCTGAGGGAAAAGGCGATGGACTGGCCAAGCTTGTCTCCAGACCAAAACCCTATTGAGCATCTGTGGCATCCTCAAGCGGAAGGTGGAGGAGCACAAGGTCTCTAACATCCACCAGTTCCATGATGTCATCGTGGAGGAGGGGAAGAGGAGCAACCTGTGAAGCAACCTGTGAAGCTCTGGTGAACTCCATGCCCAAGAGGGTTAAGGCAGTGCTGGAAAATAATGGTGGCCACACAAAATATTGACACTTTGGGCCCAATTTGGACATTTTCACTTATGGATGTACTTACTTTTGTTGTCAGCAGTTTAGACATTAATGGCGTGTGTTGAGTTATTTTGAAGAAACAGTAAATGTAAACTGTTATACAAGCTGTACACTCACTACTTTACATTGTAGCAAAGTGTAATTTCTTCAGTGTTGTCACATGAAAAAATATAATAAATTATTTACAAAAATGTGAGGAGTGTACTCACTTTTGTGAGATACTGTACAGTGCGTGCTCAGATAAGGGTCTGGCACAGATTTTAAGGGGACCTCCACACCAAATTTAAAAAACAAATTGACATGGGTTGTGGGGGTCCCCCTACAATCCTTACCAGACTCTTATCCGAACACTCAGCCTGGCAGGGCAGGAGGGGGGATGAGCATGCGCCACCACCCTCTGAACCGTACCATATGCCCTCAACATCCCCCCAAAGCACCTTGTCCCCATGTTAATGGGGAGAAGGGCCTCTTCTCCACAACCTTTGCCGGGGGTTGTGGGGGTCTGCGGGCAGGGGGCTTATCAGAATCTGGAAGCCCCCTTTAATATGGGGGCCCCAGATCCCGCCCCCCCATGTGACATGTGAATGAGTAGGGGGTACCCCTACTTATTCACCAAATAAGTGTCAAAAAAGAAAAAAAAAAAACAAGAGACAATTAGGGACAAGTCCTTTATTAAAAAAGAAAAAGTGTCCCACGATATACATCCACGTCAATCACGGTGCGCGACGGATGAAAAAAAAAATTCCAGAAAAAAGCTCCTAGTCGATGGGAGGCTCCCGCCGACTGCTATCTTTTGCCATTTGACAGCTCTTATAAAGGCTAGACGGGGCCACCCAATGATGTAAGCGGGTAACCCTACCACCTTCATACATCATGTGGCATGAGAGGGGACGGGTCATTCAGTTACATCACCATGGTGGCCCTGCCCTTAAGTATAAATAAACTGTCAAAGCAAAAGTATGTCAGTCGGCAGGAGCCCTCCCATTAGGGAGGAGCTGTTTTGTTTTTTTTTCTTATTTTTCGTGTCGTCACGTGCCGTGATTGACGATGGATTACATCGGGGACACTTTTTTTTCTATTTTAATAAAGGACTTGTCCCTAATTGTCTCTTGTGTTTTTTTTTCTTTTTTGACACTTTTTTGGTGAATGGGTAGGTGTACGATGTACCTGATACCCATTCACAAAGGGGGGGTCGAGATCTGGGGGCCCCCTTGTTAAAGGGGGCTTCCAGATTTCAATAAGCCCCCCACCTGCAGACCCCAACAACCACAGCCCAGGGTTGTCGGGAAGAGGCTCTTGTCCCCATCAACATGGGGACAAGGTGCTTTGGGGTTGGGAGCGCAGAAATGTCATTTTGTGGCGACACTATTCTAAACATCACACAAATGTATCACTTTATAGGCAGACTAAGGGGACCCCCAGGTTTCATTTTTATTTTTTCTCTTTAATCATTATTAAAATCACTGCTCCTGAAAAAACGATTGATTCAAAAACTTTTTTTTTGCATTGATACATGTCCCCTAGGGCAGTACCTGGGACCCCATACACTTTTATGGTAATAACTTGCATAAAAGCCTTTAAAATGAGCACTTTTGATTTTTCATGTTCGGGTCCCAAAGACTTTAATAGGGTTTGAATGTTCGCACAAATTTATTGCCTGTTTGCATGTTCTGGTGAAAACCGAATTGGGGGAGGTGCTCTGCCCATCCCTGTATATGAGCAATAAAGAGGCAATGGTGGTAGTATGTGGGCAGAAAATGGACAATAATGATAATATAATACAGGTCACTGGAGCTCAGTCTTTCTTCTTCTACCCCACCCCCTTCTTTTTTGCACTGCCAACTGGCCACAAACCAGTGGCCAGAATGAAGTGCTACAGAGTTGGAGGAGAGTAAGCCAAATTCAGTTCTTCTTTCAATTCTGTGCTCCAGTGAGCTAATTGACTGGCCAGAGGGAACTCCAGATAGTTTATAGACCTAGAAATTATATTGATTAGCTGTCTCTGGGCCAGCTGTTATGAGATGGTTGTCACGTGTGAGTTGTGAGGCAAATCTGCAGCTCTCAGCCAGCAACTTTGGGTATCTCCCTAAAACAAAGATCAATCAGCTTCCTGGACATCACTTCCCCCATTTTCTCTATGCCTGTAGTGCTCTAAAAGAGAATGTGTGCTGTGCATTTAGGCATTTAGAACATATCACACTTTGCCATTTTGAAGTAGACTGTACATCTGGGACCCTATCAGAGAGTGGGGGCTGTCGCTAATTGCCAGTTTGGCTCACCCCTCATGACAGCTCAGAGTGTATTATGTTCATTATTTCATCAAATCACCAATTTTATCTCAAGATTTCAATTTTTGTTTTCACTTTGGCTAGTGGATGGTTTTAAATAATTTACATGTTCTACAAAATGTGCATCTTCCTGAAGAAAACAGGATTTTTTTTTAACCGCAAAAATTGACCTTTGATTTTGCTAAATGGTCACCTTTAGTAATATAACCACTACAGATCTATTCTTTTTCTTTGCTTGTAAAATTTATTGCTATTGAACAAATTGTAAAAGATATAAACTCTGTTGGGAACAGATAGCTATCAATTTCAAAACTACAAAGCTCAAAAGCTATATTTCTTTAAAGAAAATTCTCTTAAAAAGGATAAAATGGCTCATGTTGTATAGTAAAAGGTATTTTATGAACTGTAATTCAACTTAGCAGCTAACAAAACCTCCCTGCTGCCTTATTTAAATGAAGTGCTGGGAAGATACACAATTATAACAAGCTAAATATGTATGAAATTTTGATTGGACCAAAATAAAAAAACAAAACAGAAACAAAAAAAAAATACATGCTTCAAATGCGCTAATATATAAAAGTGAATTGAAAAATATACAGACACAAACCCCTTTTGGGATATATCAGTGATTTCCATTATTTGTCCCTTTTTCTCTTCCTTTTAAATGTATATTTAATAACAAAATGATTATTTGAAAATATAAAACATGATAGATTGCCTTTTATACCTTCCAAATTATTTAGAAATATACATTTTTAATTTTTCTGGAACACAACACAACTTTTGGGAAGATATGGTTTCTACATAGGTTTTAATGATGGTTGCAACTATAGATTTGTCCTTTCTATTGTCAACTCAACTGATTTTTTGCAAAGCAAAATAGCTAAACTTAAAGTGCACTAAAATAGTGACAAAAGAGACATGATCAGATAAATAAATTACAGCAAACACATTAGTCAGCCACAAGTAAGAGAACAGGTAACATCCTGTGAAAGACAGATCAATACCTTAATGGATTCCAGTAACATCACTAAACACTCGCGAAAAGGGAAACTCAGGGAGATATAAATTGTACCAGATATTTTTGCAGAATACTTCACACTGCTGACACCTGAGTAAAATAAATATTTTACACCTTAATTTGTATGAAACCATTATGATCTTCTGAATATAGCTACTAATCAACTGGATTTAAAAGCCATGACTGAAAAAACTGTTTGTATACATTTCACTAACTTTCAAGACCAAAAAAATATGAGTAAAGAGAACTGATAAAAATGTAGTAGAATAGTAGAATATATAGTTGATCGCTAAATAATCAAACAAACACAATATGTTAGAGTCACAATTTTTTACCTAGTTCATCTCTCAAACCTATACACCCCCTATCATCTGCTATGACCCTTTTTATTCTGCAATAACTTGGAATAACAAAGTAATATGTGTATATATAATTTCTTTTTTGTTTTTTTTTAGACAAACAATGCTTTCTTTTGGGGATATTGCCCTACAAAAACATTTATATTTTTATTAATTTTTTTTTATTTGTTAGGTTGCTTTAACTGAAATCAGGGTCGCTATCAGGGGGGACTGAGTGCATACAGGTGTGAGGGGGGCTGATTGTGTACAGGTGTGAGGGGGGCTGAGAGCATATAGGTGTAAGGGGGCTGAGTGCATACAGATGTGGGGGGGGCTGAATGCGTACAGGTGTGTGTGGGGGGGGGCTGAGTGCATACAAGTGCAAGGGGGCTGAGTGCATACAGGTGTGAGGGGAGGGCTGAGTGTGTACAGGTGTGGGGGGGGCTGAGTGTGTACAGTTGTGGGGGGGCTAAGTGTGTACAGGTGTGAGGGGGCTGAGTGTGTGTACAGGTGTGGGGGGTTTGTGTGTGTGCAGATATGGGAGTGCTGATTGTTTTCAGGTGTTGTGGGCTGTATGTACATGTGTTGGGGGAGCTACGGTATGCATGTACAGAGTTTGTGCATATACATGTGTAGGGCAAAACTGTGTGTGCATACAGGTGTGGGGAAGCTGTGTGTATACAGAAGTGTTAGTACAGGTGTAGGGGTGAGCCATGTGTGTACAGATGGTTGTATGTGTTTAGTGGAGGAGAGGGTTGCCCTGTCAGGTAGGCTTAACAAGACTCCATGATTTCTAATTGCTCCTCTGCTTAGCCCACCTGGACAACACAAATCAAGTGACCTGGGTGAAAAAATGGAGGGAAGTTCTGCAATGTGTAGGGAGAATTTGAAAGCAAGACTATAGATTTTGACTTGGTATGTGTTGGGCAGAGGGATGGCAGAAAGAGCAGTGTTGGACACCCAGAGGTAGTCGCCTAGGCTCAGGAAAGGTCTGGCCAGGGTCACAAAGAAGAGGAGAGCCAAGAAGTGGAGATCAAGACATCCTCTGGGAAAGGATCTTGCAGAATCTTAATGATCATATGGTAAGATAGCTGACACAGCACAGTCTATGGGGAAGCACCCAGATCCCCTACATTTAGAAAGGGGATATGGTGTGATCACAAAATTATTTCAGTGGCTGAATGCAAGTCAGAGAAATCTTCTCCAGCCATATATACAGTGTGCATTCTGCATCACCTATACCAGAGCAGCTCCAGGAAGTCTTGGGACACTTCTGGCTAGTTGCAGTTATTGTGTGTGGAATCTACAAATCAGCCAAGTTCCCCTTAAATCAGATAGGATGCCCTCCACAAAGGCCAACACATAGTGGGGGGCAGGAGGGGCAGTTTCCCCACACACAGTGTTTTCATGTGGGGAGGGAGCTATCACATGGCAAGCTGTGCCTTCCTCACCCCATGTGTGCTCTGCTATTTATTTTGACTCTGGCTAGTCCAGCACTATTTACAGTCAGTGCAAGGAGACAGACACAGGCAAAGAACACGCAGGAGGAAGGCTCAATGAAATTGCTGCCTACTTCTGGGTACACATGAAACCTTAGTGATGGGCCTGGAGCTGCACAGTGATGTTGAGACAAATGTGATGGCAACTGGGAGGCCGTGGAGTGAGCCAATGCAGCTCTCTTTAGTTCCAGCTGCAGGGGGAAGGAGGAGTGATATCATCTGCACTTCGCCTCTCCCTACAGACCGGAGGCTGATTTGGGCGCTGCGCCAGTCACAGCTCAACTATGTGGAAGAGCTGAGCTGCATGTAGCCTGGAGGACTGCTCAGTGCTCACTATGGACTGGTCTGTCCACATATCTTTGGATGTCTCATTGCTGAATATATGGGGATATATGGGGATGTCTCTTTGCTGGATTGGGCCGTCTATTTGCTGAAAATATGGGAATGTCTCTGCTGGATTGTGCTGTCTCTTTGCTGAATATATGTGGATGTCTCTTTTCTGGATTGGGCTGTCTCTTTGCTGGATTGGTCAGTCTCTTTGCTGAATATATTTGTTTTTTGTTTTGGAGTATTTTTGTATTCTTAGATCATCTAGCGGAGGATAGATTGGAGGGACATTGAAACAGTTGTGCAGTTAATGTTAGTGTAGGGTCCTGCTCAAAAGAGTCTACCTTGTCATGATGGCAGGCCTCATATTTTTTGGCCAAACTATAATTCCTTACTGTTAAAGTGTTACTAATTCCACAACAGTAAAATCAGTCTGTATATGCAGTAAAGCATGCTTATTATACTCACTGTGGAACATAAGGGATTCATCCTCTGCATTGTGTAAAAAGGCTGTTTGATCCTGTATTTTCTGATCCTCCCCTTCTTTTACTGTCCCCAATCCATCTCTTGACAGTAAAGAACCTTGGCACTCTGAACATGCTCAGTTTGGTGTGCATTGCTAGAGAGTTTTTTTCTTGGGAGGTCAGCACAGGGCCAATCATTACTGCCCAGACAGAGGTTCAGGGGTCCTGCAGCCTCATAGGTCAGTCAGAGGAGAATGAAAACTCCTCCTACATGCTTTAACCAGACATCAATAGAAGTCACAAGACCACTATATACTGCTGATGAGAAAAGGTATTTAGCAGTTTATAATTCCATTTCCATGTTCTATGTACTGTGGGAGACCACATATAGTGAATGCAGGGTCCTGGGTTTAGTAACACTTTAAAACACTGATGACTTGCAATACACTTTTCATTACATAATTTGTAAGAGTGTTTGAATTAAAAGTGGGTGCACTGAAGGAATCAGTGGGGTGCCCAGTGGGCATATTCAGTGGCATGGCCATGATTGATGAATGATGGCGGTAAGGCCTGGGGGGACCCAGGCCTACAGCTGCGTAAGGAACCCCAAAATTTCTTATGGATGCCCTGCAGATCAAAGCTAACCCTTACAGATTGGTCTGCATGAGTTTTGTGTGGGCTGGTTTGAAATATTGAAACTTTCTTTTGGCTGTGACCACTACCTGCACCTTTTACTGTTCTCTGCTTGCCATATATCCAAGACATTTTTGGTGGTGATGCAGAATGTTACTGCGAATAGCTGCAGCTATCAATGGACTCACGTAAGAAGGACAATTCAGGTGTCAGCATTGTTAATCCAGAAGAAATTGAAACTCTTTTATTCCCTTTTAAAACTCTTCTTTTGGAAGCGATACCACAGAAGATATGTTACATGAATAAAAGAAATTAAGAAAGAATCCCATTAATCTAAAACTCCATGGTTGCACTCTATCAGGGAATTATAGAGCCCAAAAAATACCAAGGGGGTTCAGAATATGTAATCAGGCAACTATATTTATTGCTGTGAAATTATGGCAATTCAAGAGAAGTGCAATTCAGAGACCTCTGTGACCACAGGATTACAGAATGGAGAAACAAATCCTTCCTCCTACATGACAAAGTCAGATACAGTGGCGGTTGATTTAATAAAGGCAAATAGATAGTGCACTTTCAAGAGCAGTTGCTCCAGAGTAAATGGGCAGAAGCTCTGTTGACTTCCATCATCCAATCATTTGCAAGCAAAAATGCTGTTTTTTTTCCTTGCACATGATTGGGTGTTCTTTGCAAAGTGAAGCCTTACCTCATTTACTAAGCTCTGAAACAACTGCACTTGAAAAGTGCAACTGCACTTTGCAAAGTGCACAGTCTATTTGCCTTTAGTAAAGCAACCCCATTAACCACTTCAATACAGGGCACTTATGCTCCCTTCCTGTCCAGACCAATGTTCAGCTTTCATTGCTCTCAAACTTTTAATGCCAATTACTCAGTCATGCAACACTGTACCCAAACAAAATTTTCATCATTTTTTTTTCGCAAAAAGAGTTTCCTTTTGGTGGTATTTAATTACCACTATTTTTTTTATTTTTTGCGATATAAGTGAAAACAGAGTGAACATTTTGAAAAAAAAAAAACCCTTTTTCGTTTCTATTATAAAATTTTGTAAATAAGTAATTTTTGTATCTTTGGTAAAAAATAACCCAAGTGAATGGATATTATTTAGTCTGTGTGAAAGTTATAGAGTCTACAAGCTATGATGCCAATCATTGAAAATTGATCACACCGGATGCACTGACAACCTCCCATTTCTTGAGGCCCTGAAATGTCAGGACAGTACAGATACCCCCCAAATGACCCCGATATGAAAAGTAGACAGGCCAGGGTATTTAGTAAGAGGCATGGAGAGTTTTTTGAAGTTGCAATTTTTTCCCACAATTCTTGGGAAAATAAAAAAAAAAATTGTTATTTTTGACACACAGTATGTGCATACTTCCAATTACACCACAAAATACATTCTACTACTCCTCCCGAGTATGGCGATATCACATGTGTGAGACTTTTACACATCCTGGCCACAAAGAGAGGCCCAACATGTAGGGAACACGACGGGTGTTCTAGGAGCATAAACTACACATATAATTATCTAATGGAGCACCAGGACAGTAGAATTAACCACAAAATTACCCCATTTTGGAAAGCAAACACCCCAACTTATGATCTATGAGGCATAATGAGTCTTTTGAACATATTTTTTTCCAAAAGTTTTTGGAAAATGTGGAAAGAAAATGAAAACATATTTTTTCACACAAAGTTGTCAGTTCATAAGATATTTCTAACACATAGCATGTACATAGCAAAAAATACACCCCAAAATACATTCTGATACTCCTTCTGAGTATGGGGATACCACATGTGTGAGACTTTTATAAAGCCTGGCCACATATAGAGGCCCAACATGCAGGGAGCACAATCAGGCATTCTAGGACCATAAATTACACATCTAATTTCCTGATGATCTAGCACACTTTTGAAGGTCCTGGAGAACCAGGACAATGGAATTACCCACAAAATTACCCCATTTTGGAAAGCAAACACCCCGATGTATATTCTATGAGACATGGGCTGCAGATAGGCACTCAGGTACTCTTATGGGCTGCAGATAGGTACTCGGGGTAGTCTGATTGGTTGGAGAGAGGTACTCGGGTAATCTGATGGGCTTCAGATAGGTACTCAGGTATTCTGATGGGTTGGAGACAGGTACTTGGATACTTTGATGATCTGCAGATAGGTACTCAGGGGCTCTGGGCTGGGGACAGTTACTCGGGTACTCTGAGGGGTTGTGACAGGTCCTTGGGTATTCTGATGGGCAGGTGACAGGTACTCGGTTACTCAGATGGGCTGGTGACAGGTACTCAGATGGGCTGATGACAGGTACTCTGATGGGCTGAAGACAGGTACTCTGATGGGCTGCTGACAGGTCCTCTTTATTACTGGGGGCAATCAGTGTGATTTGCTGTGTACGGTAAGTGGTAACTATCTGTTACCGCAATCTCCTCCTCACACAAGATCCATGTGTGAGGAGGAGAACCTGTTAACAGCTAGTTACCCTGGCTTGTTTACATTCTGTGACTGGCTGTGATTGGACACAGCCGGTCACGTGGTAAAGAGTCATTTTTATTGGCTCTTTACACTGCAGCAAAAAATGATGTGATCTTCTTATTAGAGCATATCCGAGGGAGAAATATCACAAAACGGAATTTATAATTTCAGACAAGAAAGGCTTCTTCAGGTGTTGCAACTGTAACTTCTACAGTACATTACTCTGTGAATCAGTCTTCACACACCCTCATAGAGGATGAATATATTGCATTCGGGATTACTTTAACTGTAACATAAAATTTTACATCTATTTGCTCATATGTTCTGTTTTCTGTTTGGTCTCTTCTAGTGGCGCCTTTGACTCACAGTAGGCAATAACCCATTATGGGTGAGAAAATTCACTGAGGCACACCACCACACACACAAACTGTGGCATTGTCAGTGACTATATACCAGGGCAGAACAGTGGCCAAGTGGTTAGCATTTCTGCCTAGTGGAACTAGAGTCATTGGTTCAAATCCCAACCATTGAGCTACATGTCTTGAGTTTGTTTATATTCTCCCTGTGGCTGCATGGGTTTCCTCCCACCCTCCAAAGAGATTCTGGTAGGTTAATTGGCCCTAGAATGTAAGTTAGGGACCTTAGATTGTAAGCTCCTTGAAGGCAAGGACTGAGGTGAATATACAATGTATACAGTATGCAAACGGAGGGTGCCATATAATAACCTGTAATAATAATACCTAAGAGCAATTGTGGAATTGATATATACAGTTTTTTTACTTCAATGTGAAGCTTTCAGAATCAATTTGTTGCAGAGTGTCAGACTTAGGAGGCTCAAAGCGGAGTTCCAGCCTGTATAAAAAAAATTAAGTCAGCAGCTACAAATACTGTAGCTGATAACTTTTAATATAAGGACACTTTTACCTGTCCAGGGAGCCTAGAATGTGGGCACACCAAACCGATCCATCCGTCGGCTTCAGGTGTATACCCCGGCATTGCAAGTATGGGGAACCGGTAGTGAAACCTTCAGCCTTCACAGCCTGTTTCCTACTGCGAATGCGCAAGTCGCGCTGCGCTTTCTGAATAGTCCCGTGGTCTTCTGGCACACATAGGTCCCAGAAGGCAGTGGGGGGAAGGAGGAGTCATGATGCAATAGTGGAAGTCCATTTAAAAAACAGCAGATAAGATACAAAAAAGACTAAAAAAAAAAAAGATACCGTATCCAAAAATGAAGGGGGTGCGGTTGGGTACTTTATTGCTTAAGACCTAGTTGGATTTTAGCCTGGAACTCCGCTTTAACACTGATTTGTTATTAATATGTTTTTTTTTTTAACCTGAATAATGATCTTCACTAATTATAGAATTCTCTTACCAGATCACCTGTGATATTTTGTATAATTATTCTTACATATTTTTTACAATTGTGAGATGTTTTCTTGTTGTTATGTTTTTTAATTATTTAGTATTTTTGCAGCTTTGTACAACCGTACTGTACATCCCTATCTGTAATGTTTGGCCCTGGGTTATTACTTGCCAAGATGTGTCTGTCTCTCTGATCTTCCATACTGCCCACACAACAATTTATTATTCCATTTTTAATTTTTTTGTTTTTATTTTTATGTTTAAATTTTTTTCTATGTTTCATTCACCTTTGATTTTTACCCCACATTTCTTATTCAATGTTCACAATATTTCATCCATTTTTGCATTTATTTGTGTCACAAGTATTTGCATATAGCCCGGTTTCATAGAGTTTATTCATGTATACACCCCTTTATTTCAGTACTTTCCTGATATTGTTTTATTTTTTAGTAAATAGTGGAGTGTTTTTTGTTTCCACAATAACTCAGCAATGTCCTGAGATTCTTTTTTAGACATTCTGAACTGAAAACACAGTTCTGTTCATTCTCTGCCTTCTCCCCCTTCCTCCATTTTGAGAGGAAGAAGCAGTGCAGGGGTTCCCGTTAAAGTAGGTGACAGCTTGGGCATGCTAGGACTCCTCCTCTTTCATGGAACAAATGCATCAGAGGGATGGCCTACTATTAATTTCTCCTTTATGATTCCATTAGCCCTTTTTCTGGGGGCAGGGGGTGGACTCAATGGGGTGGATGTACATCCAGACAGGATGTTGCAGTCATTGCAATACAACATGATGTCATCCATAATGTCATTTGCATGCCCAAAAAGTGGTATGTCATGGAACCACAGTGAGGTTTGATCCCACACTGGATGGGATGGCTGTGGTGCTGTGGGGAGCGCACAGTATAAACAAAGGGACAGGTGTCAAACTGCCCCTGTTAACTTTCAAAGCAGGACAGTCAGCAGGACAGTCTGGGCACTGGATGGTCTGAGCACTGCAAGGCTGTAAAGACTTTGACCAGTGGCAGTGAAAAGCAGTTTACATATAGAAATATATATTGCCTACTGTTTGTATAGTTTGGACTCCCTAAGTCTAATGAGGTTTTCTACCTTTTATAGATCCATGGACATTACGGAGCAGGACTTCTATGGGAAGATACCATATATATTTAACCACTTTAGCCCTGGAAGCATTTGCCCCCTTCCTGACCATGCCATTTTTTGTGATACGACACTGCGTCGCTTTAACTGACAGTTGCGCGGTCCTGTGACGCTGTACCCAAACAAAATTGACATCCTTTTTTTCCCAGAAATAGAGCTTTCTTTTGGTGGTATCACCTCTGCAGTTTTTATTTTTTGCACTATAAACAAACAAAGAGCGACAATTTTGAAGAAAAAAAAACTTTTTTTTACTTTCTGCTATAATACATATCCAAAAAAATATATAAAAATTAAATATATTCATCAGTTTAGGCCAATATATAATCTTATACATATTTTTGGTAAACAGAATCGCAATAGGCGTATATAGATTGGTTTACGCAAAAGTTATCGCCTTTACAAACTATGGGATAGATTTATAGACTTTTATTTTTTTATTGTTTTTACTGGTAATAGCGGTGACCTGCAATTTTTAGTGGGGCTGCTACATTGTGGCGGACAAGTCTGACACCAAATGAGACTTTTTGGGGAGCAGTGACATTATTACATTGATCAGTGCTATAAAAATGTGGTGATCGATGTAAAAATAACACAGGCAGGGAAGGGGTTAACTCTAGGGGCGATCAAGGGGCTAACTATGTTCCCTCAGCGTGTTCAAACTGTAGGGGGGATGGGCAGGCAGGGACATGACAGAGGTTAAAGTGGTTGTAACCATACAAAAAAAACATACTCCTGTCCCTTTAAGGCATGAGATTAGCACTGTGCTTTTGCCATGTCAGTTGTTCCTTTCTATGTTGTACAATTCCTGGTTGACCTTGCCTATTCCTGTGTCCCCCTGTTTAAACTGACCACATTTATCATGCCTGCTCATCCAGAATAGCGTGGTCAGATTACATGCCTCCATCATCCAGCTCTTTCCTCGGTGTCTCCCCCTTTCCCCTTCCCTCTCTCCATGTCATTTCCATAGTCTGTGTGTGAAGCTGATCTCTCTGCCCCTTCCCTCTCCTCCTGCCTTCAGTAAGTAATACTATTCCTTGGCAACTGCTCCTCCCCTCCTCTATGGTGCAGACAAGAAGAAACAGAAAACAGTTCTTACAAGGTTAGATTGAGAGAGGAATAAAAGCCCCTCCCACTGGAGTCCCTCTGCTCAGGAGTGAAAGCAGACTAAACCAGGTGACGGCACAGAAGAGCCCCTATCTTGAAGTACTTGGAGACAATTTTCCAAAAAAAAATAAACACACACTCTTATTACTATTGCCACGTAAGAGAATGGATAATGGGAGTATGCTTGCAAGACTTTACAACCACTTTAACCACTTCAGCCCCGGAAGGATTTCCAGCTTTAGGACCGGAGCCCTTTTTGCGATTCGGCGCTGCGTCGCTTTAACTGACAATTGCGCGGTCGTGCGACGTTGTACCCAAACGAAATTTGCGTCCTTTTTTTCCAAAAAATAGAGCTTTCTTTTGGTGGTATTTGATCACCGCTGTGTCATTTCTGATCGCCGCTATAAACAAAAGAAGAGCAACAATTTTGCAAAAAAACCCCAAATTTCTTACTTTTTCCTAAAATACAAATCCAAAAAAAAAATATAAAAAAACATTTTTTTTCACCGTTTTTGGCCGATTTATATTCTTACTCATATTTGCGATAAACAAAATCGCAATCGGCGTTTATTGATTGGTTTGCGCAAAAGTGGTCGCGTTTACGGATGATGAGAATTCATTTTTGGGGTTTTTATTTTTTATTTTTTTTTATTAGTAATGGCGGCGATCTGCGATTTTTTGCGGTACTGCGATATTTCAGCGGACATGTCGGACCATTTTGACACTTTTTTGGGACCATTGGCATTTATACAGCGATCAGTGCTATAAAAATGCACTGATTACTGTGTAAATGCCATTGGCAGTGAAGGGGTTAACCTGCAGGGGGCGCTCTAAGGGTTAACTATGTTCCCTGGGCGTGTTCTAACTGTAGGGGGACTGCCCTAACAGGGGAAGGGAAGTGGTCACAGCCTTCACGTACAGGAAGGCTGTGATCACAGCCCTTCCCCCTCACACAGAGCGGAGGTCCATGTTTACATACACGGACCTCCGCTCCTTCGCTCCGGGGGGGCCATCGTGGGTATCGAAGCCGCCGCACCCGCTCCCTGGCCCTCCCCGAATACAGTGAGCACGCGGGCGCGCCTCCGGCGGCGGGCGCGCTCACTAAACTCATTCCCGCAGCCGCCGTCGTATGACGGCGTTTTGCGGGAACGAGTCACTTTGCCGCCGTCAGATGCCGATCGGCGGTCGGCAAGTGGTTAAGAGAGAGGGCTGATGCTTTCTATACATCCCAGGCTCCTCTCAGGGCTAAAATACTTCCACTACTGTACTCTATATTTACCTTCTAAGTACTGAAATATAGGTTATATTAACCTCCCTGGCGGTATGATTATGTCAATATTTTGAATGTCAAAGTGGTACACTGTTTTGCATGGAAATTTGTTGTTTTATATTGTAGGCCTGTAATTCTTAGGAATAACTCACTTAAATCTGTCCAAACAAGAGTTTAGTAGAGATCCTGGGTATGATAAAGTTTGAAACACAAAATCATAAATTATAATATAATACATTATGAATAATTATAAAAAATAATAATATAATAATAATACATTTAATCCAAAGTATGTAATCAAACCAAAAACACTGAAATTTGTACAAACTAATCACTATCTCTCAATTCTGATGCTGGTGTTCTGTCAGATTAGGTGACCTGTCATACGGAAGTGACGTTCCGTCGCCGCCATCTTGCTACACCACACACTAAGGATACAGTAAGAAGGCGGCAAGCGGGCATCTTTTTACACCCACCGGAGTTGTGCATCTCACACTTATTTGCAACAGTAAACAGAGCTTATGTAGTGACATACAAAATTTTCAAATCCATCAGACTGTTTTGATGTTGAATTGTAAACACAGCGGATTTCTGTCAGATCAGCAAACCTGTGAGATTAGCAGGCTTGCCACTGCTTTTACAATTCAACATCAAAAGAGTTTCACGTATTTCTAAATATTGTATTTTATTATATAAACTCAGTTTATTGTTACAAATAAGTGGGAGATGCAAAACTCCGGTGGGTGTAATAAGATGTCCACTTCTCACTGTATTTGTACTGTGGATGAGTGAGAGGTGTAGCAAGATGGCGACGACGGAATGTCACTTCCTTTACAAGATATGACGGAACTCCGGCATCCGCTGGAGGACACAGCAGGAGAACATCGAGGGATCGCAGGGACAAGGTAAGTAACACTACATTGTAATCCCGAATGGGGCTCGGGTTACCAATTTTGGTACTGAAAATTGACCCAGAGCCACACTCGGGATTACCGCCAAGAAGGTTACTATAAATGACTGGAGGAACCATTTTTGGTCATTTGAATTATCACTAATTATTATTTCAATATGACCTATAGACATTAAAAACAACCACATTATTGAGAATCCCCCCATTTCCAACATCTTGGAGGTTTTCCATGCAATTGACCTCCTGGCACACTGTTATACTGATTTTGTAAGTATTCATGCATACCACAAGAATTAAGAGTGATTTCACTTGTATTTTTCTGTATATTTTCTTGTTTACCATTTATATATAGAATCATTGGCTTCTGTTCCCTTCTAGCTTTTGTTAAATGTAAATTTGGCACAGCTGTGTGTGGCTCCACCAGGGCAGTTGTGTCAATCATTCACAGAGATCTGTGAATAAAAGTTTCATCTACCACTGCAACAATGGACTAATAGTTCCCAATGGAGCACACTGGCAATGTCACTGCACTTGTAGTGTATTGATACTTCCATAACTGAAGGTCCATATCCCCCTATGGACCTGAGCTGGAGAAGGTGTCCAAGGGAGCCAGAGCATTTCACTAATTATAGTTGAAATGCTGTGCAGGCTCTGATATACAGAAAAAAAATAACTAATCAGTACGCTAGTTTTTAGTCAAGGCTGTTGCTTTGTATATGCTAAGCAATACGTTGCCACCTAGACTTATTATCAGGTAATCTACAAACACACAAAATAAGGCCACGCCATTTTCAGCTATGCTAACTGGATTTGACAAAGCCCTTTGCAAAGAAATCTCATCATATAGTAATCAATTATAACTTGATCCAGAAAAATGGCTCCGGCCTGTTGTGATCTAGACATTTGCAAACAGGACAGCATATCAGCATCCAATGAAAGGCTATATTTACATCAAATGACACACATGTTTAATGGTCTGTCTAGTTTTATGAATGAGTGTGTGTACTTCAAAGATTTATTTCATGTGATCTATCCCAAATAAATATTGTTTGGTGAAAAATTCTCCAAAAGATTATTTTATCTAGGTGACCCCCTTTAGTATGAGGCACAGCATTAACTATTTATGTGCTTCAGAAAACATGCTTTGCATTAATAAAATACACCGTAACTAACAAATAGCATGACTTAACTTACATATTTTCATTATATACATAAACATCATAGGGGATATCATACTACTTTCCTTTTGATGAATTCTTTTATCACACTGTCGTGTATGACCTTCACTTTGTGTTTAATTTTTTTTCAATAGAAGTCATCAATTATATCTGTGATAAGGTCATAAGTGTTAACACTTTCATCTATAACCCATGACTGTTAATCAGGAATTAATACAGGATTGCGCGTTGTCAAATGTAATTAATGCTTATCATGTTTTATGGGTGATTTTAAGGGTACAAGTGCTAGTTTCTTGCTGTACAACAGTACATTTCATAAATACATATTTACTTTAACTGGGAAGATTTTCTCCACTTGGAAGGTTTCAACAGTTAATGTTTGCCACCGGCACTTTATATAAGCGGATTTATGACATAGAGTGCGATGAATTACAGTGTTTAAAACAAGAGACTTTCCTTGCACTGTAACACTAGGTTTCCTCTTAGCTTTGCTAGTTTATTTTAAGTAGCCCATGGTATGTGATCCTTAATTTTCTCTTGAGTTGGTAGCAAGATTGCAGTTGAAGCTGCTATAGAAATTATTGTTACATTCATGTATAATGGCCTTAGGAAGAGATGGATGTTTTGGGGTTTTGTAGTTAGCTGTGTAATAGCCTATTATATAAGACATACCCAATAAATAGTACGGAGATGTGGTATTAATTTTATTGTGTGATATGTTACTCGCACCTTTGGAGAGAAAAGCCAGGGAATTGATTCAGCTAGGGGTGTAGCTGTATGGATTACCCGTCCTCCCTATATTGAGCAATTAACAATACATGTTCCTCCTTGTTAACATAAAGTGCTATATAAGTACTATATAAATGCTAAAAGTGCAAAATGTTCCATTTTCTTATGCAAGTGGAAATATAACAGCAATGTTACTGTTAAACATATAATGTGAAAATATAGAAGCCAATTAATTAAGTGCAAAAATGCCAACAACTATAAAAATGTGAAAAATATATAAAAATGATGATGCAATATGAATATTATATCGACCGAATGTGGTATAAAAATATTATATATAGAAAAGTCCCAATAAAGTGTTTCAGTGCTCTAAGTGCTTCTTCAAATACGTGACTTTTGTGATCCACATGCTATCAGCCCGCACTCACAAGATAGGTTGAACGCCTATGCCGTACGACATAAGGAGTCTTGCAGGCTTTTAGGTCATTTGTAAGGAGACCTGGACCTTTTGTACGGTGGGGTAACCTCCCTTCACTACGGTTCTTCCACTGCACATAAATATCCTGGGATTAGAGTTGAGCGAACCCGGACTGTAAAGTTCGGGTCTGTACGTAACTTTAGGGTGTCCGTGCCCCGAATCCGAACCCGAACATTCGAAAAAAAGTCCGGGTTCGGTATTCAGGTATTTTTGGCTCTTTTTCTATAGCTGCTGGGCAGCCAATCAACAAGCTTTTCACTAGTTTGCCCTCAGAAGTCATCACAGCCATGCCTACTAATGGCATGGCTGTGATTGGCCAGTGCATCATGTGACCCAGCCTCTATATGAGGCTGGAGTCACGTAGCGCCGTGTGTCAGATTGTCTCAGACTAGAGTAGGGAGAGCTTCATGCCGGTGCTGTGAGGAAAAGATTAGCATTAACAATCATCTCCTACTGCATCAGGGAAAGGTTCCTGTTGGTGCTCTGAGGGAGAGTTTATCATTATAAAACCATCTCCTACTGCATTAGGGAGAGGTTCCTGTTGGTGCTCTGAGGGAGAGTTTATCGTTATAAAACCAACTCCTACTGCATTAAGGAGTGGTTTCTGTTGCTGCTCTGAGGGAGAGTTTATCGTTCCAAAACCATCTACTACTGAATTAGGGAGAGGTTCCTGTTGGTGCTCTGAGGGAGAGTTTATCATTCTAAAACCATCTACTACTGTATTAGGGAGAGGTTCCTGTTGGTGCTCTGAGGGAGAGTTTATCTTCTAAAACCATAAAGGAGTGTCGTGGCCGTACTTCGAGAGGGATGAGATCAGACTCTGTTAGACTGTGTGCCGCGAT
>BLSH010128197.1:12763-27486 GCA_018402905.1 Glandirana rugosa | reverse complement strand
ACAGATCTACTACTGCATTAGGGAGAGGTTCCTGTTGGTGCTCTGAGGGAGAGATTATCATTATAAAACCATCTACTACTGCATTAGGGATAGGTTCCTGTTGGTGCTCTGAGGGAGAGTTTATCGTTCTAAAACCATCTACTACTGCATTAGGGAGAGGTTCCTGTTGGTGCTCTGAGGGAGAGTTTATCAGTCTAAAACCATCTCCTACTGCATTAGGGAGAGGTTCCTGTGGGTGCTCTGAGGGAGAGTTTATCATTATAAAACCATCTCCTACTGCATTAGGGAGAGGTTCCTGTCAGTGCTGTGAGGGGGAGATTATTGTTCTAAAATCATCTCATACTGCAGTAGGGACAGGTTCCTGTCGGTGCTGTGAAAGACAAATTATCATTCTAAAATCATCTCATACTGTAGGGAGAGGTCCTGCTGCTGGTGTGAGCGGTGGAGAGGTTCCTGCTGCTGGTGTGAGTGGTGCATTTCTTGCACAAAAATAAAAAGTGCATCTACAATTGTTTTTTTTTTTTAAATAAGAATAATCATTTATTATTCCTTTTTTTGTATTAATAAATAGTGCTACATAGTACATTTGTGTCCAGAATGAGAAGAGCGTCAAATAAGGGACGTGGTCGTGGTGCTGCGGGTGCTGCTTGTGCTGCTGGTGTTGCTGAAGCTCCTGTTGCAAGGATAGGACGTGGTCGATCTGTGCCAGCTACACGCACAAGTGAAACACCTTCCTCAGGTAGCCGACAGAACCTTCAACGTTATATGGTAGGCCCGAATGGCGCTCAACGAATGGTGAGGCCAGAACAAGTACAGGTGATAGTAGATTGGGTGACTGACAATGCCTCCAGTTCCTTCACATTGTCTTCCGCGCAGTCCCTTGATGAAAGCTCAGAGTTGGCACCTGAACCCCATGGCCATCTGTCTTTCACCTCAGCCCCTTGTAAATCAGCCAAGCAGTCTGAGCCCCAAGTAATGCAGCAGTCTCTTATGTTTTTTGATGACTCTGCTAGTGTGCTTTCCGTGGGCCATCCACATAGCCCTGCCCCAGAAGAGGAAGTCATTGAGTGCACCGATGCCCGACCACTTCTTTTGCAGGATGAGGACATGGAAACACCACTGTAGCGTGTCTCTGATGATGACGAAACACAGGTGCCAACTACTGCGGCTTTCCTCAGTGTGCAGACTGACAAGGAGGGCAGTGGTGAAGGGTGGGTGGAAGATGATGAGGTCCTAGACCCCACATGGAATGAAGGTCATGCGAGTGACGTATGCAGTTTGGAGGAAGAGGTGGTGGTCGCACAGAGGCACCAGCACAGCAAAAGAGGAAGCAGGTTGCAAAAGTGGAGTGACTGCCCCCTAGACAGTATGCCTGCTACTACTCACCCCACCCAGGGACCTAGCACACCAAAGGCAGCTCAAAGGCGTTCCCCAGCGTGGCAGTTCTTCAGACAATGTGCTGACTACAAGACACAAGTGGTTTGCACACTGTGCAATGAGAGGCTGAAGCGAGGCACAAATGTTCTAAACCTGAGCACAACCTCCAGGACCAGGCATCTAAATGCAAAGCACTTGCTGCAGTGGAATAAGTTCCTCAAAATCCAAGAAAGGTCTTGGCCTCCTCCTGCTTCCTCTTCTGCTGCTGCCTCAGCCTCTTCCTCCACCTCTACAGTGCCAGTGTCACCTGCCACCCAGCAAACAGATGATGTGACAGCAATGCCACCATGTCCGCCACTGTCCCCAAGCATTTCCACACGGTCCTATGGAAGCTTACAGCTCTCCATCTCCCAAACACTGGAGAGTAAGAGGAAGTACCCCTCTACCCACCCGCGATCCCTGGCCCTGAATGCCAGCATTTCAAAATTCCTGGCCTTTGAAATGCTGTCATTCCGTCTGTTGGACACGGACAGCTTTAAAAACCTGATGGTGGTGGCTGTCCCACAGTACGTGGTTCCCAGCCACCACTACTTTTCCAGACAAGCCATCCCTTCCCTGCACAAACAAGTCAGGGACGAGATCAAGTGTGCAACGCCATCTGTGCCAAGGTCCACATAACCACTGATACGTGGACCAGTAAGTACATGCAGGGATGCTCTATCTCGCTAACTGCACACTGGGCAAATGTAGTGGCGGGTGGGCCTGAGGCGGCTAGCCATTTGGCGCATGTCCTTCCGGCACCGAGGATTGCAGGGCATTTCTTTTTGTCTCCAGTTGCCTCCTCCTCCTACTCCGCTTCCTCCTCCTCCTACTCTAGCACCTCCACATCCGCTCAGTGTAACACCTTCACCACCAACTTTAGCACATCCAGGGGGAAACAACAGCAGGCTGTTTTAACCTGATATGTTTGGGGGATAAACCCCACACTGCGCAGCAGCTGTGGATGAGCATTGAACAACAGACCGATGAGTGGTTGTTGCCACTGAGCCTCAAGCCTGGCCTGGTGGTGTGTGATAATGGGCGAAATCTCATAGCAGCTCTGGGCCTAGCCGATTTGACGCACATCCCTTGCCTGGCGCATGTGCTGAATTTGGTGGTGCAGAAATTTCCAAAAAAACTACCCGGATATGTCAGAGCTGCTGCAGAAAGTGCGGGCCGTCTGTGCGCGCTTTCGGCGTTCTCACCCTGCTACTGCTCGCCTGTCTGCGCTGTAGCGGAACTTCAACTTTCCCGCTCACTGCCTCCTATGCGACGTGCCCACAAGGTGGAACTCCACCTTGCACATGCTGGAGAGACTGTGCGAGCAGCAGCAGGCAATAGTGGAGTTTCAGCTGCAGCACGCACGTCAGTCACTCTGCGGAACAGCACCACTTCACCACCGATGAGTGGGCCTCCGTGCGAGACCTTTGTACCATATTGCGGTGTTTCGAGTACTCCACCAACATGGCCAGTGCCGATGACGCTGTTCTCAGTGTTCCTATCCCACTTCTATGTCTCCTTGAAAAAACACTTCGGACGATGATGGAAGAGGATGTGACACAGGAGGAAGAGGAGGAGGAAGAGGGGTCATTTCCATGGTTATCAGGGCTGTCATTCACAAGTGGCTCAGAGGGTGGGTTCCTGCAGCAGCATAGGCCAGGTCAAAAAATTTCAAGCCAGGGCACAGTTCTGGAGGATGAGGAGTAAGATGATGAGGAGGAGGAGGAACCGTGTTCACAGCGTGGCTGGGGGGATACAGAGGACACAGATGATAGACCTTCCACAGAGGACAGCTTGTCTTTGCCTCTGGGCAGCCTGGCACACATGAGCGACTACATGCTGCAGTGCCTGCTCAATGACAGCTGAGTTGCCCACATTTTAACTTGTGCGGATTACTGGGTGGCCACCCTGCTGGATTCCCGTTACAAGGACAACGTGCCATCCTTAATTCCCTCACTGGAACGTGATCGGAAGATGTGCAACTACAAGCACACACTGGTAGACACGCTGCTGATTGCATTCACCAACTGACACAGGGGGCTCGGTGGAAGCACAAGGCGAAGGCGGAGGAGGAGGAGGAAGAGGTTGCCAACGCATCTGTGGCACCGCCAGCACCTCAGAAGGCAGGGTTAACATGGCCGAAATGTGGAAAAGCTTTGTCAGCAGCCTGCCACAACAAACAGCACCACCAGCTGATCGTCTTAGCAGGAGGTAGCATTTCAGCAACATGGTGGAACAGTATGTGTGCATACACCTACACGTACTGACTGATGGGTCTGCCCCATTCAACTTCTGGGTCTCCAAATTGGGCACATGGCCTGAGCTTGCCCTTTATGCCTTGGAGGTGCTGGCCTACCCTGCAGCCAGTGTATTTTCTGAACGTGTGTTTAGCACGGCAGGGGGCGTTATCATAGACAAGCGCAGCCGTCTATCCATAGCCAATGTGGACAAGCTAACATTTATTAAAATGAACCAGGCATGGATCCCACAAGACTTGTCTGTACCTTGTGCAGAATAGACATTTATACTGGCCTCACACAGCCATTGGTATACTTAAGTGAACTTATTCTTTTTTTTTAAATATGTCTCAATATTTTGGGGCCTACTCCAATTAGAAAAAAAAAACAAACAAACAAATAACAGTGTTGGCTACCTCCTCCTCCTCCACCACCGCCACTTCCACCTACATTGCCACGGTCACGGCCTGGTCAACCTCTAGGTTCCTACTCCACATCCACCTCCTCCTCCCATTTTTATTTTTTTGTGATTTTAAGTTATTTCCCTATCCACATTTGTTTGTAGGGCACTTGTCCTACTCCTTACCCCCATTTTGCTTCCTTTTGCAGCCCTTTAGCCCTTTCCAGGACTTTTTTACAGCCATTTTTGTGCCCAAAAGTTCGGGTCACCATTGACTTCAATGGGTTTCGGGGTCCGGGGTCAAGTTCGGTACCGAGCCCGAACTTTTCCGCGAAGTTCGGCCGAACCAGACGAACCCGAACTTTCAGGTGTCCGCTCAACTCTACCTGGGATCCTTCTTATTCAGGTATTGCGCTTGTTAAAGAAAGATCTTACATGCATAAATTCTTTAAAAAAATTTTTTTTTTTACCATACAAAATCATTCTATTTGATGGTATTTCAGTAAAAACATAAAACAGCCCATGCAGTCTCTGGGGGCAGTGGACGCCTGAATCTCTTTGCGTGTGTTCCACTTCCCTTGGCTGGTAGCAACGTTTGGGAGCCTTCAGCTTGACATGTTTTGTCCCTTCCTGGTGACGTTTTCAAAAGCAGGAAGCTCCCTTGCATTCCAGACGCCTTTATAATGCTTCACCAATATTCTTACTCCCCAATTGGATAATGAATCCTTTAGAGCAGGCCATCAGGGAGTTCATTCCTTCCTACAAAAAATTCCTAATTTGGTTTTGGCAATCTTGTGATCCTGACTTCTCTGCCAGGCAGTCAGCCCTTGGCCTAACTTTTTCCCTCTGGTAAACCATGCTCACCTACAGGACTTCTCCAGAGCCTCTCCCATCCTCTGGAACTCCCTGCTCCAGAATGTCCGGTCAGCCCCTACCCTGTCCGCCTCTAGGACCAAGTAGTCCGTGGAGTCTGCCCATTTTTTTTTTGTATTTTTTTTTGTTAGATCTATATTTGTCCCAAACATGTTTGAAACCACTTTAGACTACCTCTGCAGGAAGCCTACTGAAAGCATCAGCTACCGTTTCAATAAAATAATACTTTCTAAGATGTATATGCATGTCTATGCGTTTTAATGCACATTTTTGCTCCCAAAGGATCCTTTTCTAAATGTGCAAGCAATGTTTTTTCTGCCTTTACGCGCTCCTGTCTCTAAACGTATGTAAACAAATGTGCATGGAGGGGCATTTGGAGGAAGAAAAAAAGTCAAACACCCTTAAAAGGGGTGTTTTTGACACACAGTTTGCATGAGGCCTTAATAGCACTCAACTGAGCCTCACTGGGGATACTGGGGGTATAGTACCATCACTGACATCAATGCTGGGGGCTGTTATTATAGTCATTGATGACTTTTGACACCAATGTTTGGGGTTTTTATTGTGACCACCGGCAACTATGCTGAGGGTTAATATTGTAGTTGCTGACACCAATATGGGCTTTATTGTTGTGGTTTCTGTTTTAAAATATTTTCTTAGGGGCGTGGCTTGCGCGCGTGAGGAGATGGCCGCCTAAGCCGAGAGCTCTCGTCAACCCGGACTCAGATCGACGGCACAACGGGCACAGAACAGCACCTTCACCATCCCACACAGAGCCAAGGGATCCCTCAACCCAGCGGCACCATGCACCGCAAAAGAAAAGACCAGAGAGTCCCACAAAAGCTGACGGATTTCTTCTACAGGCCGTCACAGATGCATGAGGGAGGGCAAGATGGCGCCGACAGCGAGGCCGCACACGGAGCCACGGCATACACAGATCTCCCGGACGCTGATGCGGAGGACACAGCCGAGGAGAACACCGCCTCATCACCCCAGCGCTCCCCCCTCTCTAGTCCCTCATCGCACAGCCCAGCAAAAGCCAGGATGCGGATGGATTCCCCCCCTCAACCGACAACCACAGTGAGTACAGCTCCCCAGGCTTGGGGACAAGACACAGGGCCGCAGTCACAGATAGCTTCCTTCCCGACCTCTGGGCAACCAGTATTAGATACGACAATGAAGGACATGCTGATGTCACTTCAATCTTCGCTTATGTCTAGCCTTTCTTCCCTGATTCACAAATTCACCACAGATATGCAACACATGGGAAACAGGGTGCAGCACATGGAAACTAAAATGGCGGAATGTACACATACTGTTAATGACCTGGTAGATGCATATGAGGAACAAAAAGAGGACAGTTGGTGGATAAGGTCTAAACTAGCGAATTTGGAGGACCGCAGTCGACGAAATAACCTCAAAATAAGGGGGATCCCTGAATCTGTTATGCCACCAGACCTACACAAATATGCAACAGACCTATTTACCACCCTAATACCGGGACTTTCTCCCCTGGAGCTAAATATTGACAGAATTCATAGGATCCCTAAGCCGACCTATCTAGCGGACTCTGTCCCTAGGGACGTCCTTCTAAGAATTCATTTTTACTCCACCAAGGAGCAAATTATGGCTAAAACCAGGTCCCTCAAAAATCTTCCTTCCCCATACGATCGCATTCAAGTGTTCGCTGACCTATCCCAGCACACTTTACAACTGCGGAGGGAACTTAAAACAGTAACAAATCACAATATGCCCTACAAATGGAGATATCCGGCCAGGATCCTGCTGACCAAAAACGGCTCTAAACATTCTGTGTCTTCTTTAGAACATGGCCTGAAACTTCTACACTCTTGGGGCATTATACCAGTACTGGGAGAACCAAATAACAACCCTCCTATCAATGACCGCTCCCTACCCAAAGGAACGACCAAAAAGGATCCATCCTTAAGACTAAGAGAAGGTGCCGTTCCTAAACAAGGTTCAAGCAACTCTTATCTGGGTTGACAGTTTGCTCATGGAAACATCACAGTGAACTTTGCCCCTACAGTTTTGCAGCAATCAGAGGTTATAGTGCTGCATTTGAGTTATAACCACAGTTTATTCTTGTTTTTCTTTTTTGCTCTTGTTTTGTTCCTTTTTTTTTGTTTTTATTTCCTGTGTTCTATTCTACTGCGGCTCCACCAACGAGAACATACTTACCTAGGTACCAGTGCAAGAGCATACAGTGAGAGAGACCCTTCACTTCCCAGGACAACTTGATCCTAAGGACAGTCAACACCTGGCGATCAATACTGGTAACAGTGCTCTACAACTACTAACAGTGAGTAATATCTACTATTAATCCACACATCTAACATGCCTATCAATATTCTGTCCATAAATGTCAACGGCTTAAACCATCCGGCTAAGCGTTCATCTTTATGGAAGACAGCACTCGCAAACAACTGTGACATATTGTGCACCCAAGAGTCGCACTTCATTAAAGACAATCACCCATGTACCCACCACCAATTTCCTCACATATACGAAGCTTCTTACACCAAAAAGCAGAGAGGCATCCTCATTGCAATAAGGAACACCGTACAATTCCAGCTGCATCAGTCCATATGTGACCCGGAAGGTCGCTTCCTAATATTGATATGTACTGTCAATTCTGTTCCACTAACGCTAGTATCTATATACGCTCCCAACCAAAGACAGATATCATTCCTAAACAAGCTATTCAAGAAGATCCAGGGAGTCCAACAGGGGAATGTATTGCTATGCGGAGACTTCAACCTGATCCCTGACAACACCTTGGACACCTCGGGGAAGCCCAGGAGATTCACATCCCCCTTGGGTAACAACTTGAGTGCCAACGACCTGTATGACATTTGGCGCTGTTTTCATGCCAGCGAAAGGGACTTTACCTTTTTGTCCCCCAGACATAACACCTCTTCCAGGATTGATTTATTTGTGTCGGACAAATGGATTTTGAACAATGTAATAAGTGATGTTATCTTACTTTTGGTCACCAGATGGTGGGCGCGTTCAGTTTCTCCGGTCAGTGCGGGATTTAAAACTTTTAAATTTTTTAAAATATTTTTAATTTAATATAACTCTTGCTTGTCACACTTCTTGAATGAAGAGTTTCATAGCCTTCATTGTTTAATTAAGATATTTTTAATATTATTCGCTGTCAGCAGCTAGATATTTGTGTCTGAAATTGCTCCTGTCACGGCGATTGACTAGTAGACTGCGCTTCCTGTTTTGCTGGTTTGTGTGCGAGCTTGTTTGGAACGCATATCATTTCCGCCCGATCCGGTCATAAGGTGCTGGCGTCCCTTGGCGGCCACACCCCTGACGACGTCAGTAGATGACGAAACGCATTGGGTGGCTGCCAGGAGACGTACTTTCTGCACATGACCGGATAGCCTGAATCGCGGACGCCATCTTCCTCTCTGGACGCCGGACCATCCATACGGTGAATCCAGACGCGGTGATCTTGAGTCGTGCTGACACATGTACACCAATGCTGATTTTATACTACGTAAATGTGAGTGACCAATTGTCTTTTAGCCTTATTATTAAAGTTTTTTGTACCATCTGCACTATCGTATGCCTTGTGTCCTTTACATGCACAAGTCTGGAACTAATTGACAAATGTGCTGATGCGGAGTCCCATTGAATGAAAATCTGAGTCCAAGGTCCCCTGCTGGAACTTTTTAATCTCAAGGCGTTTTTTTGACCCTCCGTAACAGGGGGTCATTGACTTCCGGTAAGAGGCTTGGTGTGGTGGTGCCTTTGGTGGTGGGCTATCTGCTGAATACACAGGACCTCCGTTCAAGATTTTTCTAATTATGGACTTTTTTATTCTTGTATGAACTTCTTTTGCGCTGCAGTTTTATATTTCAGTCTGACTAGAGGGTTGTACCAAAAACCTATCTGCGGAGTCACATTACGATTTATATGTCCTTACGTCTTTCTAGCCTAAGCGCAGGATTTTTTCTATATTCACTGTTTCAATTTTGGTAACAATTTTCCAGCAGCTGGGCTTATATTTATAATGGATGTCTTTGAATTTAGAGAATCCTTTTCTGTTATTACAGATGAAGTATTTGGAGATGCATCTAGTTCAGACTTGGGTGGGGTATTCATGAGGTTAAAAAATCTTATGACCACTGAATTACATAACAATTGGGATATTGCTTTTTTTAGAGCAATATATAGCCAAAGGTATGGTCCCCGAAGTCTGAGGTGGGAACTGGCACCCCAGAGTGATGAACTAGACTCACTTGAATGGTTCAAATTTTTCAATCAAGCAGGGATATCTCTGCTCAATTTTATGGTCAATAGAAAAAAGGATAAACGTCTAAGATTAATTACTGAAATTCGGAGCAGTTTGGAATCTTCTAAAACCAACGAGGAATATATAAGAAGGTCAGATGGTTTAAGCAAACATCTTGAAAAAGAGGACAATGACCAGAAAGTCAAAAAGAGAAAAAAATTTATTAGGGATCAAGAAGACTACCAGACCAATAGGGTATTCAAATGGCAAACTAGGAGTCTGGTAAATGAACCAATGGGGCCTCCTACTGATCTTTCTAATAGATCAGCTTTGAATAACCCTATACCTCAACCACAGGCTTCTGGGGGAGATATGATATCACAAGGGAAAATTCCCCAACATGATTCCAACCCTCAGTGGTCATACCACAATACCCAGGCACCTAGGGGTGGAAGAGGTCGGAATAAAAATGGGGGCCAGAAGCAGAGATACTATTCCCCACGCCCCTATACCCCGGATTATTCACAATCCAATAAATTTGCACCATTGATGTATCATGAGGATTACTATGATGATAGATATGTAACACAACATCCTAACCCAACAAGAAATGATAGCCCTCACCATATGCCATATAGATCTCCTCGGCGGGGGGGAAGTTGGCAACAACCTAGAGATCACATGGAATCAAATTTTCCCAGGGCCACAACAAGTTACAAAAGGCATATAGAGCCAAAAGAGGGTCCAGAGGGGGGAGGAGGATCCGTAAAAAGACCCAGGAATTAGAAACTACAGGCATTTTCAACTTAAGCCAACAACCATTATCTAGTGAAGAAATTCATGTTCTTAACCGTGGATTAAAGTTTGTTCCACCTAGGCCCCTTAACAAATTTGAGACATATACGGATGTCCATAAATTTGTTAGACGACTTAATGTTAAGAGATACCTCACCAGTAATCCGGCCAGACTAATTCACAATCAGGATAATTACAGACATTCTGGATTAGCCAACGCCTCATTGTTCAACCCGCCAGGAACCATGCCGCCTGCATTGGCTATCTTTAGAGACATGGTACTCAAAGATGTCAATGCCATTAAGCATAAGAGACATTATCCTGATGTTAAATTTGAAAAAGGTCTAAAAATGCTTAAAGATAGAAATGACATTGTAGTGAGACCTGCCGATAAGGGAGGGGGAATCGTAATTTTGAAGAAAGAGGCATATCAAAATGAAGTGGAGAGATTGCTCTCGGAGAGAGAGACGTATCAGCTATTGGGGAGCAATCCCACTATTAAATATAAACGAGAGTTAGCTAAGATCGTGGAGAGAGGTGCTAAAGAGGGTATTGTAACTAAGAAAGAAAAAGCCTTCTTAATACCGACAGCCCCGAGGATACCTGTTTTGTACATTTTGCCTAAAATACATAAGAGTCTTACCGACCCCCCTGGTAGACCTATAATAAGCGGTCTAGATTCAGTGACTTCCAGGGTGGGTCGGTATATAGACACTTTCTTACAGCCATTGGTAACTAGTACACCATCCTTTCTCAAGGATAGCACCCAGGTTATTAACCTCTTGCAGGATGTTCAGTGGAGGGAGGGAATGGTTCTTGCTACGGCAGACGTTTCCTCCCTCTACACAATCATATCACATGAACACGGCATGGAGGCAGTGAAAAAATACCTGGGAACGGACACCTCACTACCTAGTAAACAGAAATCTTTCATATTATCTTTGTTGGAATATGCCATGAAGCACAATTACTTCTGGTGGGGTGGTAATTATTACCTACAAACCAGAGGTGTTGCCATGGGTGCAAAATTTGCGCCAAGCATGGCAAATTTGTTCATGGCTAAGTGGGAGGAGGATGTCGTCTATGCCAGTGGTAGGAGGGAGCTCCGGCTCTGGCTCAGATACATAGACGACGTCCTCCTCCTATGGGAGGGTGACCTGCCTTCCCTTGATCTTTTCATCTCTACTCTTAATATCAATGACAGAGGTATTAAATTGGAGTATGAGGCTAGCACCTCTAGGATTCATTTTTTGGATCTTAACATAGAGGTCAGGGAGGGCAGGTTGATAACCTCCACCCACTTCAAAGAAACCGATCGTAACGGGTTTATTGATGTAGGGAGCTGCCACCACCCCAATTGGTTGGGGGGCATCCCCAAAAGTCAATTTATCCGTTTACGTAGAAACTGCTCTGATTTGGATACCTTTGAGAAGGAGGCTACTATCCTAAAAACTAGATTCAAGGAAAAGGGTTACACCAATTCCTTGATTGATAAAGCCTATGATGAAGTTCGGCAGATAGACAGGAACACTCTTCTAGTCCCAAGACCAAAATCTGTGGAAACTAGGTTTAACTGTCCTATGATTAGTACCTATAGTTTCCAACACCAACTAGTCACTAGAATTCTAAATAAACATTGGAATATATTGACTAATGATCGGGTGTTGGCTCCCATTTTAGGGGACAGACCTACTGTATTATTTAAGGGAGCACCTCCACTTAGATTAACAGTAGCTCCAAATGTCATAGAACCTCCAACAAAAAAACCTATGTTCTTTCAAAATATGAAAGGGTTTTACCCTTGCAGAAAATGCAAGGTGTGCAAAGTTAACTCTATTAAATCCAAATGCACTACTTTCTCCTCAATACATGATGGTAAATCTTATTCTATTAAATCTTTTATTTCTTGTTCTACCAAAAATATAGTTTATTTATTGATTTGTCCATGTGGACTTTACTATGTGGGGCGCACAATACGCACCCTGCAGATTAGAGTGGGAGAACATTTGACTAATATCCGCAAGGGATACCCCAACCACAGTGTGTCACGCCATTATGATCTATGCCATGGGAGGAATCCTATAGGTACCAAAATTATGGCAATAGATCATTATGTGCCAACGTGGCGGGGAAACAATATCAGGAGAGAAATCTCCAAAATGGAAACATTCTGGATATATTCCTTGCGTTCATATGCCCCTTATGGACTGAATATAGAATGGGATGTGAATGCCTTTATAAACAATGCGTAGAGTCTTTGTTCAGATAATTTTTTGTTATAAGTGATGTTATCTTACTTTTGGTCACCAGATGGCGGGCGCGTTCAGTTTCTCCGGTCAGTGCGGGATTTAAAACTTTTAAATTTTTTAAAATATTTTTAATTTAATATAACTCTTGCTTGTCACACTTCTTGAATGAAGAGTTTCATAGCCTTCATTGTTTAATTAAGATATTTTTAATATTATTCGCTGTCAGCAGCTAGATATTTGTGTCTGAAATTGCTCCTGTCACGGCGATTGACTAGTAGACTGTGCTTCCTGTTTTGCTGGTTTGTGTGCGAGCTTGTTTGGAACGCATATCATTTCCGCCCGATCCGGTCATAAGGTGCTGGCGTCCCTTGGCGGCCACACCCCCGACGACGTCAGTAGATGACGAAACGCGTTGGGTGGCTGCCAGGAGACGTACTTTCTGCACATGACCGGATAGCCTGAATCGCGGATGCCATCTTCCTCTCTGGACGCCGGACCATCCATACGGTGAATCCAGACGCGGTGATCTTGGGTCGTGCTGACACATGTACACCAATGCTGATTTTATACTACGTAAATGTGAGTGACCAATTGTCTTTTAGCCTTATTATTAAAGTTTTTTGTACCATCTGCACTATCGTATGCCTTGTGTCCTTTACATGCACAAGTCTGGAACTTATTGACAAATGTGCTGATGCGGAGTCCCATTGAATGAAAATCTGAGTCCAAGGTCCCCTGCTGGAACTTTTTAATCTCAAGGCGTTTTTTTGACCCTCCGTAACAGGGGGTCATTGACTTCCGGTAAGAGGCTTGGTGTGGTGGTGCCTTTGGTGGTGGGCGATCTGCTGAATACACAGGACCTCCGTTCAAGATTTTTCTATTTATGGACTTTTTTATTCTTGTATGAACTTCTTTTGCGCTGCAGTTTTATATTTCAGTCTGACTAGAGGGTTGTACCAAAAACCTATCTGCGGAGTCGCATTACGATTTATATGTCCTTACGTCTTTCTAGCCTAAGCGCAGGATTTTTTCTATATTCACAATAGCAGTTGAGATCCTAACCGCCACCTGGTCGGACCACGCCCCGGTGTCCCTCACACTAGCAGACACAAACAATTCCCCAAAACCGCACATTTGGCGAGTCAACAATAGCATAATTCAAAATGACCATTATATTAAATTACTGAAAACACGGCTAACAGCATACTTCCAGGACAACTTGGGCTCAACGTCTGACCAGGTGGTGGTGTGGAACGCGCATAAAGCGGTTATTAGGGGTGTACTTATCCAGATAGGATCTAGAGAGAAAAAGAAAAAGCTCAACCGCATAGACACCATCACTAGAGAGCTGAAAACTTTAGAATCCAAAAACAAAACACACCCATCAAACCATATATTAAACCAAATACTTTCATTGCGCCTGGAGCTCCGATCCATACTTTTGGAAGGATACTTCAAAGCGCAGAGGAAATTCAAAGCCACGTTGTACACCACGGGTAATAAAGCAGGTAAAACATTGGCCTCCTATATAAAAGGGAAAAGGACTAAATCCAAAATTACCCAGCTACAGCACCACTCCACGAAGGAGAAACTCCTGAAGCCCCAAGACCTTGCGGATGCATTCAGTCACTATTACAGTGATCTATATAATCTAAAAACGGACGCCACGATACACAAACCCTCCCCGAACGAGATATTACAGTTTTTGAACACAATCGACCTACCATCCCTAGACAGTCACCAACTAGAAACATTAAATGAACCATTCACACCTCATGAAATAACTGACCTGATATCACACCTCCCCAACTTGAAGACACCTGGGCCAGATGTATTCACAGGGGAATATTATAAGCGTTTCTGTGACATACTCGCCCCACACCTATGTAACACACTCAATATTATTGCTGCACGTTCCGCATTTCCCGCAGAAATGCTGGAGGCTACTATAATAACTCTTCCGAAACCTGGCAAAGAGCCCAACCAAGCAAAAAATTTTAGACCTATTTCACTTCTCAACATGGATTCAAAAATTTATGCGAAACTGTTAGCAAATAGGATTGCTAAATACTTACCCCATCTTATCCATCTGGACAGTCAGGTTTCACTAAAGGGCGCCAAGCATCTGACGCTACCAGAAAAATGATTGATCTTATACACCACGCCGACTCCTCGCGAACGCCTTCTCTGCTCCTATCTTTGGATGCAGAGAAGGCGTTCGACAGGGTAAATTGGGCATTCTTGCCCCTGGTCCTAGAAAAATTTGGCTTTAGGGGCCATATTTTCAAAGCTATACTGGCATTATACTCGTCGCCTTCGGCGAGAGTATACACATCAGATGCCTTGTCTATTCCCTTTCAAATATCTAACGGCACTAGGCAGGGATGCCCCCTCTACTTTGGACTGACAGGTCTACCTATTCTACCCCATTCATAAATCGTTAGGATAAACGATTGTCAAAGCGTATTTAAAAACTTAGGTACAAC
>BLSH010128192.1:198370-218262 GCA_018402905.1 Glandirana rugosa | reverse complement strand
AAAAAAGAAACTCTCAGACCTCCAGTTAATGGATGTCTGGCGCATTACTCACCCTAGAGGCAGGAATTATTCCCACTATTCCAAGACACATGGTTCTTATTCAAGAATCGATAACATTCTAATAGATCACTTCCACCTCCCCTCTTTAATGGCCGCGCCTATTGGCACGGCGACAATTTTGGACCATGCACCTGTGTCGGCCACTATAGATCTCCCCTCCCTTCCTCCTCGCATTTACAACTGGAAGCTAAATGATAATCTTATATCTAACCCGATTGACGTCGCACCCCTGTTTTCCTCCAGTTTTTTTAGAGAGAACTCCACTCCGGACATCTCTCCTTCTGTGCTATGGGAGTCCCATAAGGCGACGATGAAGGGTCAGCTGATTGAGTTGGGTGCCAGGAGGAAGAGGGAACATGAACAACAACTTAAAGATACTCTCGTCCAACTCACGGCTTTGGACAAGCAACACAAGCTCTCCCGACATTCGATCCATTTAGAGGCCCTGACACTGAAAAGAGAAGAGTTCAAAAGTTTACTAGATCATGACACGGCACGCATATTCAGTAGGGTTTCCCAAAAACGTTACGAGTGGATAAACCCAGCAAACAGCTTGCGCGCTCCCTGAAAAAGCAGAAATCCGCCTCTTTTATCCCAAAGAATAAATCCCCCTCGGGAGAATTAATCTTCAACTCTAAAAATATCTTCAGAGCGTTCTATGCAGAACTATATAATGTGATCAATGACCTCTCCTCTCGTCCACTGGAAAGCACACATTCTTTTTTTCCTGAAGAAGGCTCACCTTCCAAAACTCCCGCGAGACGCCCTTGAACCCCTAGAAGCAAACTTCACATTAGAAGAATTTCAAAAGGCTTTAAAAAATACTCCTGTGGGCAAAGCCCCGGGCCCTGACGGATACAGTGTTTTACTATAAAACATTTGAGGATGTCCTATTGCCGCACTTAGTCTCCTATGCTAACTCGATCTCAAACACAGAGGGTTTTCATCCCGAAACCCTCTCTGCTCATATATCAGTGATCCCCAAACCGGGAAAGGATCCAACCATGTGTGGGAGCTACCGGCCTATCTCGCTACTTAATGTGGACATTAAGCTCTTTGCTAAGGTGATGGCCGATAGACTCTTACCACTGATCCCGAGATGGGTCTCACCGGAGCAGACAGGATTTATTCCACAACGAAAGGGTAGAGATAATTCCCTGCGTGTCCTCTCACTCATACACTTCGCTGGCAGGCGCTCCCAGCCCACCCTTCTCCTTTCAACATATGCAGAAAAAGCATTTGACAGGGTGGACTGGGAGTACCTTAGGATGACCCTCAAATTCCTAGGCCTGGGCCCGAGAATGTTGTTGCGAATATTTTCACTCTATAATAATCCCTCTACCCGGCTAAAGATTAACAGCATTTTTGCAACCCCTTCACCCTCCATAATGGGACCAGGCAGGGATGTCCGCTCTCCCCACTCCTGTTTGCCATCTCACTTGAGCCCTTCCTGGCCACTATCAGGGAAAACGATAGTATACGGGGAATCAGGATAGGATCTAGAAAACACAAATATGCGGCTTACGCAGACTCTTTCTAGTACAGCACCCGAGGTTATCTTTACCGAATTTAATGTCAGCTTTTCACTCCTTTCAAAATGTATCTAATTTCAAAATAAACCTATCCAAACCTGAAATCCTGAACATCAACCTCCCCCGATCCGAAGCCTCACATTTGCAACCCCTTTTCCCCTTTCAGTGGCAACCAAAATGGATCAAATACCTAGGAACCTATCTTACCCCTCACATAAAGTCCCTCTTTTGACACAATTACATACCCTTACTAAACAGCATAAGAACAGATCTTAGGTGCTGGTCCTCTCTAGCTCATTCTTGGCTTGGTAAAATACAAGTGGTAAAAATTAATATTCTGCCCCGGGTCCTTTATATCCTGTGGGGTTTATCTCAATTTTACAATACTTGATTTCAGGTTTTGTGTTTAAGAACAGACGCCCTAGACTGTCCAGGTCCCTTCTTTGCTGCCCCAAACACAAAGGAGGGCTTGGTCTACCGAACTTTAAGCAATATTATCACGCCATTGCAATCTCACGAGTCATAGATTGGACCTACGCTAAAGACTCCAAGTTATGGGTCCAAGTGGAACACTCCTTATAAGACACGAACTTGGCTATAATGCCTTGGATCCCCAGACAAATGAGATTCCTCTCATCTAGCACGTCCCTGATTACAAAATACACCCTGGATATTTGGGATTATCTTCACAAACAGCACCGTTGGAGCTATAACTCCCCTCTAATGCCCCTGCTGAATCACAACTACTTCCTCCCAGGAGCACTAGATAGAGGCTTCAGCTACTGGCCCTTGGATCCTCCTCTGAGACTGTATCAAACGTTACGAACGGGGTCTTTAAGACCACTTACCGACCTGATGGAGGCTAGTCACATAATGTTTATGGACCAATGGCGTTATCACCAGCTCCAAAGCTTCATCAAAACACCACCGCAACCTCTGCGAACCTTAAAAGAACTCACTCCAATCTAAGCTCTTTTTAATCACAAAGACCCTCCTCACCACTGTGTCTCTCAATCATATAAAGCTCTCTATGAGGGACAACCCCACCATCACCCGGTTTTCTTCTCCAAATGGGAAAAGGACCTCCAGTCCCAAGTGACAGACTATCAAAAGGACAAAATCTTAAGACTCTCACATACGTCTTCAATATCCTCCAGTATGTCGGAAGTGAACTATAAGTTGCTCACCAGATGGCACTACACCCCGAGTAAGCTACACTCCATGTTCCCTATCAGTTCCCCATTATGTTGGAGGAACTGCGGGTGCATAGCTACTCATGCACATATCTGGTGGAATTGCCCAGCCATCCGGTCTTTCTGGTCTGACATCTTGGAGATCATAAACTCGATTTCTTACCCCCCTGTTACGTCCGACCCATGGGAAGCCCTTTTCCACTGCACAAATGTTCCGACTGGAGTATATAAAAAATCCATCACTCCACACTTACTCAATGTTGCAAAAGCCTTAATTCCAACACTATGGGGTCAACAAACCACACCTTCTTTAAAAACCTGGTTACAGAAAGTGGGAGAGATTCACCTTATGGAGGAGCTGACTCTCTCTGCTAGAGGCGAAAACAAAAGGCATTACACAACATGGTCCTCCTGGAGAGAGTTTACCACCACCTCTAAATACAAGGACATTATGCAGACTTCTCCAGCTGACACCCCAATGGTTCCTACTTAGCAGATAACAGCTTAATCGTTTAACTGTGTGTTTCCACCTCCAGATATGGATATGAATATAAATATAATTATAACTGAGGTCTCATATGTAGGCTGTATTAAAGACAGAAATTAATATGCTACCTATACACCACTTGTTTAGAAATTAAACCTTTTGTGTTACTCAACTTTACAGATACCGCCTCACCCCGTCGGCAACCCCCTTTCTCCCCCCTCCCCCTTTTTTTTCCCTCCTGCTTCTCTCACGTCTATTATTCCCCACTTCTTTCCTTCTTTCATCAACCTCTATCCTCTTTCTTCTTATTGGTAAAAGTATACCTTAAGGAACTATTATGTTATACTTTCTATACTCTATACTATTCTATTCTGGATTGGCATAAGTGGTCTAGCATCTTACTGCATACACTGTTTTTCTTATGAACCTTTTATTATCCAATATACACATATTAAGCAAACAAAAAAAAACAGTAACTTACCTTTCTTCCGGTCCAGCGATGGCTGCGCCCGAAGCCTCGCTGGTCTCCCCCCTCCTCCCGATTACCCTGCCATTCCTAGTGTGGGCACCTGGCCCGGCTTCACAGACGGGCACCCACTGCACATGTGCGAGTCGCGCTGCGCATTCCTAGTGGCCAGGCAATCTTCTGGGACCTGTGACGTGTCCCAGAAGATGGCCAGGAGGGAGGGGCCGCCTAGGAGGAGAGGAGGAGTCGCCCAGAGGCGGAAGGTGGAAGAGGGACAGGAAGTCCCTCTGAAACCTGGGGACACACTCCCCCCCAAAAAAATTACATGCCAAATATGGCATGTAAAGGGGCGAGGAGTGCTTAAAGCGGAAGTTCCATTTTTTGGGTGGAACTCCGCTTTAACGCACAGAATTATATGGCGTTTAACTTGCAGTAACGCAATTAAATATATGGCGTTAAACTTGCAGTAACGAAATTAAATATATGGTGTTAAACTTAACGCACAGAACTACTTGGCGTTAAACTTGCAGTAACGCAATGAAATATATGGCAGTAACTTTCAGTAATGCAATGAAATAAAACGCACAGAAGTATATGGTGTTAAACTTGCAGTAATACAATGAAATCTATGGCGTTAAACTTGCAGTTAGGCATTGAAATATACAGCATTAAACTTGTAGTAAGACAATGAAATATACAGCGTTAAACTAGCAGTGACGCATTGAAATATATGGTGTTATACTTGCAGTAACGCAATGAAATATATGACGTTAAACTTGCCGAAATGCAATGAAATATATGGTGTTAAGCTTTCAGTAACACACAGAACTATATGGCGTTAAACTTGCAGTAACGCAATGAAATATACAGTGTTAAACGGTCACTACACTCACACTCACTCAACTGTCCCTAGATTCACACTAATATAAAGATGAATTGTGGTCACTACACTACACTCACTGATCTGTCCCTAGATTCACACTAATATAAAGATAAATTGTGGTCACTCACTACACTCACACTGACTGCACTGTCCCTAGATTCACACCTAGCTAATATTCTATACTGACAATAGAATCACAATAGCACACTATAGCACACTAACTGTCTAGTAGCACTGAACAGAGCCCTGTTCTGTCTCTCTACACGGCGATATCACAGTAACAATGGCCGCTATGGAAAGAATACTTTTATAGTGTGGGGTGGGATTAAGAGCAATGAGCCGTGATTGGATACAGTCATTATGGCAGCATCCAATAATGGCTCTGACAGTGCTCTGTGCCCTGTTTGTGAGAAGTTTTCATTGCTTCAGCCAATCAGGGCTTTCAATGCACTGTGCAGTGACGTATTGCATTGTGGTCGTTCGGCAGACCAAACAAATGAATGAACAACCCGGTAAATCCGTTGTTTGGCGAACAGAAAATGTTCGGGCCAAACTCATGTTCGGGCCCAACCATTAGCCCATCCCTAGTAGAGAGGGCATTGGCTCTTTATGTCTCTCCTAAATGCATCAATGGCCATGGTGATATTATTAACATCAAGAGTTAACTAAAGTTTAATCAGGTGTTCAACTAACGGTATCCCATGTGTAAGGCAGTGACCCAAACCAAAGTGCCCAGTGTAGCGAAAAAAAACCTACCCAGGGATAGACCTCTCATGTGACCCTTACTTGGTGCCCAATGAGGAGGGGAACATGGCGGACATGATCACCTCCCCAAGCACCCTAAACCTACATATTTTGTGCCCAGTGTAGGGCTACGTCTACTGCATGCACCTGAAGACCACTTCTAAAGAGACCATGGCAATAGTTAGCTAGTTAGAACTTGTCCATACTTGCCCAAAAGTAGTCCACGTGAACTACACATGTTTGCTTCTTGATTGGCTCCTGTATGAGGTTCCAGCACCAGATTGCTGGATGTCCTGATAAGGGGTGTATATAGCAACCAGACTCTGGAAAAAACGCTCAGATGCTCCAAATGCATTGCTTCCAGCCACTATGGGGAAATAGATCCCTTCAGTCTGCGATACCAGGAAACGTTACCAACTTGTGTACGGGTTAGCCCTCTGCTGTGAGGTCAGCCTGGATGACCTGCCCAAGGCAATCCATGAGCTATCCCCTGACTTGAACGAGGAACTGCCACCGCCCCTGGATCCATACATGCCATGTCCTCCTCCACCTTAACCCAATCCAGCTCTGGTGGAAAGAATGGGGAATAAATACCTTCGTCCACATGATGCCTACCTGCCACAGGGTCAGGTGCACTACAAGGCCCAAATCACTCAAGTGGCCAAGCTCCAGTTGTATATGGAACACTATGTCCTGCAGACATACGAGCAAGTGTTCCCTTATGCCCCCGAGCAACTGTTGCTGCAACTTGATGAGGAGAGACCCAAGTTGTATATGAAAGGCCCGATGTTTTCTTGGGTCCGATCCACTGGTCGTGTACTATATAAAATGGGACAAAGGTCTGATTCAGAGAGCGCCGAGCACCTGAGAGGTTATTGAAAGTCTGCTGTTGCTACTGTTATCCTTCTCTGTCGTGTGTGCCTGCTGAATATGCCGAATCCGGAGTGATAATTAATGCACATCTGCCCTCAGGATCCTGCTACAGCCTGGAGAAACTGCTGGGGACCTGCAGTCTGCCTTGAAGATGCCAATCCTGGATATTCCCATCATGGATTCTACCAAAGATGGGCACTTTTATGTGCAGGTATGCTGGGGCAGCCAGAAGCCTGAGTTAGAGACTAGGGATGTTAGGAAAAGACTGTTGCTCATGTATGTTATTTAGAATTAACAATTTTTTCAGTAAAGCTTTTGAAACTTTGCCTTTGGCTGGTCTGCAGTTACTCAAGGGGTGTAATGCAAGTATCCGACACATATAGCCAGTTATAGCCATATATACAGTTCGGGTCAGCTAAGCACATTGGGTTATAAAGACATCAGTGGTACAAGAGTTAATACAGTAGTAAGTGGTTACCAAGGGTAAGCAGCCTGTCGTAAGTGTGTACATGTGACAGGTGGGGTAGCCTCCTGCAGGAGAAGTTGTTGTTGGCCATCTCTCCATGAGCAGGTCCGTTTCCCATAGCAACGGGAGCAGACCAGCACTGCAGAGGTACCCAGTCTGTACACAGGTACAGAAGAAAAAGAGTTAAAAGAGAAGTACAGCCAAAGCTTGTTTGCCTTTAATTCTTTCGTGGATGAGAGGAGTGCAATTTGTTCTGCACTTCTCTGACCCATTTGCAGCTGACAGCTGGCTGAAGCTTGCTGTCCACTGACATCACAGAGCCGGTCCAGGCTGGGTAAAGATGCCGACCATATGGTTGGGATCCACCAAGAACTATAGACCAGCACCTGGCTCAGCCTCACAGTGAGCCGCTGAAGGCCTGAGCCAGTTGCTCCTACCACCTCCCCAGCCCAGAATTCCAGTGAGCAAGGGGGGGGGGCAGAGCAGACAGTGGTGACTGACAGTCACCAGCTCTCTGCTCACAGAGCACTGAGAACTGAACGATCAGCTTTTGATCGCTTGGTTCTCAGTCTTAGAGCCAGCGGGGGACAGATGCAACAGCAGACTGATGCTACATCCACCTAGGTAAGTATGTTTTTTTTTTTAAAAAAAACAAACTTCTCTTTTAAGCAAAGTGCCCGCATTGTGTCACCTCTACAGTGGGGCACTATACCACTACTGGGAATGAGGTGGCGGTTATACGCTGTACAGGTGGAGAGGACATTGACTCTATATGTCCCTCCTAAATGCATCTGTGCCCGAGGTGATGTTTTTAACATCGCACGTTAACTAGTCCAGTCATGTGTTCAAGTAAAGATTCCCCATGTGTAAGATAGTGACCCTAACCAAAGTGCCTAGGGTAGCCCAAAAGATCCCACCCCAGGGTAGGCCTCTCATGTGACCCTTACACGGCTCCCAGTGAGAATGGCAACATTGAGGACCTGACCAACACCCCATGCATCCCACCCCTACATATTGCTTTTTATTATAACTTCATAGTTCCATTTTTTGTACCCAGGCTTCCCTTGAAAATAATGGATGTTTCAGGGTTTTTGTTTGGGGCTCTTGTTTCTTTTAGGGTTTCTTGGTTTTCATTTTAAGTTGAGGCATTTTCTTTAGTTTGGGGCATTTAAAGTGAAGATTTTGTGCCTTTTTGCAGCAGACCGCTGCATGGTTTGAAAGAAAAAATAAAACTAGGTGCAAGAAGTGTGTGCACCTACTGAAATCCACCTCAAAATGTATCATTCAGATTTACTGCACCTCTCTAGCCGTATAGATAAAATAAAAGTTAGGCATACACTGGTTAGCCCTATTATCCCTAATTAAAACTGTTCTACTGCTGGCCAGTTTTATCCTGCTATATCCCCTGTAGTAACTCTTGTAATAAGAGCCGGTGCTCTTTGTCTCCAGGAAATTTGGGCCTAGCCATTACAAATGCTTTGCTGCTGTCCAATTTTACATTGCTATGTTATCTGCGGTCTCTTAATTTTTAATGAGAGCAAGGACAGCCTTACCAAACTACTGGCCAATTTCTATCTGTGGAAAAAATGGCTTTACTACTATAGAATACAAAGATTAGTTCCAGTAAGCTGTTTAAAATTGATACTACATATCTTTTTAAAAAAGGCATGAAAAAATGTTGTGGGCGTTCCCATTTGTATTCCAACCAGACCCTCATCAATGCATGTAGCCTAGGTGGCCAGGAAAGGGAGGACAGTGACTCTGCACCCCCTTCCATTTGTACCAGACCAAGCTACATGCCTTTAAACATTTAAACATGTCTCTCCATTGAAAAGTACCCTTTATGGGGGGACTTATAGTGGAATCAAGAAGCCTCCTTTATAATGGGATGGATTACCAGAAATCTGACCCCTTACAGAGGAATGAGTGCAGGGGTACATTGGTCCCCATCTTGCAATATGAGGTCTCTATACTTATTTTGTTATTTCCTATTCTATCTCAAGTTAGCGGTGTTAGTTATTATTGTTGTTATATAAATGGAACCACATAACCAGCAAAAAGAGGGACTTTGCTCAAACACAAACCCAAGAACAAAATGGAGTATGTAACCTTAAAATTACAAAAGCTTTATTGATCTATTAAAAAATATATACTGTATCTCACAAAAGTGAGTACACCCCTCACATTTTTGTAAATATTTTATTATATCTTTTCAAGTGACAACACTGAAGAAATGACATTTTGCTACAATGTAAAGTAGTGAGAGTACAGATTGTATAACAGTGTAAATTTACTGTCCCCTCAAAATAACTCAACACACAGCCATTGAAGTCTAAACCGCTGGCAACAAAAGTGAGTACACCCCTAAGTAAAAATGTCCAAATTGGTCCCAATTAGCCATTTTTCCTCCCCGGTGTCATGTTACTCGTTAGTGTTACAAGGTCTCAGGTGTGAATGTAGAACAGGTGTGTTACATTTGGTGTTATCACTCTCACTCTCTCATACTGGTCACTGTAAGTTCAACATGGCACTTCATGGTAAAGAACTCTCTGAGGATCTGAAAAAAAGAATTGTTGCTCTACATAAAGATGGCCTAGGCTATAAGAAGATTGCCAAGAACCTGAAACTGAGCTACAGCTCGGTGGCCAAGACCATACAGCGGTTTGACAGGACAGGTTCCACTCAGAACAGTTCTAGGCACGGTCAACCAAAGAGTTGAATGCATGTGCTCAGCGTCAAATAGACGTATGAGTGCTGCCAGCATTGCTGCAGAGGTTGAAAGGGTGGGGGGTCAGCCTGTCAGTGCTCAGACCATACGCTGCACACTGTATCAAATAGGTCTGCATGGCTGTTGTCCCAGAGGAATCCTCTTTTAACCACTTCAACACTATGCACTTAGAACAATTTACTACCAGACCAATTTTCAGTTTTCAGTGCTGTTGAGCTTTGAATGACAATTGCGCGGTCGTGCGACGCTGTACCCAAACAGATTTTTTATCATTTTGTTCCCACAAATAGAGTTTTCTTTTGGTGGTATTTGATCACCCCTGCAGTTTTTATTTTTTGCGCTACAAATAAAAAAAGACCCAAAACTTTGAAAAAAAAAAATTCTCTATTTTTGTCACAAAACTTTGTAAATAAGTAAATTTTCTCCATCACTGGTGGGCACTGATGAGGCTACACTGACGGGCACTGATGTGGCAGTACTGATTGGCACTGATGAGGCGGCACTGATGAGGTAGCACTGATGATGAGGCACTTATATGCAGCGATGATGAGCAGTGTTAGGGGGCATTGATAAGCATCACTGACGGGTACTGAGAGGTGGCACTGATATACAGCACTGATGGGCACTGATATGCAGCACTGACGGACACTGCTAAGTGGCACTGATGGGCACTCATAGGCAGCACTGGGCACTGATAGGTGGCACTGATGGGCACTGATAGGTGGGCACTGGTAGGTGGCAATGGTGGGCACTGATATGTGGCACTGGTATGCATTGATAGGGGCACTGGTGGGCACTGATAGGGGCACTGGTGGGCATATACACTGATAGGGGCTCATTCCCTGGTGGTCTAGGGTGGCATATAAAGGTGGCACTGAGTGCCATCCACACTGAGCATTATGTCACTTACCTGGTGGTCTAGGGGGTTCTCCCTGGTGGTCCAGATTGGCTCCCTGGTCGGCTCCCTGGTGGTCCTGGGTGGGCACATCCCTGGTGGTCCCTGGGCAGGCTCCCTGGTGGTCTAGGGTGGCGATCCAAAGGAGGGCTGTGCTGATAAATTATCAGCACAAACCCTCCCTGTCAGGAGAGCAGCCGATCGGCTCTCCACTCCTCAGGTCTGCAGACCTGAGTACAGGAAAGCCGATAAACGGCTTTCCTGTATTACACTGTGACCAGCAGTGATTGGTCACGGCTGGTCACATGGTAAAGTGCTTCGGATCGATCCAGGGGATACTGGAGACTGTATTGGCCAGGGAGTCTTAGAACTCACAGCCAATCGGGTCTCAGAACCCACTTCCTGTTGGGTCGGGAGGAGAAGCAACGCCCCTGGCTCTTCTCAAGCTTCACAAGCTGGAGCGAGGTACAGCAGTCCTACTCCGGATCTTCGTCATCTGCCTCTTAAGGTAAGGAGGCCTCTGATCACTGTCATCCCATCTGTTTCCTGCGGGGGGGTTCGCCACCTTCTCGTCCTTCTCCTTGGGGGGTGAGGGGATCGCCACTTTCCCATCCTTCTCCTGTGGTGAGGATGGGGGGTGGTGTTAGTTTGCCACCCCCCAAATGTTGAGCACCAGCCTCCACTGGAAGTATGTAGGTGCCATTTTTGTAAACAAGATAGAAGACCTTGATCCAACAGCGCTTACCAAAACTTAATAATGTGGACTGGTTATGGCAAGAGAACTTCCTCGCCCCAATGTAATTAAAGATGCAGCTGCTGCTGTAGCCCAGTTGCTATGAGAAAATTGCAATGGGTATAGAATGATAATTTAAACAGGATGAAATTTCTGTTCCAGCAGCGCTTGCAATGGTAGTCCTCCCTCTATAAACTATATATAAAGTGCAGATAGTGACTAATACGTGCAAAAATTATCAGCGCAGAATCAAAATAAAAAGTACATAATCATCAATATTCATAAAAAGATCCTTATAAAGTGTATGAGTGCCAATTCTGTAATATATTGCAAATTGTTAATTCTGTTCAGAGTCCTGTTCAGGGTCTGTTCAGAGTCCAGTTCAAAGTGCTAGTGCAGTCCAGTGAAAAATAATAACTATGTGCCAAATAATTTGATGACAGTCCTTATCACTTTAAATTATAAAGTGCTTGTGCTGTGCTGAGTGCAAAGTGAGAATAATTTTTGAGGGTACTAGACCCTGCTTACCAGATCTCAATGACTCTCCACCCTTACGGTGTGGAGAAGTCATAAATGCTTCAGGTCTACAATCCGACCTATGGATGTGGTGTAGTCATCTGTTTACCGTCGCTCCCTTCTCCGTCACTGTGCCGTTTACATGGAAAGAAAAGGAATTCTCATTGCGTTCCTCTTCAAATAATTGTTTATTGGCCCGCTTTCACAGTAAATAGTAATACATCAATAGCTGTGAGAGCTCCGTGACCGCCGCTTCTGAATAACTTCTGCTTGCGTGTCACCTGAACGTGGTCTTGTGCACCTTGCGTTCCAGCTGACGCGTTTCGTCACTTCCTGTGACGTCTTACGTATTACTATTTACTGTGAAAGCGGGCCAATAAACAATTATTTGAAGAGGTACGCAATGAGCATTCCTTTTCTTTCCATGTAAACGGCACGGTGACGGAGAAGGGAGCGACGGTAAACAGATGACAACACCACATTCATAGGTCGGATTGTAGACCTGAAGCGTTTATGACTTCTCCACACCGTAAGAGTCATTGGGATCTGGTAAGCAGGGTCTAGTACCCTCAAAAATTATTCTCACTTTGCACTCAGCACGGCACAAGCACTTTATAATTTAAAGTGATAAGGACTGTCATCAAATTATTTGGCACATAGAAATTATTTTTCACTGGACTGCACTAGCACTTTGAACAGGACTCTGAACAGAATTAACAATTTGCAATATATTACAGAATTGGCACTCATACACTTTATAAGGATCTTTTTATGAATATTGATGATTATGTACTTTTTATTTTGATTCTGCACTGATAATTTTTGCACGTTTTAGTCACTATCTGCACTTTATATATAGTTTATAGAGGGAGTACTACCATTGCAAGCGCTGCTGGAACAGAAATTTCATCCTGTTTAAATTATGTAGGTGCCATACCTGTGGAATCCCTGTGGAAGCTGAAGATCACTGTAGTAGGTCGGGTTACTTGTGAACTGTCTTTACATTATTTCCATACAAGTTCTTTCATTGTACTGGGAATGAGTGTACTATTACCGCAGCACCGTTCTACACACCACCTACAGGGAGACATACAGGGATCCTAATCGATTAGCCTCAACTAATTTTTGTCTCGAAACGAATGCGTTTGTAATTCGCTGTTATAAAATAAGCATAACTGTGAATTGTATTTTACACAATTTGTTTAATAAAAATGTATTGAAGATGAATGCGCATGCGTCGGACCTCTGAGATGACGATGTATTCTCGGAGCTCCACACCGCCTCGTACCTGAAGCCAGCCAGCTGCCCGCACAAGGGTCACCCATCCCGCCATCCGTGGGTCCCCGTCAGCGGCCATCACCAGGAGCGTCCACCGGAGCAGCGTTCCCCCCGTGGGATCCACAACGGGGATAGTGCCGTCTGCGGCCGCCTGCCGAGGCCACGGCCTATATACAAGACGGTCCCGGGAGCTAGTTATAAGTTCAGCTTCCAGCTTCCACTCCCCGCGGCTCCCCCCTGGGATGGCTCTGGAGTGGTTGGACAAACCCCAGCTCATGTGGAGAGCCTAGGACTGAGCAAGTAGGCGAGGCCGGGCCTGTGGCCTATACAGTGTAGCACGAGGCACACGTCCCCCGCACTGGAGTGTCTTTTTTAGGATATCCCTCCGCAAGCTTTTTGACAGAGCCAGAGGAGCCCCTTCACCCCACATTCACCCTCCCATTGAAACAGGGAGGCAGCGGATCGATCCACATTACTCCAGGGGCGGGTGTGCTCCAGGCAGGGCCCGTCATTCTAGGGGCGATTCCCTGCAGGCCCCACATCTGAGCCTGTAGCAAGCACCAGTGAGGAGGGAATCAGATATCTCCACTCCAAGCTTTCTTCCTGGCTCCCTTCTGCTCCCCCCCCCCCTCGGTTCCTGGGCTCGGTCTGTTCCCCGTGGCAGTCTTGGGCTAAAATCAGGCTCCCTTCACCCCGCACTGAAGCAACCAATATCTAGACTCATCCCATATGTACGCAGCAGCAGTCAGGAGAGACATTTCTAGATACCACATTTACCAAAGCTCATGTTCCCACCTAATCTTTGTACTTTTTGCATCATTTTCTGACCAGGGTTTATTTCCAGTTTCTACTAGTGCTTCCGGACAGAACTGTAGCCTCCTGTCACATGATTCTGGGCTTTCCATACTCCTCTATCTGTCCACTTTTTGTGTAACCCTACCATAAAATACCAAAAAATAGAATAGAAAATAAAGGGATAGAATAAAAAATAAAAGAATAGCATAGAAAAGAATAGAGTAAAACAAAAAAAATAGAATAGAAAATAAAGGAATAAAATGGAATAGAAAAGAATAGAATAGATTAGAATATAATAGAAAAAAAAGAAAAGAATAAAATAAGATAGAATATAACCTTCTTCCAAAATTTGAATTTCGAATAGAATAAACTTAAATTCAAATAGAACAGAATAGAATAAGATAGAAAAGAATATAATTCAAAAAAGAATAGCATAGAATAGAAAGAATATTACCATTTCCCAAAATTTAAATAGAATAAATTCAAGTTCGAATAGAATAGAATAGATTAGAATAGAAAAGAATAGAATAGAAGGGATATAACCATCTTCCAAAATTCAAATCTCTAATAAAATAAATTTGAATAGAATAGAATAGAAAATAAGATGATAGAATATAATAAACAATAGAAAAGAACAGAAAGAATATAACAATATAACTGTTTTTCTGAAATTCGAATTTCGAATACAATAAATCTGAATTGAATAATTTTGGAATCAAATAGAACAGAAAAGAATAGTGTAGCATCCCCAAAGTGTAGGCATTTTTGTGTGAGGTCTTTTTGCTAGGAGTGGCAAAATTTAGTTAGGCCATAGAACATAAGACAGACCGGACAATAGCCAGAGCAAACCCAAACACCTCGCACACTCAGGACCTGCAGGATCAGCTGGATACAGCCCTCTCTAAAATTGAGGACCTTGAAAATCGCAGATATAACTTTCGGATCCGGGGGACCCCGGAATCCATCATCATGTCCATGATACTGTCCGCACCTTCATCAAGGAAATGGTCCCTAACATACCGGACCACAGGTTGGAACTGGACAGGGTCCACAGTGCTCCTCAGGCCCCTCGTTCTGATGGCCTCCCCAGGGACATTGTGGTAAAACCACATTTTTATGCAGTTAAGGAGGAGATTATGAAAATTACCATGAACTCATCCCATTTGTCTTTTTTGGGTCACCCCATTCAAGTGTTTGCAGGCATTTCCCCTGCCACCATTCAAAAGCGGAGGGACCTGAAGCCTCTTCTCGAAGTTCTTAACCAGAAAACTATTAGATATTGGTGGTCCTTCCCTTTCAGTCTCTCCTTCTCCTTCAAGAGCAAGAATTATGGCTTCTGTACTTTTCAAGAAGGAGAACAATTACTGGTTAGATTGGGCCCTATCTCCCTTGACCCTGCCTCCACCCTTCAATTGAAAACCGCAAGCTCTTCCAAGCGCCCCTCACCTCAGAGTCCAATCCCTCCGGTTTGTGGAAACCAACAGACCAAGAGGTCCAAGGACTCCCATCCTCCTTGATCACCTGGGTCTACTCTGAGGACCAGATACCTGACCTGATTGTCTTGACACAAGTTGAATTAATCTCTCCTGCCACGATGTTGACCTACTTTTCTTCCAGATTGACTTTCTCTCCACAGTCTGATCCTGATGGTCCTCTGGATCTGCAGGATACCCATTGATTGCTGTTAGCCTAATTGTTGTTAGCTTCATTGTTAGGTTCATTGTTATATTTTTTTAATACTCCCGCCGGGCTTTAGGGGGGCCCCTGTGTTTGGCAGTCGCGCTTCTCCGGGCTCCGGCCTCCCCGGCCCCATACCTTTGGCGGGGTTTGGGGGGACGGGGTCTGGCCCTGGGCGACCAGGCCCTATTTTCATGGTTCCTTCCTGGCTGGCCCGGGACGAGGGTCCAGTATTGTTCTGTTATATTTAGTTATGTGTGTATTGTTAATGCCCTAGGTGCCAAAGTTCCTTATTTGGCTGGACCACGGGGATCTGGATTTGGCTTACTTGGTCGGCCGGTCCCGGGGTTTGGGGGCCCTACTTCTTGAATTTTTATGGTTTGATAGGTTAAGGGAATTGACCCGTTTTATAGCTTGTATTAATCTTAAGGCTGGTGAGCTCCCTCTGCTCTTGGACACCATTTGATGGTTTTCCCTGGAGCAGACTTGACTCTGCCGGTTAGGCGAAAGTATTTGGTCCACTCCGGGGGCTTGGAAGCCAACTTCTTGGCTCCCTCCCCCTGGACACGGAGGGGATTGGCGGTTACCGGCCAACGATCCCCTCTCCGACTCTCTTTCTTTTGTATTTGTGAAAAACGAATAAAAATTTTCTCAGAAAAAAAAAACGTATTGAAACAGAAAATAAAACATGAATGTGGTCTGAACTGTTTGCTGACAGTTCGGTGACTATATAAATGTGGAGGAAAATACAAATAAAGATATGTGAATTTAAGAAAAATGAATGTTGGGAATATTATGAATATTTGCAAAGAATATAAGTGTGGGAGGGACATTTTTGGAAAGGCACCACTATAGCAAAATATATTTATAAAACACACAAAATTGCATTGACTACAATCTTAAAACAGCAATAAAATTAATGCCACATTGATACATGCAAAGTTGGCACAAGATGGTGGACTCTTCTTCATTCAGTGAGCAGTTCCAAAGCCCAAAAGTTGTGGGTACCCCTACGTGTTTCGACTCATGGGTCTTCATCAGGGGGTTATTAATAGCACTGAATTGAACAACTGTTACATATGGCAAAACACACATGCATGCAGAAAAAAACAGATCCCCTCCAAAGGCCTCCAGGACTAGAGATCGATTCAAGGGACATAAACTTCAAATTTACATATGTTTGCCTATGATCAAATAGGTAGTGAATATTACCACCATTGTGCGACATGAAGTGGGGAGGGTGGGCCAGAAGCACATAGCCGGGGGAAGATCCCTCAAAGGCTCCCTTATGACATTTAGCTGTTTATCCCGGCTATATAAAGTACAAATTTGATTACGTTGGCTTGTAAAGTGGCCAGAAAGTTCTCCAAGAGGCATCTGTAGTGCCAAGGGATCAAAGATAAGGGCCAGTTCACACTTGCGCTCCCTTGTGTCACCCCAAGTTGCTTGACATCTGAAATCCCATTTGAAGTGAATAGGAGCCGTTTTAATGTACACTTCGACTTCAGATAAGGTTCCTGCACAACTTCAAGCCGACTTCTATACGACTTGTGACCATAAAATTCAATGGAAGTCACCTCCAAGTCAGATCCTCCATCTATATTGAAGCGACTTTACAGTTTTAAATAAAATAATTTTTGAAAGCACCCCCCTCCCTCCCTTCTCTGATTGGCCACAGGCAAAGTCGTCTGGCATGAAGTTGCGCTGTAAGTTGCCTGAAATCACGCTGAAGTCGCACTGAAAATCGCCTAGCAAAGCCTGCCTAAGTCGGGTCACCTCTGTGTGAACGTAGGCTTAAAGTCTCCTGGATTGCAAACGTGACGGAGGGTTCTGTAGTATTGATAATTGCAATATTATGAATATATTTATCAATGGCATATGGATACCAGAATGCAATTTTTTTTGCAATAGTTGTGCAAAGACTTACTGTTTGTTCTTTTTAGAATGCAGCCACAGCCCAATTAGAAAACCTGTTCCCTGCCAGGGAGCTGCAGAGAGGAACCCTTGCTCTTTGCCTGGAAGCAGGGGTCTCTTTGTTGGGGTCTTACATGGCCCCTGCTGTGTCAGACCTATAACTCCCCATTTACCAAAGCTCATGTTCCCACCTAATCTTTGTACTTTTTGCATCATTTTCTGACCAGGGTTTATTTGCAGTTTCTACTAGTGCTTCCGGACAGAACTGTAGCCTCCTGTCACATGATTCTGGGCTTTCCATACTCCTCTATCTGTCCACTTTTTGTGTAACCCTACCATAAAATACCAAAAAAATAGAATAGAAAATAAAGGGATAGAATAAAAAATAAAAGAATAGCATAGAAAAGAATAGAGTAAAACAAAAAAAAATAGAATAGAAAATAAAGGAATAAAATAGAATAGAAAAGAATAGAATAGATTAGAATATAATAGAAAAAAAAAGAATAGAATAAAATAAGATAGAATATAACCTTCTTCCAAAATTTGAATTTAGAATAGAATAAACTTAAATTCAAATAGAATAGAATAGAATAAAATAGAAAAGAAAATAATTCAAAAAAGAATAGCATAGAATAGAAAGAATATAACCATTTCCCAAAATTTAAATAGAATAATTTCAAGTTTCAATAGAATAGAATAGATTAGAAGAGAATATAAAATAAAAGAATAGAATAGAAGGGATATAGCCATCTTCCAAAATTCAAATCTCTAATAAAATAAATTTGAATAGAATAGAATAGAAAATAAGATGATAGAATAGAATAAACAATAGAAAAGAACAGAAAGAATATAACTGTTTTTCGGAAATTCGAATTTCGAATACAATAAATCTGAATTGAATAATTTTGAAATCAAATAGAACAGAAAAGAATAGTGTAGCACCCCCAACGTGTAGGCATTTTAGTGTGAGGTCTTTTTGCTAGGAGAGGCAAAATTTAGTCAGGCCTGAATGTTTTGGTCTGGGCTGGGGAGTGGCTCAGGGAGTTGCTGGAGACAGAAGGAAGGAACATCCCTTGCAGTTTCCTCCCCTTTGAGCAGAGAAGGCTCTGGAAAGGGGGACGGATGAGGAGGCGTCACTTCCTGATGTATGACAAGGAGCCCTGACCAATCTACAGTCTGGATTGGCAGGGGGCAGGCCTCCTCAAATACAGTGGTCTGCCAGCAGAGGGGAGGAGAGTGTTGGGTGGAAGTGAAGGATGAAGCAGAGGTGCTGTGGAGGCCTCACCCAGGAGGGAGCCCCCAGTCTGGGGGGTGACCTTGAGGCCTGGAGACTCGGGTGCAGCCAGGAGTGGAGTTGATTCCTGGAGCGGCACAAGGGAGTAGGAGAAAAGCAGAGATGCTACTGAGGACACTTTAAAGTATCCACTGGAGTGACAGACCCTGGGAGCTGGAGGAAAGACTGGAGCAGGCTGGGAGAGGAATAGTGGACAGTCTGTGGAGGTCTCAGGAGCCAGTCAGGGGAAGGAGTGTCACTGGGTGTAAAGCAGGTCGGTGTGACCTGGAAGAGGGATGGGCTGGAAATGGTAGTCCATCAAAAGGCCCAGCTAGCTCCAATGTACTAAGCTACACTTTGAGGGGTCTTTGACCCTGGCCTGTAACGGGTGATCCGGAGGATCCTGCTGACAGAGTGCAGGCCTCACCATGTGCTAGCTGTGGTGAAGAGAAAGGAATTGAGTGAGTCGGATAAATTTCCCTTCAGGTCAGGAAGCTAAGTGAAGTGCTGGAGAGAAGTGAAGGAGCAATAGTCTGCAAGAGAAGTGCTGGAGAGAAGTAGAGTGTATATACGGTTGTGTATATAGATGGTCCTGTAACCAATACTTTGGACATCCCACAGTCATCCATTTCCCCATCCAAGTTAATCCCCTAAATAAAACAACAAAGACAAGAGGCGGCCTGTTCAGTGACTTCGGATGTGTGAGATATGGTGGGATTGAGGACAGCTATAAGGTGAACCACAACTACCAGCCACTCCCAAGGGAGCACATGACTACAATAGAATCCACTAGAAAAGAAAAGAAAAAAAGAACAGAAAATAAAAGAATAGAATAAAAAAAAATGAAATAGGATGGAATGGAAAGAATATAACCATCTTCCAACATTTAAACATTTGAATGCAATTCGAATGGAATTTGATTCTATTTCGAATCAAAATTTTCTGAATTCAATTTGGCCAAATTCAGAAAAATCAAATAAACAAAATGAATCCTGAAAAGGAATTAAACAAGTTTAACTAAACGGCTTCATGTAAATACTGAATCAAAATGAAATGAAACAAATGTTTGCGTTCTGCACGATCTAATGGCCGTTATGTCACCTCCCTACAGTGTCTTCTTTACCAGTTATTCCAAGTTAGGTGTCTTACCTTCTGATTTGTGTGCTTACCAGACGTGTTGACTGACGTTCTTTGATTATTTCTTCCTTATTTTATGGTTTGGTCTTATAAGGAAGAACCAGTAATGTGTCAACATTACCTCTTCCACGGTGTATTGCCGGTAATCTAGCACGTCTTGCGTTTGTAAACAAAGTAAAGTAAAACTAAGTCATAAATGTACTTCGGCAAATCAATTTGAACAAATTAAGGAAAAGTCCTAA
>BLSH010128192.1:121587-169745 GCA_018402905.1 Glandirana rugosa | reverse complement strand
AGCACTGACAGGTACTGATAGGTGGCACTGATATACAGCACTGATGGGCACTGATATGCAGCACTGACGGACACTGCTAAGCGGCACTGATGGGCACTCATAGACAGCACTGATTGGCACTCATAGGTGGCACTGGGCACTGATAGGTGGGCACTGGTAGGTGGCAATGGTGGACACTGATATGTGGCAGTGGTATGCATTGATAGGGGCACTGGTGGGCACTGATAGGGGCACTGGTGGGCATATACACTGATAGGGGCTCATTCCCTGGTGGTCTAGGGTGGCATCTGAAGGTGGCACTGAGTGCCATCCACACTGGGCACTATGTCACTTACCTGGTGGTCTAGGGGGGTCTCCCTGGTGGTCCAGATCGGCTCCCTGGTGGTCCCTGGTCAGCTCCCTGGTGGTCCTGGGTGGGCACATCCCTGGTGGTCCCTGGGCAAGCTCCCTGGTGGTCTAGGGTGGCGATCTGAGGGAGGGCTGTGCTGATAAATCATCAGCACAAACCCTCCCTGACAAACCCTCCCTGTCAGGGATGCAGCCGATCGGCTCTCCTCTACTCAGGTCTGCAGACCTGAGTAGAGGAAAGCCGATAAACGGCTTTCCTGTGTTACACTGTGACCAGCCGTGATTGGTCACGGCTGGTCACATGGTAAAGTGCTTTGGATCAAAGCGCTTTACTGAGATCGGTATTGTGGGGGGTCAGACTGACCTCCCACACCACCGATCGCCGCGATGCGCGCCCCCCCCCCGGGCGTGCGGCGGCTTGTTATCCTGAGGACATCATATGACGTCCAGTCAGGATAACTAAGCCACTTCCCGGCCGTTGTTTTGCATACGGCGGTTGGGAAGTGGTGAACAGGCTTTTTTAGGTCCAATTCACTGGTCCTGTGCTGTATAAAATGAACAGGGGTCCGATTCAGAGAGCATGGAGCCAGGGCCGTCTTTAATATTGATTGGGCAAACATTTTCTTGGGACCCCACCATGCAATTTCGCTCTCCATCTGCTCTGAGAGCAGCTAGACTCAAGATCAGTTTACTACAACAGATCAGGCAGTGATTGAGATTGGTTGACAGAGGATGCAGCATATCATTACCACTCACTGACTGGTTGCTAGAGGTTACTGCACATCCTTACAGTTCACTGATTGGTTGCTAGAGGTTACATCACATCATTTCTGCTTGCTTGCTGAGTGGTTGCTAGAGGTTACTGCACATCCTTACAATTCACTGATTGCTTGCTAGTAGAGTTGATCGAACCTCTGGAAGTTCGGGTTCTGCTGGTTCGGCCGAACTTCGGAACAAAGTCCGTGTTCGGGTCCGGACAGGACCCGAACTTTGACCCGGACCCCGAACCTCATTGAAATCAATGGGGACCCGAACTTTTAGGCAGTAAAATGGCTGTAACAAAGTCCTGGAAAGTCCTAGAGGACTAAAGGAAGGCAAATGGGGGTAAGGGTCGGACAAGTGCCCTACAAAGAAATGGGGACAGGGAAATAACTTAAAAGCATTTTTAAACTAAAATCACATAAAGAAATCAAAAATGGAGGTGGATGTGGACCATCTTCAAACTGTGTGAGAAAAGTCTAAATTAGCCGGGAGAAGCCATATCACTGTTTTACAATCATCTTCAAACTGTGTGTGAAAAGTCTAAATTAGCCAGGAGAAGCCATATCACTGTTCTACAATCATCTTCAAACTGTGTGTGAAAAGTATAAATTAGCCAGGAGAAGCCATATCACTGTTCTACAATCATCTTCAAATTGTGTGGGAAAAGCCTATTGCAGGCACATGGAGCCATATTAGTGTTCTAAAATTTAGAACAATAATATGGCTCTCTATGCGGCTGGAAGAACGGTAATATGGCTCTATCCCCCTGCAATAGGCTTTTCCCATACACTTTGAAGATGATTTTAGAACACTGCTATGGCTTCTCCCGCTAATTTATACTTTTCACACACAGTTTGAAGATGATTGTAGAACAATGATATGGCTTCTCCCGGCTAATTTAGACTTTTCACACACAGTTTGAAGATGATTTTAGAACACTGATATGGCTTCTCCTGGCTAATTTAGACTTTTCTCACACAGTGTGAAGATGGTCCACATCCACCTCCATTTTTGATTTTTTTATGTGATTTTAGATAAAAATGCTTTTAAGTTATTTCCCTGTACCTATTTATTTGTAGGGCACTTGTCCGACCCTTACCCCCATTTTCCTTCCTTTTGCAGACCTCTAGGACTTCCCAGGACTTTGTTACAGCAATTTTCAAAACTTTTATTAAATTACCAGAACCCCGGACCCGAACACCCAAAAGTTCGGTACGGACCTAAACTTTACAGTTCGGGTTCACTCAACTCTACTTGCTAGATGTTACAGCACATAATTTCTGCTTGCTTGCTGAGTGGTTGCTAAAGGTTACTGCACATCCTTACAGTTCACTGATTGGTTGCTAGAGGTTACTGCGCATCATTACAGATCACTGATTGGTTGCTAGAGATTACAGGATGTCATTATGGCTCACTGATTGGTTACTGAAGGTTACAGCACATCATTTCCTCACTGCCTGCACACCATGGACTAGGGAGGTGAGGAGTTACTGGACACAATTAACCCTTTCATTGCTGGCAGATGAGATCCCATTTGGAAATGCATGATTAACCCTTTCAGATCTGTGTTGGAAGCGCATGAGTAGCCATTTCTTTGCTAGCAGAACCCTAATGGAAATGCTTCCCATGGGATCTACTATGTCCACTCAGTAACTGCCACAGCACATACCTCTGTCCAGTCCGCTCTGCAGCCTGACTAAAGCTGGCCATATACAGTCCAAATCTCAGCTGGTTCAGCTGGCCAAGATTTGAACCATGTATGGGCAGACCAAATGTAACCAAGTCGATCGATCAACTTGGGTACAACCAGCCTGAAGGATTTGTTCTAGCCACTAGCAATATTAACCTCCCTGGCGGTAATCCCGAGCCACAGGGTGGAATTTCAGTACCATTAGCGGTAACCCCGAGCCACACTCGGGATTGCATTGCTAGATCCAGGCAGCGTTACTCACCTTGTCCCCTGGATCCAGCGATGTCCCCCGCTGTGTCTGCGGGCTGTGTCCTCCGCCCGATGCCTCTGTGTGCCGGGCTCCGTTCCCTGCGAGCATTGCGTCGCACGGGGACGGAGACCGGCGGGAAATTAAAAAAGTGAAACACACACAGCACATACAGTACACTGTAATCTGTAAGATTACATTACTGTATGAAAACATTTCACATCCCCTTTGTCCCTAGTGCTTTGCCCAGAGCCCTGCATGCACTTTTATATTATTTATGTCATTCTTTCTGCCTGGAAACATGAGAATGTCCATGGCAACCAAAAAGTGTCCCTTTACGTCAAAAGTGGTTTTTGATCGGATAGTAAATAAGAATCATTTACAGAATTGAGTGATACTGATTTTTGGGTAAATTTATCATCAGAAACTGAAAGTGACGACAGCGACAATTCTGCAACTGAGCAAATTTCAGTGTTTTTGGTTTGATTACATTATTGAATACATTTTATTACTATTACGTTATTATTTTTGATAATTATTTTTAGTTATTTATTATATTATAATTTATGATTTCATTTTCCAAACTCTTTCATACCCGGGATGTCTACTAGACTCTTGTTTGGACAGATTTAAGTGAGTTATTCCTAAGAATTACAGGCCTACAATATAAAACGCCAAATTTTCATGCAAAATAATCGCGACGCTTTCAGCACCAAAAATCTGAAATAATCATACCACCCGCTGGAAAAAGCCAATGGCCCAGCAGGAAGGATTCCCCCATCACACAGTAAGCCAAGTGACTTTCTTTTTCTGCAACCACGGGTTGCAGGAAAGAAAATTGCCCTGTCTATGGCGAACCTAAGCCTCTCACTGCACACCTGCTTGCCCCACAAGCTGCGATCACCTCCAAGGTAGTTCTTAATGCTTTATACTCTAGTGGTGGTAGCATGTAGTGGCTGCAAAGCCTTCTTACCAGATTCAGCGACACAGCAGCAGTGGTCCCTTCAATCAGGTGTATGGGGTCGCTCGTGACAACTACAGTAGGCAGTGCAGCAAGATCCATATCCTGGCAGTGGTTCAGCAACATGGTCCTTTTGCTCTTGCAGTCTCCCACACATGGTACTTGCTTGTTGGTTTTACAGCAGCTCAGTCTCTGAAGGTAACTGCACCACACGTTCCTCTCACTAACTTCCACAAAACACTGCACCTTCCTGGTGAATTTTTGCACAGGCAAATCTTGCTCCCTCCTCCTTTAAGAGCAGGGTATAGTTCAGGCACCATGGGGCTACATATCCCATCATGCCCCTTGATTCTCTTCTGATTGGCAGCTTGTTCTGCTTAGCCAGAGGGAGGGGAAGAACATGCAGCGATTAGACAGAGCCGGATACTGACAGGAGGAGGGGTGGGTGCAAGCGGGTTGCAAGTACACAGACTACTCGGAGCTGCACCTCTCCCCTGTCATAGCACAGCCAATCATAGACGGGTAGTAGCCCGTGCAGCGGTGGGAGAGGAGACTCAGCTACATTGATATGAATGCTAGGGAGGCTGAGCGGGCCACTGTAGCTAGGAGTGGCCCGAGATATTCCGCCTGATTGGCTGCTTGAACGGCTTAGCCTAAGGGGGTAGAACAAGCAGCGATTAGAGAGGGATGGCTGCTGACAGGAGGGGAGGGAAGAGGGTGAGCGGGTTTCAAGTACACAGACAACTCGCAGCTGCACCTCTCCTCTGTCATAGCATAGCTGACTAGGGACCCGTAGTGGCGAAGGGGGAGATTGCTCAGCTACATTGATGACAGGGAGGCTGCATGGGCCCCTGTAGCCAGGAGCAATCCAAGATATTACCCCTATGGCAGGCTCAAGGGGCACCTGCTTTGGTCCCCACAAAAATTACTGGGCCATGGGCAGCTGCCCCTTTTGCCCTGCCTTAAAGATGGCCCTGCATGGAGCAGGTTATTGAAAGTCTGTGGTTGCTGTTGCTACTTACCAAACGCCGTTCTGTTGGCCTGCTAAATATGCTGAATCCGGAGTGACGATTAATGCACACCTGCCCTCAGGACCCTACTACAACCTGGAAGAACTGCTGGGACTTGCAGTCCTCCCTGAATATTGTCAATCCTGGATACTACCATCATGGACTTTGCCAAAGATGGATTATTTTCTGTGCAGGTATGCTGGCACAGCCACAAGCCTGAGGGACTAGGGATGCTAGGAAAAGACTGTAGCTCATGTTACATAGTTAGTGAAGTTGAATAAAGACACAAGCCCATCAAGTCCAACCTATGTGTGCGCTTTTATGTCAGTATTACATTGTATATCCCTCAATGTCGTGGTCCCTTAGGTGCCCATCTGTTAGATTTATGAAATTATCTATGTTCCCAGCTGAAACCACTGTTTGTGGAAGAGAATTCCACATCCTTACTGCTCTTACCATAAAGGACGTATACACAGCTTGAGGTTAAAAACCGACTTTCTTCTATTTTTAATGAATGGCTGCGTGTCTTCGTGTGCTCCCTTGCACAGAATAGTTTTGTCCCTATTGTGTGGTCACCAGTACAGTATTTGTACATTGAAATCATATCCCCTCTCAAGCGTCTCTTCTTCAGAGAGAATAAGTTCAGTTCTCGTAATCGTTCCTCATAACTGAGGTCCTTCAGTCCCTTAATTAGCTTTGTTGCCCTTCTCTGAACCATTTCTAGTTCCAGGACATCCTTCTTGAGGACTGGTGCCCAGAACTGGACGGCATACTCCAGGTGCGGCCTCACCAGGGACTTGTAGAGGGGGAGAATATCCCTGGAGCGTATCCCCTTTTTGATGCATGCCAATATTTTGTTGGCTTTGCTTGCTGCAGCTTGGCATTGCATGCCATTGCTGAGCCTGTTCTCTACTAGGACCCCTAGGTCCTTTTCCATCCTAGATTCCCCCAGTGGCTCTCCCCCTAGTAAGTAGCTTGCATTCATATTCATGGTACCCAAATGCATTATTTTACATTGTTCTACATTTAATTATTGATTTATCCCTGGAGTTTATCCCCTTTTTGATGCATGCCAATATTTTGTTGGCTTTGCTTGCCACAGCTTGGCATTGCATGCCATTGCTGAGCCTGTTCTCTACTAGGACCCCTAGGTCATTTTCCATCCTAGATTCCCCCAGTGGCTCTCCCCCTTGTAAGTAGCTTGCATTCATATTCTTGGTATCCAAATGCATTATTTTACATTTTTCTACATTAAACCTCATTTGCCACTAATCTGCCCACCCCTTTAATTTGTTCAGATCTTCTTGTAAGGTTTCCACATCCTGTGGAGAAATTATTGCCCTGCTTAGCTTGGTATCATCTGCAAATATTGAAATTGAGCTATTAACCCCATCCTCCAGATCGTTTATGAATACATTGAATAGGATTGGTCCCAGGACAGATTACTGGGGGATCCCACTTTCCAAACCAGACCATTCCGAGTACTCCCCATTTATATAGGCCCGATAGAGGATCTTATATTGTTGTTCTCTCCAGAATTCGTTCAGCACGTATGTGCACGTAGTGTTGTATCCATGCAGAATATGTTCGAAGGTTTCTGCCGATTTGGAGATCTGAGTTCCAGGCTTTCGCGGTTTTGTGACCTGCCAGGAATTTCAGGAGAATTAGCAGGGGTTTGTAGAGTGTTGATATCCTGTGGCATTTATGGTGGAGGAAGTAGTCTGTGGCTGAGGTTTTATTTTAGAGGTCTCTCAATGGAGATACGTTTGTGGCAAAGCTGATGGCTTGGTTGATGAAGAGGCCGTGGTTTTTAGGTAGGTAGAAGTCAGAGCAGATCCTCTCTATTGGTAGTGGTCGGCCCGTGAGTTCATCAAAGAGGTGAGCGAATCTGAAGAGTCCTTTAGCTGGCCTTTCAGTGCGGATTTGGTTTTGATTGGCTTGTGGGAATAGAGGGTGTCCGTGGATTGGTAAAGATTTGGAGTAGTGGGGTGGGGGGCCTCATAGTTTGCAAGTTTCTATTCATGATACTGTTGTGTCTCTGAAAAGTGTATTGTTCTTTAGTTGTGCCGGTTTGTCCTTTGTTCAGCAATGGAGTAGAGTGGCTAGGTTGACAGGGTGAGATAATTGGGACTCTAGATCATAGTTTGTGTATTTGGTGGTTTTTGTGGTCCAGTCCAACCCTACTCTTAGGCATGAAACATTGTAGAGCCTCGTGTTAGGAAGGTTGAGCCCCCCCCAAGGTGTTTGGGTAGAAACTGTTTTTGGCTGGAGATACGTGGCTTGCAATCGCTTTGTGAAGTCTGATGATATCTTTATGTTTAATGAGAATAGGTATCGTTTGTAGCGGATATAATGGTTTGGGGGAGCTAATCATCTTATATAAGTGGCACCTCCAAAGAGGGAGAGGGGGAGACCTGACCAGTTTTCCAATTCCGAAATTATTCTTTGGATTGTGGGTGTGAGGTTGAGTTGGTATATTGATGCTGGTGTTTTCCCAAATTTGATTACTAAGTAGGTGATATGGTTGTTTGCTATAGCAAATGGTGAGTGTAGGGCCCACTCTGGAGTGTGAGAATGAAAAAGGGGAAGTACCTCGGTTTTGGTGAAGTTGATTCTGAGGCCCGAGCAGGATCTAAATGCGATGAAAATGTCTTTGCTTAGGGGTATGTCAGTGTGTGGTTTGGAGGAGAAGGCCGTACGGACCACCTGGATTCCTATCTTATGCCATGTAGCTCCGGGTGGGAGGTTAAGAATCGTGAGAGAGGTTCTATTGCCATATTGAACAATAGGGGGGCAGTGGACAGCCCTGTCTTGTGCCTTTATAGAGGCTGATGGGGCTAGAGAGAAGGTCAGCCGCGACCACTGTGGCCTTTAGAGATGAGTACATTTCTCATACCAGATGTAAGAAGGGGCCCGAAAACCCCAGTTTTGTCAGAACCATGTCCAACCAGTGGAAACTGACATTGTCAAATGCCTTTTCAGCATCTAGAGTTATGATTGCAGTCTCCTTCGCTGGGTTTTCCCTGGCTCTCTCCAACCCCATCAGCACCGTTCGAATGTTGGATGTGGCAGATCTGCCCTGGGTGAAGCCCGATTCTGCGGGGTGAATAAGGGATGGCATTAATGGTGCCAGTCTATTCGATTTTCGACAATAGTTTGGAATCTATGTTTAGGAGGGAAAAAGGGTCGGTATGCCCCGGGGTCTGTATGATCCTTTCCCTTCTTGTGGATTAGCTTAATATAAGCTTGGAAGCCAGAGGTTAAGTAGTTGTTTCCTAATATATTCTGGGAGACTTCGAGGAGTGCGGTTGTCAAGGTGTCTACAGCAAGTTTGTAGAATTCTGGAGTGAACCCATCGGCCCCCGGGGCTTTACCTGCGGAAAGTGATTTTTTAGCGTTGCGAATTTCCTGCTCAGAAATAGGCGCATTAAATTGGGATAGGGATTTGCTATTAATTGTGGGGAGAGCTATTTTGCCCAGGAAGTCCTCTGTAGCTTCCTCGATGATTGGGTCTGGGCCTTATAGTGTGGAGTAGAATTGCTCAAGTACCTGTTTGAAATCCTTTGGAGATGTGGCCATGTTTCCTTCTTTGGTTTTCTGTGATGTGAGTGGGGGAGTGTGGGCCTTTGCACATGGCAGCCAGGAGCCTACCCAATTTGTTGCCAAATTTGTGGTATTTTAAGTCTTGTGTGGACTTATGGAGGCGCTCCTGGGCTTCGGCCCAGTGGTCAAATGATTGTTTGACCTGCTTCCAAGCGTCTCTGTTAACTTTTGTGTTGTTTTGGGATAGGGTAAGTTGGGCAAGTCTAAGTGCTTTACTGGTTTCAGAGTAGTTCTTGGTAATTCCCTTTTTGTAGCCTGCAGCGTAGAAATTTATCCTACCTTAGAGAACCGCTTTTCCCGTTTCCCAAAAAAGATTGGGGTCTGTGTGCCTGGTTTGTGGAGGAGATCTCTTACCAGGTATCTTTTATCACTTGTTGTAGTGCTTGGTCTTTTGCTAGGTGGTTCAGGAAATGCCAAATGGGGGTTCTGGGCTGATGTGAGAGGCCTGGGAGGTTTACCGAAACTGGAGAGTGGTCAGAAATGACCATGGTCTCAATTTGCGGAGTAGATGCCAGTGGCAAAATGAGGGGGTTTAGTAGTCTGTAATCTATCCTAGACATAGAGTCATGAGGGGGAGAGAAGAAAGTGACTTCTCTTGCATCTGGGTTGGCAAGCCTCTAGTAGTCCCTGAGATTCATACTTTCTATGAACCTATGTAGTGGGGTGGGGGGGGAACCATGGATTGATGTGGGTTTGGGTTTGACTGGTGATCTGTCCTCCTGCGGGTTTATTACTTGATTAAAATCTCCTGCTATTATGAGGGGGAGATGGAGAAACGGGGCCACATGAGTGGAAAGGTCCTGGAAGAAGGTGTTTGTTGGTGGGTTGGGGGCACAGACATTGGTTAAAGCCAGGATCTAGTGGGTGATTTAATAAACACCGAGAGTAATCGTCTCTCTGTGTCTGTGTGTATTGAATCTATCTCAGCCTGAAAGTTTTTGTGGAATAGCGTGATGACTCCTGCTTTGCCTTTTACCAGAACCTATCACCTTACCTACCCATAGTTTCCACATGCGTTCGAAGTCCGCCGGTGAGAGATGGGACTCTTGTAGCAGAGCAACGTCCGCTTTTAATCTTTTCAAGTGTCGTAAGATGGCCATACGTTTATTAGGGGACAGTAGGCCTTTAACGTTCCAGGAAATTATTGCATTCTTGGATTGGGGCTAGGTGTGATCCTCTATTAGGGCATGTGCTGCAATATATACTGAGTTTGGGTAAGCATTAATAAGAGTTTTCTGCTTTAAGTGATAAGAAAGGAGAAATGGAATGACCTGGGGGAGAGATTTGGGAGAATGGGGTTGAACTTGGACCAAGGTTGGGGGTAACTAAGGGATACTCTGACATAACTTCACTTTTTTCCACATGTGAACTTCACTGCCCTGAACAGCGTTACCTGGGCAATCAGTTGTCCTCTCACTAATCTTGGCAGTTTTTGAACAAAATAGGAGGACTTGTCCCTTCTAATGTGGCTCTGCGTCATCAGCTCTCTAGGAGGGGAGGTGGTGAGTTGACAGGCTCCCGGCCCAGAGTAATGCTGTTGATACCCGCTGGGCTTAACATAACCAACACAATATAAAAAGTGAGTAAGAACAGTGTACACTATAAACATAACGTAACTTATATAACCGGAGACATAGGAGCGGGTATAGATCTAGCATGAACGGGCCTTTCTTAGAGATAAATGGTGTTTGTTACAGACTAGCATCTGGAGTCCTGAATAAATGGTTTGGCAGATTTTGTTTTTATTATTTATATCCTTGGTTTGAGAAGTCGACCAGACGCATCCTCTTAGCGGGGTCTTTTCTGGGGCTTCTTTGCTCCCTGGTTTCTCCTAGGTGGGGGGAGGATGGCGGCGCTGTCCATCGGGATTTGCAGGTGTGAGTGCAGGAATTGCATGGCTTCTTCCGGGTCTGAGAATGATTTGGAGTTCTCCTTGTGATCGGTGAACTTCAATGTCGCTGAAAAGGTTAAAGTGAATTTTATTTTCCTCTCGAAAAAGAATTGCACAGATGGGTTGGAAGGCATTGCACTTTTTTGAAACCTCTAGCGAATAATCCGCAAAAATCAAGAGTTTATGACCATCTATCTGTAATGCTTTTGAGTTGCGAAAGGAGCGGATAATGTTATTTTTATCCGCATAATTGAGGTAGCGAGCAATGACTGGACGAGGGGTTCGTCTCTCCTTTGGTGGAGCTCCCATTCTGTGTGCCCTTTCCACCGTGCTCTGCGTATTTATGCCCAGAGCTGCAGGGATGCGAGTTGCGCAGATGTTGGACAGTGCATCTTGGTGCACGGATTCCGGAAGGCCTACTACGCGTAGGCTGTTCCTCCTGCTGAGATTTTCTAAATCGTCTATTTTGTCCAATAAATATTGATGAGTCTGTATGATTTGAATGAGGACTGGATATCATCTTCTACAGTCAGGCCCATAAATATTGGGACATCTACACAATTCTAATGTTTTTAGCTCTATACACCACCACAATGGATTTGAAATTATACAAACAAGATCTGCTTTAACTGCAGACTTTCAGCTTTAATTTGAGGGTATTTACATCCAAATCAGGTGAACGGTGTAGGAATTACAACAGTTTGTATATGTGCCTCCCACTTTTTAAGGGACCAAAAGTAATGGAACAATTGACTGCTCAGCTGTTCCATGGCCAGGTGTGTGTTATTCCCTCATTAACCCATTTAGAAGGAGCAGATAAAAGGTCCAGAGTTCATTTCAAGTGTGCTATTTGCAATTGGAATCTGTTGCTGTCAACTCTCAATATGAGATCACTCTCAAAGCACTCCCATTTTTCCTCTGCGTTCTTTGTTCCTATAATTTTATTCCAACTAACATCTTCCAGCAAGGAGCGTCGTTTATGGAAATTGACTCTCTTAAAATTCAGTGTCTTTGTATTTCCCTTATGTTTCCTATTTGTGTTACTTACACTGAAACTAATTGACCTGTGATCGCTATTTCCTAGATTGCCCCTTACTTCCATGTCTGTGATCAGGTCTGTGTTGTTAGTAATCAGAAGGTCTAATAATGCTTTTTTTCTTGTTGGTGCATTTAACTTCTGACCCATGAAATTGTTCTGCAGGACATTTGGGAAATTTCAAGCCTTAGCTCAGTGTGCAGTACCTTCGGCCCAGTCTATATCTGGATAATTAAAATCCCCCCATTATGATGACACTTCCCATCTTTGCCACAGTTCCAAACTGTGGCAGGAGGTCTGCCCCCCCCCCTCTTCCCTCTGGTTAGGGGGCCTGTAGTATATTCCTAGTATTACTCCCTGGTGTCTTCCTTTTGTACCTCTACCCATAAGGATTCAACCTCCTCCCTTGATCCACTAGTAATGTTATCCCTAACATTTACTTGTATGTAATTTTTTATATACAAGCATACTCCTCCCCCTTTTTTGTCCTCCCTATCCCTGCGATATACGGAATACCCCTGAATTGTAGCTAGCCAATCATGAGAGCTATTAAACCAAGTCTCTGAAATTCCCACAAAATCGAACTCCTCTTCGTACAGTAGCAGCTCTGGTTCTCCCATCTTGTCCGCCAGACTCCTGGCATTAGTGAACAAGGCACGTAGTTTTGTCCGAATGCCTACTGGTTTCTTGTTGGGTATTTCTCGGTTGCATACAGGATTTGTTGCACTACTTACCTAAGATTTAGGTTCTTCCACTGCTGCCCCCAATGCTTCCCTCTGGCTATTTCTAAGTCTAGACCGTTGCCTAGTTTAAAAGCTTCTCTAGCTTGTCGGCAATCCTAATTCCCAGCCGGTCTACACCTTCCCCATTTAGGTGCAGTCCGTCCCTTCTAAAGAGTAAGTAACCGATAGAGAAATCAGCCCAGTTCTCCAGGAACCCAAATCCCTTGTTTCTACACCAGCTCCTCAGCCACTTGGTGACTGCCCTAAGCTCCCACTCTCTGGTGTGGCTCAAGGTACCAGTAGTACTTCTGAAAATACTACCTTGGAGGTACTAGTCTTCAACTTTGCTCCTAGATCCCTAAAATCTTTTTTTAGGACACTCCAAATTCCTCTAACTTTGTCATTGGTGCCAACATGCGCCATGACAGCTGGGTCTTCCTCAGCCCCTCCCAGTAATCTGTCCACCCGATCCGTGATGTTCAGGCACCCGGTAAACCGCATACAGTTCAGCGCTTCAGGTCTTTGTGACAGATTGCCCTCTCTGTGTTTCTAAGAATTGAGTCCCCTACCACCACAAACTGTCTTTCCTTTCCATTGGCTTCATCCCCACCCTCATTGGAGGAGTTACTCCCCTGGCAGCTAGGGGCATCACTCTGCTCCAGCAATGCTGGTCCCTGACTGGTTTCCGCAATATCACACAACGGGGCGTACTTACTGGGATGTTCCAGCCCAGGATGAGCCTCCTTGACTATTTCCCTTCTAACCTTTCTAACTGTCACCCAGCTACTTTGTTCTGGTGCCTTCACCTCTTTGTCTCCACCTGCCTCTGTGCTGGCCCCTGCCGGCACCTGCCGGGTACGATCCCGACTCTCCTTTAGTATGGAAAGTCTTCTCAGTGTTGACAGCTGCTTCCCTAGATTCAGAACCTGGGGTTCCAGGGAAACAATGTGCTTACATTTTGTACAGCAGTATTCGCCCTCGATCTCATGGCCAAGGAGCACATACATGCGACAAGATGTACAATGAGTCGCGTATCCACACCCGCCGGACATCGTACCCTCTAATTTAATTTAATGGGGACTGGGAATTATACACTGTCCAATTAACTACCCGCTAGCTGCCTGCCTCTAATACTCCCAGCATCCGGGCACTCACAACGCACAGCACACATATCCACACAGCCACCGGGCTCCTACAGTACACGTGTCCTCATAGCCCACGGGCACTCACAGTAAACACGCCCTCACGGCCCCTAGGCACTCACAGTACACGTGTCCTCACAGTACACTCATCCTCACAGCCCCAGGGCACTCACAATACACACGTCCTCACAGCCCACAGGCACTCACAGTACATGTGTCCCTATGGCCCTTGGGCACTCACAGTTCACATATACTTACAGGACACGTGTCCTCACAGCCTCGAGCACCTACAGCACATGTGACTGGTGAGGTAGCCTCTTGCAGGAGGAGTTGTTGTCTGCACTCTCTCCAAAGAAGCTGGAGCAGGTCAGTACTGCAGAGGTCTGCAGTCTGTTCACAGGTATGGAAGAGGAGGAGCTAAGTAAAGTGCATGCACAGAATCAATGCTAGCTGCATGGCAGGGCTCCATACCATTACTAGGAATAAGGTAGCGGTGAAACACTGGACCGGTGGAGAGTAGGGATGGGCTGAACGACCCCTGTTCGGTTCGCGCCAGAACTTTGGAACATTGGGAAAAATTTGGCACCGAATAACGAACCCCATTGAAGACTATTGGACCCGAACGTGAAAAATCAAAAGTGCCCATTATGAAGGGTTATATCATGTAATTGGGCATACAATGGTTATGGAAGTACTGCCCTGGGGGACATGTATCAATAAAAATGAAGTTTGTAAAAAATGTATTTGTTATATGAGTATTTATTTATTGATGCTTAATGTGAAAGCATAAAGATGAAACATTCATTTCAATATAGTGCCTGGGGAGTCCTCTTAGTCTACCTGTAAAGTGGCACATCTGTACTGTGTATAGAATCTGCTTCAAGCTTCCTTTTTTTGTAAGCAACAGCTTGTGGAGATATGTCTGTATGATGAGGCCACAATGTAGTGCACTGGGAACAAGATTAGAGATTTTTTGGATAAATTCTGGTGTCTCTTTCATAGACTTTGGATAGAAGTAACGGGTGCAGACAAATTGGGCTTTGGGTGTTGGTGGCGCCTTCACACCCCAACCCTATAAGGGTTTTGATGAAAGCAAGAATTGGCCTTGCTGTCAAAAATTGCAATGATATGCACCTGTCAAATACAGTCAGGTCCATAAATATTGGGACATCGACACAATTCTAATCTTTTTGGCTCTGTACACCACCACAATGGATTTGAAATGAAACAAACAAAATGTGCTTTAACTGCAGTTTTTCCATTTTAATTTGAGGGTATTTACATCCAAATCAGGTGAACGGTGTAGGAATTACAACAGTTTGTATATGTGCCTCCCACTTTTTAAGGGACCAAAAGTAATGGGACAATTGGCTACTCAGCTGTTCCATGGCCAGGTGTGTGTTAGTCCCTCATTATCCAATTTACAAGGAGCAGATAAAAGGTCCAGAGTTCATTTCAAGTGTGCTATTTTCATTTGGAATCTGGAGTCAACTCTCAATATGAGAGCCAAAGAGCTGTCACTATCAGTGAAGCCAGCCATCATTAGGCTGAAAAAACAAAACAAACCCATCAGAGAGATAGCAAAAATATTAGGTGTGGCCAAATCAACTGTTTGGAACATCCTTAAAAATAAAGAATGCACCTGTGAGCTCAGCAACACCAAAAGACCCGGAAGACCACGGAAAACAACTGTGGTGGATGACCGAAGAATTCTTTCCCTTTCCCTGGTGAAGAAGGTAGGTGTATGTATGTCAAAGAGAACGAATATTGAGTGTGACAATGTAACACCAGCACCACATCCCTATAGGATCAGTAAAAAAAGAAGAGAAACTGGGACTTTGTAGGTGCTGGTTTGACCCCTTCCCTGAAAAACTACACAGTAGTAGATTAAAACAAGCACTTTATTGAGTTACATAGATTTGTGCATGGTGCGGGCTCAACTAGAAAAACAGTGGCCCGCCCATGTGTACAGACAAGGAATATCATTAAAACAGTGGCACTGTATATAGTCCATGATGTAGATGTAAATAGAATACCAAATACTCCTGGCTAGATAGCAAAAAGGCAGATGATATAAATCGCCAGGGTGGTATACAGAACCCAACAATAGCACAGTGATCCAAGATGTTCCAACGCGTTTCGCCCGACTTCCTCAGGGACTTGGATTGCAATACAGTCACTACAACACAAACAAATACAGTAAAACCGCTATGCATGTACAATACATAATATTACATAATCTGATGGTTTGCTGGTCAGTATTCATTAAGCATACTAAGATAGTCTCACAGAGATGTGTGTATAACAAAAATGTGTGTTTAACAAAACCATGGCCCAGTGCTCTATGCACAGATAGATTCCTATGCATTCATGTTTCTTACAAATGATTATACATTCCAAAAATTCACATAGCCATCAGGCAATATTCCAGCGCATCTATTGCATACAACGGGAAGGAACCCGCTATTCAACCAAAGAAGGAAAAAAGGCTTTAAATTACCTGTTATTAAGAGTACTAAGATGTCAAAATAGTACATCCAAGGCAAGACGGATGGTATCCTTAGAGGAGGTTATGGGAGGTTAAATTGCGTAAATCAGCCAGAGATGTTTCCATTAACAATCCTTGCATAAAGAAAGAGGAATTGGAAATAAGATGCTGATAAAAATATAATAAAAAAATATATATATATAAATAAAAAACAATAATATTTATGGTGAATGAATCAATAGTTGCCCACCCTAGTGTCGCCCGTTTATCTCTGCAGAACTCTTCTCACACGGAGGAGGAAGGGAAAAAGAGACACATAGGGAATATGGGTAGTGTGGCATGAAGTATTACCAACAAAACTAGTACTGGCGCATAACATACATAGCACGCCAGTCCCTAGTCAAGAAGCAAAATCCCAAATAGACTACTGTATAGCAGGCCTATCATGTCAAAACCTCCAAATATGACAAATCATTACAAGGCACTTACATTTATAAGGTGCCGCAGAAATTTGGGTATCGTCCACCTGGGTCAGTGGGCATATATAGAAAACTGAAGCTTACGGTCCCGACTTATATGAACAGGATCCATAGCATCTTATACAAGCCAAGCAGGGGATCTTCCCATAAAAGTGATCCTGGGAGGGACAGGGTAAAAACCATACAAAAAGAAAGGGGAAAGAGGAAAAAAGCAATTAGGAACTCATGTGTCTCATGTAAGCATCAAAGAGCCTGTGCTCCTAACCAGAAGAAGAAAAAATCTCTTAGTGATTAACCCAACCTGTGGTAGCTTTCAAGGTGGACAGGAATCCCTTCAGGCGTCCATCTCCCACGCCCACCTCGGTGTCTGCGGCGGGTGCGCAGTGCATATACACTAGATATAGTGAGAAGGTTGGCGCCAAAAAGAAAAAGCCCCGTCACTTCCCTTCCCCGTCATGTCCTTGCGTGCCGCAAGAAACGCCTATGGGGTGTGTGTCAGAGGAGGGGCAGGGCACCATGTACGCATGCACCCTCTCCTGATCACATGACCCCCCACACTACGGAGGAAGCGGGTCCCACAACGACGGAGCGCCGTGGAGACCATAAGAGAGAGCCGCAAGGCATCCGAAGGCTAGTCCCATCAGATAGGGCAGAGCAGGGATAGTGGGTCTCCACCCTACCCATAGAAAGACAGAGCAGATCCCCAGACAAAACATGGGATGCGCCGCAGACCTCAGATAAAGACTGGACAATAGAGATATATATATATAAAAAGTAAAAATATGAATAATGAAGAAATAAAAAATAAAAAGTTTTTGTATTCCTAAATGCAAAAAAAAAAAAGGGAAAAAAGGAAAAAAAAAGGGGAAAAAGGGCTAGAGTAAGGAGGAAGAAAGGGCAACAATCATATACATGGCTCTGACAGATTGACTCTTGTGTATTATATAATGTAAGACATTTCCATTACCCCTCCGTGTCCCTTTATAGAAACGGTTTAAAACTGATATTTTTGTTTAAGCCGGGGGCCCTATTGGCCCTAAATTGGAAAATCCACTTGGTCTCAAGGCGCAGTAATTGTGTATCAATGTAACCGCCCCTTTCCGATTCGGCTACATGTTCTAGGGCAAAAAACTTCATATGATTTAAATCAAATTTGTGGTAAAGACCTATATGTCTGCTAATGGCTGATTCTAATTTCCCATTCGAGATCTCATATACATAGTCCCTAATCCTATGGTGGAAGGGTCTCTTGGTTTTTCCTACATAGAAGGATTTACAGAGGCATTCCATATAATATACGACTCCTATCGTCCTGCAGTCGATGGAGTGTTTTGGGGTCCAGAACTGCCCATTGGGCAGCTGGATCGTCCTGGATGGCCACACCCACCTGCAAGAATTGCAGCTCACACACCTCCTCATGCCCCTATGCGGTTGGGCCCAGGGAATAGTTGCCTTCTGCTGTTCAAAATGACTGTGGGTAAGGCTGTCCTTAAGATTCTTTGCCCGGCGAAACGTGATTGAAGGTTTGTCGCCTATGTATTTAGTAACTATAGGATCGTCCTGTAGCAAATGCCAGTGCCGTCCCACAATGTCTCTGACTTTATTGCAACCATTTGTAAATGTAAGGATTATTCGTGTCTGTGTATAGGATGCCACAGAGGGATGAGGAAACAAGAGGGATTCCCGTGGTTTAGATTTGGTTCTATTAAAAGCTCGTTTGAGACATTTGTGGCTATAACCCCTATTCAGAAGGTGATGTTTCAAAATGTTAGCTTGTTTCAAAAAGGAATCGTGATCACTACAGTTTCTCTTTAATCTTAGATACTGTCCGTAGGGGATGCTCCTTTTAAGGGATTCGGGATGGGCACTACGAGCGTGGAGGATGGTGTTAGCTGCAGAGGGTTTACGGTAAAAGGTCTGTGGCAATATGGCCTGCTGTATCCTTACGGATTGTAATATCTAAAAATGTAACGATGTCCTGGCTGCAGTCCATCGTGAAATTAAGATTGAGAGTATTGCTATTTAGAAAAGTCATGAACTTCGTCAGATCGTCTCGAGTGCCCGACCAGATCATGAGGATGTCGTCTATGTACCTGTGCCAGGTAAGTACGTGGCACAGGTACATAGACGAGTCCCCATAGAAAATGGTCCACTCCCACCCCCCCAGGTATAGGTTGGCGTACGATGGGGCACACTTGGTGCCCATCACCACCCCCATCACCTGGAGGTAGTGGGAGCCATTGAACATAAATACATTGCGGGACAGGATGTACTCAAGTAATTCCAGAACAAAAGCATTGTACTTGAATAAATTCCTATCCAAGGTCTTCAGATATTCTGCCACAATGCCTATAACCCTGTTGTGTGGTATGGAGCAATATAGGGCCTCTACATCAATTGTTACTAGCCAGGCATTGGTCGGGATATTGATATCCTCCAGAACGCTCAGGAGATCCCCCGTATCTTTAATGTAAGACGGTAGCATAGTAACCAATGGTCTTAGGTGATCATCGACCAATTGGCTGGCTTTTTCCGAGATACAGCCAATCCCAGAAACAATCGGTCTACCGGGGGGGGTTCTTATTTTTATGTACTCTTCGGTAAAGAGAAAAAGTAGGTGTGACAGGATCTAGTACATTAAGAAATTCAAATGTATTTTTCTTAATCACCCCCCCCCCCCCCCGGTAGGCCCTTCCCAAAATATCCCTGAACTCCGAGTAAAACCCGGAGATCAGAGAAATGGGTATTTTTCTGTACCAATTCGTATTGTTTAGAATGGCCTGGCACATGCCGATGTATTGTTGGCGGTCTTGTATCACCATATTCCCTCCTTTATCTGAGGGTTTAATGATGATACTCAGATTTTCCCTTAGTGTCCTCAGGGCCCTCTTTTGCCCCTCTGTGAGGTTGCTGGGAAGGTTTGGGACTTCTTTCTATATTCCGGTGTTTCTATTGTTACCGCAACAGAGGAAGTTCGCCTCTGCTGCGTAGCCATCTCTTCCTCACCTGTATTACCCTCCTCCCATAGTTCCATTAGGTCCTTGAGGGCCCTGAAGTCACCAATGGTGAAATCTTTCCAAAGTTCTAAATCCCTCATTTTTTCCATCTGTGGGGTAATCGACTTGTCATGTATGACATGTAGGGTAAGTTTCCGTGCGAATAGGATTATATCTTTGGCCACTTCAAATTTGTCCAGGTCCATAGTAGGGCAAAAACTCAAACCCATCTTCAATAATGAGCTCTCATCATCTGAGAGTTCATATGAGGATAGGTTGATAATTTGCAACTCGTTTACATTTTTTGTTTTGTTAAACACACATTTTTGTTATGCACACATCTCTGTGAGACTATCTTAGATGCTTAATGAATACTGACCAGCAAACCATCAGATTATGTAATATTATGTATTGTACATGCATAGTGGTTTTACTGTATTTGTTTGTGTTGTAGTGACTGTATTGTGATCCAAGTCCCTGAGGAAGCCCAAATAGTCGGGCGAAACGCGTCGGAACATCTTGGATCACTGTGCTATTGTTGGGTTCTGTATACCACCCTGGCGATTTATATCATCTGCCTTTTTGCTATCTAGCCAGGAGTATTTGGTATTCTATTTACATCTACATCATGGACTGTATACAGTGTCACTGTTTTAATGATATTCCTTGTCTGTACACATGGGCGGGCCACTGTTTTTCTAGTTGAGCCCGCACCATGCACAAATCTATGTAACTCAATAAAGTGCTTGTTTTAATCTACTACTGTGTAGTTTTTCAGGGAAGGGGTCAAACCAGCACCTACAAAGTCCCAATTTCTCTTCTTTTTTTTGTACGTGTGTCAAAGTCAACAATCAAGAGAAGACTTCACCAGAGTGAATACAGAGGGTTCGCCACATGATGTAAACCATTGGTGTGCCTCAAAAACAGGAAGGCCCGATTAGAGTTTGCCAAACAACATCTAAAAGAGCCTTCACAGTTCTGGGACAACATCCTATGGACAGATGAGACCAAGATCAACTTTTATCAGAGTGATGGGAAGAGAAGAATATGGACAAGCAAAGGAACTGCTCAAGATCCAAAGCATACCACCTCATCAGTGAAGCATGGTGGTGGTAGTGTCATGGCGTGGGCATGTATGGCTGTCAATGGAACTGGTTCTCTTGTATTTATTGATGATGTGACTGTTGACCAAAGCAGCAGGATGAATTCTGAAGTGTTTTGGGCAATATTATTTGCTCTTATTCAGCCAAATGCTTCAGAACTCATTGGACGGCGCTTCACAGTGCAGATGGACAATGACCCGAAGCATACTGCGAAAGCAACCAAAGAGTTTTTTAAGGGAAAGAAGTGAAATGTTATGCAATGGCCAAGTCAATCACCTGTCCTGAATCCGATTGAGCATGCATTTCACTTGCTGAAAACAAAACTGAAGTGAAAATGCCCCAAGAACAAGCAGGAACCGAAGACAGTTGCAGTAGAGGCCTGGCAGAGCATCACCAGGGATGAAACCCAGCGTATGGTGATGTCTATGCATTCCAGACTTCAGGCTGTAATTGACTGCAGAGGATTTGCAACCAAGTATTAAAAAGTGAAAGTTTGATTTATGATTGTTAATCTGTCCCATTACTTTTGGTCCCTTAAAAAGTGGGAGGCACATATACAAACTGTTGTAATTCATACATCGTTCACCTGATTTGGATGTAAATACCCTCAAAGTAAAGCTGAAAGTCTGCAGTTAAAGCACATCTTGTTTGTTTCATTTCAAATCCATTGTGGTGGTGAATAGAGCCAAATAGATTAGAATTGTGTTGATGTCCCAATATTTATGGACCTAACTGTAAGTGCAGAAAAATTGGTCTTTGGGTGTTAATTGTGCCCATGAAACCTACACCAAAAACATTCTTCCAGATGAAATCAACACCCACAACGCTAGGCAGCCTAGAAGTCCTACAGAGATTCCACATAAAAAAAACACTCAATCGGCAACATCCGCAACAGAGGCTTCATAGCTGCTGGTAGTCCAGGACTGATTCATTTTGATAAATGTCAGACAGTCCACAGAGTCTGTGGACAGACGCATTTTATGATCAGTAACAAAACCTCCAGCAGCACTGAATGCCCGTTCGGAAAGCACGCTGGATGCAGGGCAGCCCAGCAGCTCAATAGCATACTGGGCAAGTTCTGGCCAGTGGTCTATTCTCATGACCCAGTAAGCCAGTGGATTGTTGATTGGAAAGCTCTCCTTCTCTGTTTTGTCCCCTAGATAATCATCCGCCATGTGATGCAGATGCTGCTGATGGGATGTGGAAGCTGACAGCCCTGGGTGGCAAGGACTAAAAAAATGCATCACTTACAGTTGTATGCAAAAGTTTTGGAACCCCTGACAATTTCCATGATTTTCATTTATAAATATTTGGGTGTTTGGATGAGCAATTTCATTTTGATCTATCAAATAACTGAAGGACACAGTAATATTTCAGTAGTGAAATGAGATTAACAGAAAATGTGCAATATGCATCAAAATAAAATTAGACAGTTGCATAAATTTGGGCACCCTAACAGAAAAATCACATCAATATTTAGTAGAGCCTCCTTTAGCAGAAATAACAGCCTCTAGACACTTTCTATAGCCTTTAATGAGTGTCTGAATTCTGGATGAATCTATTTTGGACCATTCCTCCTTACAAGACATCTGCAGTTCAGTTAGGTTTGATGGTTGCCGAGCATGGAGCTTCAAATCACCCCACAGATGTTCAATGATATTCAGGTCTGGGGACTGGGATGGCCATTCCAGAACATTGTACTTGTTCCTCTGCATAAATGCCCGAGTAGATTTTGAGCAGTGTTTTGGGTCGTTGTCTTGCTGAAATATTCAGCCCCGGCGTAACTTCAACTTTGTGACTGATTCCTCAACATTATTCTCAAGAATCTGCTGATATTGAGTGGAATCCATGCGACCCTCAACTTTAACCAGATTCCCAGTACCGGCACCGCCACACAGCCCCACAGCATGATGGAACCTCCACCAAATTTTACTGTGGGTAGCAAGTGTTGTTCTTGGAACGCTGTGTTCTTTTGCCGCCATGCATAACGCCCCTTGTTATGAGAAAATAACTCAATCTTTGTCCAAATGTGTGTTTGCATACCTCAAGTGACAGAAAAGGCTTCTTTCCCTTCTCCCATACAGCTTCTCCCTGTGCAAAGTGCGCTGAATTGTTGAACGTTGCACAGTGACACCATCTGCAGCAAGTTGATGTTGTAGGTCTTTGGAGGTGGTCTGTGGGATGTTTTTGACCGTTCTCACCATCCTTCTCCTTTGCCTCTCCAATATTTTATGTGGCTGCCACTTCTGGCCTTAACAAGAACTGTGCCTGTGGTCTTCCATTTCCTCACTATGTTCCTCGCAGTGGAAAATGGCAGCTTATATCTCTGCGATAACTTTTTGTATTCTCCCCCTAAACCATCATGTAGAACAATCTTTGTTTTCAGGTCAATTGAAATTGTTGTTTTGAGGCCCCATGTTGCCACTCTTCAGAGGAGAGTCAAAGAGAACAACAACTTGCAATTGGCCACCTTAAATACCTTTTCTCATGATTGGATGCACCTGTCTATGAAGTTCAAGGCTTAATGAGCTCACCAAACCAATTGTGTGTTTCAATTAATCAGTGCTAAGTAGTTACAGGTATTCAAATCAACAAAATGACAGGGGTGTCCAGATTTATGCACCTGTCTAATTTCATTTTGATGCATATTGCACATTTTCTGTCAATCCAATAAACCTCTTTTCACTACTGAAATATTACTGTGTCCTTCAGTTATTTGATAGATCAAAATGAAATTGCTCATCCAAACACCCAAATATTTATAAATGACAATCATGAAAATTGTCAGGGGTTCCTAAACTTTTGCATACAACTGTAAAAGGCCGCCTTCTCCACCACTCCTCTCTTGACTAACAGAAGCCTCAAAACTATGTTTTCCATGACACTGTAACCTACCAGAGTCAAGAAAAGCATTTGTTAAACTCCTCTTTAACCGCTTGCTGACCGCTGATCGGCATTTGACGGCGACAGTGTGGCTCGATAACGCAAACCGCCGTCATATGACGGCGGCCGCGAGATCGAGCCCAGTGAGCGCACGCGCGCCACCGGAGGCGCACCTGCACGCTCACTGTGTCCGGGGAGGGCCAGGGAGCGGGTGCGGCGGAGTCGATCTCCGCCGGCCACCCGCAATGCCCCCCCGAGTGAAAGAATGGAGTTCCGTGTAAGTAAACACAGACCTCCGTTCTGTGGAAGGTGTGATCACTTCCCTTCCCCAGCTAGGGCAGTCCCCATACAGTTAGAACACGCCCAGGGAACACTGTTAACCCTTAGAGCGCCCCCTGCAGGTTAACCCCTTCACTGCCAATGGCATTTACACAGTAATCAGTGCATTTTTATAGCACTGATCGCTGTATAAATGCCAATGGTCCCAAAAAAGTGTCAAAATGTTCCGACATGTCTGCTGAAATATCGCAGTACCGCTAAAAATCGCAGATCGCCGCCATTACTAGTAAAAATAAATAAATAAATAAAAACCCCAGAAATTTATTCTCATCATCCGTAAACGCAACCACTTTTGCGCAAACCAATCAATAAACGCCGATTGCGATTTTTTTTATCACAGATATGAGGAAGAATATAAATCGGCCAAAACCGATGAAAAAAATTTTTTTTAATTTTTTTTTTGGATTTGTATTTTAGCAAAAAGTAAGAAATTTGGGTTTTTTTGCAAAACTGACGCTCTTCTTTTGTTTATAGCGGCAATCAAAAATGACGCAGCGGTGATCAAATACCACCAAAAGAAAGCTCTATTTGTGGGAAAAAAAGGACGCAAATTTTGTTTGGGTACAACGTCGCACGACCGCGCAATTGTCAGTTAAAGCGACGCAGTGCCGAATCGTAAAAAGGGCTCTGGTCCTAAAGTGTGAAATCCTTCCGGGGCTGAAGTGGTTAAGGTGTCCTCAAGAGATTTCATCTTCTGTACTCTCTGTGGGGACGGGTGAGTTCTGAAACCTTACCCTTATAATGGTGGTTAAGGAGGGTTGCCAACCAATAGTGATCCTTCTTCTTTATGCCACGTATTCGTGGGTCCTTTCGCAGGCTTTGAAGCATGATGGAGCCCATGTACTCTAAATTTGCGGAGGCATGAGAAGCAGACTCCTCGGGGTCACTGAGGACTACAGTGTCTGGAACTGCTTCCTCCCAGCCATGTACTACTCCCAAGTGTTCTGGGGATGGAAAACCATTGCTTACTGTTTGACGTATGTCTTCCTCTGCTTTAGTGCCTTTGAAACTGCCAGAATCCTTCTCCTCCTCTCTCTCCTTTTGTGTGTTGTGTGGCATAGGAACGATGGTGTCTGCATAAAGTGGGCCTTAAGAGGAAAGGAAGTCCTCCTCTTCCTTCCACTGCTCTGCTTCGAGGGCCCTGTCCATAATATCACACAGAGTCTGCTCCAGCAGGAACACAACAGGGGTTGTGTCACCGATGCATTCATTGTCACGGCTCCCCATCCTTGTGGCCTCCTCAAATGGTGACAGTACAGTGCATGCACCCGTTATGAGCAGCCATTGGCGTGGGGAAAACTGAGCCTGTCATTGTGTCATACTCACACAGGTACTCATTGATGGCCCTCTGCTGCATGTACAGGTGCTGCAGCATTGTCAAAGTCAAGTTCCACCTGGTGGGCATGCCACAAATCCGGCAGTTTACAGGCAGGCGGAATCGCCTCTGAATTTCAGCCAACCGAGCACTGGCTGTGTATGACCGCCTGATATGCCTACAGACTCTTCTAGCCTGCTTTAGCAGATCTTCCAAACCTGGGTACGTATTTAGGAAGTGGTGCACCACCAAATTGAGGGCATGTTCCAGGCACAGAGGAAGAAGAGGAGGGGGTAGAGCTGACAAATCTTGCATCATCACCAGCTGTATAGAGACGCAGGGGCACAACAAGCTGCAGCAATGAGCCCTGTTCTGCATCCTTCCAAGTTGCAAGCAGAGTTACCTCGTGTGCTGTGAATGAAATATATCATCCCTGCCCATGCTTGCTGGACCATGTATCAGCAGTAACCTGGACTTTGTCACTGACTGCCTTGCCTAACGATGCCACAACATTGCCTTCCACATGATGACAGAGAGATGGAATGGCCTTTTGTGAAAATAAATAGCGACTGGGAACCTGACATTGTGGTACAGCACATTCTGCAAATTCACAGAAGGGGGCAGAATTCACCAGGTGGAAAGACAGACGTTATAGAGCCAGCAGCTTTGATATTGCATTTAGACGCTGGGCATGTGGGTGGCAGGACTGTATTTTTTTTCCGCTACAGCAGATGGGGCAGAGAAATTTGCCGGCTATAGTCTACAGCTGGTGGTGTGCTGTTGGCAGATGTGCTGCAAGGACCTGGGACACCCTGCGCTATACCATCATCCCTGTCAGTGGAGGCTGCTGAGAGGTCATGAGGTATAGCAGAGGCAGACTGAGATGAGTAAGGAGGAGGAGGGACAGATTTTTGCCCCTTTTGTGTGGCTTTTAGGTGCTCTTACCAACGGGCTGAGTGCTGGGAGGTCAAATGCCTTGTCAAGCATGTGGTACCCAAATGGCTGGTGTTTTTGCCACGTTTGATGCGCTTGAGACAAAGTTAGCAAATAGCAACAGTGCAATCAGCTGCACATGTACTAAAAATATCCCACACAGCTGAGCTGTGGGAAGTGGGTGGGAGATTACCGATCCACATGATGGAATAGGGTAGCTGCTCTCTACTCTTCCATGATGGCTCCCTTATTGGGGTTGCGCCTCACCCTCACTTTCCTCCTCTGCTCTATCTGGCACCCAAGTCACATCAGTGACCTCATCATCATCATCGTCTCCATCTTCGTTACCACTGGAGACAACGTATCAATACGCTGCAGCTGGGGGAAGATGAATGCCATTTTGTGTACCAGTGTTCTCCCCTCAATGTATGCTCATGTTCCTGCCTTCCTCAACCTCAGGACCAGCATCTGAATCGAGTAATAGCTATGCATAGTCAAGGAGCAAGTGGCTGACGCTGTGTTGAAATAACTCCGCTGACTCCTCCTTGCCTGATGCTGGGGCTATGGCAGGAATAGCTGTAGACAAGGAGGCAGGTTTAGCCACTCTGGCAGTTGCAGGAGACTGTGTAATAGTCTCTGCTTGGTTGACGGAGGATGAGGAGGATGAGGACGGTTTAGTAAGCCAGTCCACCGCCTCCTCTGCATGCTGTGGCTGGATAGCAAGGGCAACATCACCAAACAGAGGAAATGATGCCTTGCCTGAGGACTGGCCGTGTCCACCTTTGCCTGTGGACACATACACTGCTGGACCCCTTACAGTACCATGGGATCGTTTGTCTCTCCTTGTTGTCCTCCCAGACATGATGGGGGGGTGGGGAGTGCTTATTAACCAAATGTAATAAAGATGTGTAAATGTGTACATGGATGCACTTTAATCAATGGAAAGTGGTGTTTGATGCACTTTAATTTGAGTACTCACTACACAGACACACTCCATGGATACACTACAATATACTGCGTCAAACGTGCAGTAATGACCAGAACTATGTGGCGTTAAACTTGCAATAATGCAATTAAATATATGACGTTAAACTTGCAGTAACACAATAAAATATATGGCGCTAAACTTCCAGTAAAGCACAGAACTATGTGGTGTTAAACTTGCAGTAACGCAATTAAATATATGGCGTTAAACTTGTAGTGACACAATGAAATATATGGTGTTAAACTTAATGCACAGAACTATATGGCATTAAACTTGCAGTAACACAATGAAATACATGGCATTAAACTTGCAGTAATGTAATGAAATATATGATGTTAAACTTAACACACAGAACTATATAGCGTTAAACTTGCAGTAATGCAATGAAATATATGGCAAAAAACTTGAAGTAACGCAATGAAAGATATGGCGTTAAACTTGCAGTAACACAATAAAAATATATGGCATTAAACTTCCAGTAAAGCACAGAACTATATGGCGTTAAACTTGCAGTAACGCAAGGAAATATATGGCTTTAAACTTGCAGTAACACAATGAAATAAACAGAGTTAAACTTGCAGTAATGCAATGAATTATACAGCCTTAAACTTGCAGTAATGAAATGAAATATATGGCCTTAAACGCAATGCAATGAAATATATGGAATTAAACTTGCAGTAATGCGATGAAATATATGGTGTTAAACTTAATGCACAGAACTATATGACATTTAACTTGCAGTAACGCAATGAAATATATGGCGTTAAACTTGCAGTAACGCAAAGAAATATACAGTGTTAAACGTGAAGTAACCCAATGAAATATAAGACGTTAAACTTTTAGTAACGCAATGAAATATATGGCGTTAAACTTGCAGTAGCGCAATGAAATCTATGGCGTTAAACTTGCAGTGGCGTATTGAAATTACTTGCAGTAATGCAATGAAATATAAGGAGTTAAACTTGCAGCAACACAATGAAATATATGGTGTTAAACTTGCAGTAATGCAATGAAATATATGACGTTAAACTTGCAGTAACGCAATGAAATATTTGGCATTAAACTTGCAGTTAACTAAAGTTCAGTCATCTGTTCAACTAACAGTACCCCATGTGTAAGGCAGTGACCCAAACCAAAGTGCCTAGTGTAGCAAAAAATTACCTACCCAGGGATAGGCCTCTCGTGTGACCCTTACTTGGTGCCCAATGAGGAGAGGAACATGGCGGATATGATCACAATCCCAAGCACCCTAAACCTACATATTTGGTGCCCAGTGTAGGGCTACGCCTACTGCATGCACCTGACGACCAATTCTAAAGGGACCATGACAATAGTTAGCTAGTTAGAACTTGTCCATACTTGCCCAACAGTAGTCCACGTGAACTACACATGTTTGCTTCTTGATTGGCTCCTGTATGAGGTTCCAGCACCAGATTGCTGGATGTCCTGATAAGGGGCGTATATAGCAACCAGACTCTGGAAAAAAAGCTCAGATTCTTTAGGTGCATTGCTTCCAGCCACTACGGGCAGCCAGTAGCTTCAGTGGAAATAGATCTCTTCTGTCTGTGATACAAGGAAACGGTTCCAACTGATATATGGCTTTGCCCTCTGCTGTTCTGGCACCCGGGAAGAGTTCTGAGTCCACTGCCCAACCTATGAGAGGTTCCTGGCTGCACTTATCCCTCTGCCTCACTGTTACATGTGCAATACGCCGCTTTTCCAGTGTGTCTTCAAAGAAAGAACCCACTGGTGAGATCAGCCTGGATGACCTGCCCAAGGCTATCCCAGAGCAATCCCCTGACTTGGACGAGGAACTGTCACCGCCCCTGGAGCCATACATGCCATGTCCTCATCCGCCTTAACCCAATCCAGCTCTGGTGGCAAGAACGGGGAATAAATACATTCATCCACATGATGCCTACCTGCCACAGGATCAGGTGCACTACAAGGCCCGAATCACCCAAGTGGCCAACCTTCAGTTGTATATGGAACATTATGTCCTGCAGACATACGGGCAAGTGTTCCATTATGTACCCGAGCAACTGTTGCTGCAATTCGAAGAGGAGAGACCCAAGTTGTATGTGATCGGCCCTACATCCCAGAACTTTGACGGAGCTTCTGTCAACAAAATGAGTATGTTGAGTTGGAGTTCCACTGCCTGTACAGGTTTAACAATAGGGGAAGACACATCTCCATGGACCGGATAGGATAGAGGTATTTAAGCTGGAAGGATGCTTCCCAGTCATCCACAGGATTCAGGTTTCTCATCCTGTTACAAGGGAACCCGTATCATTACTAGACCCTGACTTTTATGTCTAACAGAACTGTTAGGTTATGTTGAAATTCTTGCCAGCTTACTGTTTTGTGCTCTTTTACATTTTTACAACATTTTTACAACACTTTGCTTCATATATTTTATTAACGTATGTGTTTTATTGGGTTGTTCTTCACAGCTGCGACAGCTGTTGTTTTAAGGAGGAGGTGTGTAGGCGGGTAGAGTTTTATGCTGCCCCAGTCAGGAGGGAAAGTGTTAATTGTGTTTCCCTGTTCTTTTTTTGTGGGTTTTCTTAGGTCCGATCCACTGGTCCTGTGCTATATAAAATGGGACAAAGGTCCGATTCAGAGAGTGCAGAGCACCTGAGAGGTTATTCAAAGTCTGCTGTTGCTACTGATATTCTACTTCTCTCCTCTTGGCCTGCAGAATATGCCGATTCCGGAGTGACGATTATTGCACATCTGCCCTCAGGATCCTTCTACTGCCTGGAGGAACTGCTGGGGACCTGCAGTCTGCCTTGAAGATGCCAATCCTGGATATTCCCATCATGGATCCTACCAAAGATGGACTCTTTTATGTACAGGTATTCTGGGGCAGCTAGAAGCCTGAGTTAGGTACTAGGGATGTTAGGAAAAGACTGTTGCTCATGATATTTAGAAAGAACAATTTTTTTAGTAAAGCTTTTGAAACTTTGCCTTTGCCTGGTCTGTTACTCAAGGGGTGTAATGCAAGTACCCGACACATATAGCCAGTTATAGCCATATATACAGTTTGGGTCAGCTAAGCACATTGGGTTATAAAGACATCAGTGGTACAAGAGTTAATACAGTATGAAGTGGTTACCAAGGGTAAGCAGCCTGTCGTAAGTGTGTACATGTGACAGGTGGGGTAGCCTCCTGCAGGAGAAGTTGTAGTCGGCCATCTCTCCATGAGCAGGTCCGTTTCCCATAGCAACGGGAGCAGACCAGCACTGCAGAGGAACCCAATCTGTACACAGGTACGGAAGAGAAAGAGTTAAAGGAGAAGTACAGCCAAAGCTTGATTGCCTTTAATTCTCCTGTGGATCAGAGAAGTGCAATTTGTTCTGCACTCCTGTGACCTATTTGGAGCTGACAGCGGGCTGAAGCCTGCTGTCCACTGACATCACAGAGCCAGTCCAGGCTGGGTAAAGATCCCAACCATATGGGATCTTATGGTTGGGATCCCCCAAGAACCATAGACCAGCACCTGGCTCAGCCTCTCAGTGAGCCGCTGAAGGCCTGAAGGCCTAACCCTCCACAGCCCAGCCTTCCAGTAAGCAAGGGGGGGCAGAGCAGGCAGTCACCAGCTCTCTGCTCACAGAACACTGAGAACTGAGCGATCAGCCTTTGATCGCTTGGTTCTCAGTCTTAGAGCGGGGGACAGATGCAACAGCGGACCAATGCTGCATCCACCTAGGTAAGTATGATTTAAAAAAAAAAACTTCTCTTTTAAGTAAAGTGCCCGCATTGAGTCAGCTCTAGGAGCACAGTGGGGCACTATACCGTTACTGGGAATGAGGTGGCGGTGATATGCTGGACAGGTGGAGAGGACATTGACTCTATGGGGTTGATTTACTAAAACTGGAGAGTGCAAAATCAGGTGCAGCTGTGCCTGGTAGCCAATCAGCTTCTAACCTCAGCTCGTTCAATTAAGCTTTGACAATAAAACCTGGAAGCTGATTGGTTTCTTTGCAGAGCTGCACCAAATTGTGCTCTCTTCAGCTTTAGTAAATCAACCCCTATATGTCCCTCCTAAATGCACCTGTGCCCGAGGTGATGTTTTTTAACATTGCAAGTTAACTAGTCCAGTCATGTGTTCAAGTAAAGATTCCCCATGTGTAAGGCAGTGACCCTAACCAAAGTGCCTAGGGTAGCCCAAAAGATCCCCTAGGGTAGGCCTCTCATGTGACCCTTACTTGGCTCCCAATGAGAATGGCAACATTGAGGACCTGACCACCACCCCATGCACCCCCCCCCCCAGATATTGCTTTTTATTATAACTTCATAGTTCCATTTTTTGTACCCAGACTTCCCTTAAAAATAATGGATGTGTCAGGGTTGTTAGTTTGGGGCTTTTGTGTCTTTTAGGGTTTCTTGGTTTCCATTTTAAGTTGATTCATTTTCTTCAGTTTGGGGCATTAAGGCTCCATGCACACTATATGTCTGAAAAACAACCGTTTTTGGTAGTTTTGGCGGTTTTTTTTAGCAGCTCAAAAACGCCCCTTTATTTTATCCTATGTGTCCATTCACACATGGTCGTTTATTGTCTTTTATCAGCAGTGGCGTTTTTGGGCTGTTATCTGAACGCCCTGAATTAGCGTTCAAAAGTCGTTCTCCTGACCACAAAAAACGCTAAATGCCGCTAAACGCTGGTAAACGCTCATAAACGTTTTTTGCAGTCAATGGAAGCTAATGAAGGAAAAAAAACGCCCAAAAACGCAGACGCCAATAAACGCCGGTAAAGATGCCTACAAAACGCTGCAAAATAACGTTTTCTAAGCAGCATCTCCTGCCCAACGCTGAAAGAGCCCAGATAGCGCCCAGTGTGCATGGAGCCTTAAAGTGAAGATTTTGTGCCTTTTTGCAGCAGACCGCTGCATGGTTTGAACGAAAACAATAAAACTACGTGCAAGAAGAGTGAGCACCTACTGTAACCCACCTCAAAATATACAATGCACCTCCCTAGCCGTATAGATTAAATAAAAGTATATTGAAGTGATTTTACAGTTTAAAATAAAATAATTTTTGAAGGCAACCCCCTCCCTCCCTTCTCTGAATGGCCACAGGCAAAGTCGTCTGGCATGAAGTTGCGCTGTAAGTCGCCTGAAGTCACGCTGAAGTCGCGCTGAAAGCCGCCTAGCAAAGCCTGCCTAAGTCGGATCTCCCCTGCGTGAACACAGGCTTAAAGTCTGGATTGCAAACGTGACGGAGGGTTCTGTAGTATTGATAATTGCAATATTATAGATATATTTCTCAATGGCATATGGATACCAGAATGCAATTATTTTTGCAATAGTTGTGCAAAGTCTTACTGTTTGTTCTTCTTAGAATGCAGCCACAGCCCAATTAGAAAACCTGTTCGCTGCCAGCGAGCTGCAGAGAGGAACCCTTGCTCTTTGCCTGGAAGCAGGGGTCTCTTTGTTGGGGTCTTACATGGCCCCTGCTGTGTCAGACCTATAACTCCCCATTTACCAAAGCTCATGTTCTCACCTAATCTTTGTACGTTTTGCATCATTTTCTGACCAGGGTTTATTTGCAGTTTCTACTAGTGCTTCTGGACAGAACTGTAGCCTCATGTCACGTGATTCTGGGCTTTCCATACTCCTCTATCTGTCCCTTGGTGTGTTACCCTACCATAAAAAAACTAAAAAATGTAATAGAAAATAAAGGGATAGAATAAAAAATAAAAGAATAGCATAGAAAAGAATAGAGTAAAACAGAACAAAATATAATAGAAAATAAAGGAATAAAATATAATAGAAAATAAAGGAATAAAATAGAATAGAAAACAAAGGAGTAAAATAGAATAGAATAGAATAAAAAATAGAATAGAATAGAATATAACCAGCTTCTGAAATTCAAATTTCAAATAGAAATAAATCCAATTTGAATAGAATAAAAAGAATAGAATAGAAAAGAATAGAAACAAATGGAATAGAAGAGAAGAGAATAGATTAAAATAGAAAATAAAAACAGAAAATGATAGAATAGAATAGAATTCAAAAAAGAATAGCATAGAAAGAATATATCCATTTTCCAAAATTTGACTAGAATAAATTCAAATTTGAATAGAATAGAATAGAAAATAAAGGAATAAAATAGAAAATAATAAATAGGATAGAATAGAAAAAAATAGAAAGATTATAACCATCTTCTGAAATTCAAATTTCAAATAGATTAAAATTGAATTTGAATACATTAGAAAAGAATGGAATAGAAAAAAAGAACAGAATTAAAAAGTAAAGAATAGAATAGATTAGAGTAGAATAGAAAAAAAGAATAGAATAAGATAATATAGAAAGAATATAACTAGAGTAGAGCGGACAGCTGGATGTTCAACCAAACTTCGCGAAAAAGTTTGAGTTCGGCCCCGAACTTGACCCGAACTTGTCCCAAGTAAAAAAGTCCTGGAAAGGGCTAGAGGGCCGCAAAAGGAAGCAAAATGGGGGTAAGAGTAGGACAAGTACCCTGCAAACAAATGTGGATATGGAAATAACTTAAAATCACATGAAAAAAAATAAAAATTGGAGGAGGAGGTGGATGTGGAGTAGGAGCCTAGAAGAGGGAGGAGGCTGTGACCGTGGCAGTGTAGGCGGAAGTGGCGGTGGTGGAGGGGGAGGAGGTAGCCAACACTGTTTTTTGTTTGTTTGCCTTTTTATTCAAATTGGGGTAGCCCCCAAAATATTGAGGCCTATTCAAAAAAAGAAGTATACGAATGGCTGTGTGAGTCCGGTCTAAATGTTTATTCTGCACAAGGTACAGACAAGTCTTGTGGGATCCATGCCTGATTCATTTTAATAAAGGTTAGCTTGTCCACGTTGGCTGTGCACAGGCAGCTGCGCTTGTCTGTGATAACGCCCCCTGCCATGCTAAACACACGTTCAGACAATACACTGGCTGCAGGGCAGGCCAGCACCTCCAAGGCATAAAGGGCAAGCTCAGGCCATGTGGCCAATTTGGAGATCCAGAAGTTGAATGGGGCAGACCCATCAGTCAGTACGTGTAGGCGTGTGCACACATACTCTTGCACCATGTTGCTGAAATGCTGCCTCCTGCTAAGACGTTGTCTATCAGCTGGTGGTGCTGTTTGTTGTGGCGAGCTGCTGACAAAGCTTTGCCACATTTCAGCCATGCTAACCCTGCCTTCTGAGGTGCTGGCGGTGGCACAGCTGTGTTGGTGGCCTCTTCCTCCTCTGCCTTCGCCTTGTGCTTCCGCTGAGCCCCCGGTGTCATTTGGGAATGCCCTCAGCAGCGCCTCTACCAGTGTGCGGGAATTAAGGACAGCACGTTGTCCTTGTAACGGGGATCCAGCAGGGTGGCCACCCAGTAATCAGCCCAGTTACAATATGGGTAACTTGGCTGTCATTAAGCAGGCTCTGCAGCATGTAGTCGCTCATGTGTGCCAGGTCCAGCGAAAATACTTAAAAAACCAAAAGAAAATCTTGAAAAGAAGGAAACCAATAAGTAATAAAAACTCATTTATTCCTGGTTTGGAGCATCACACTTTAAAAATATTTAAAATTACAAAAAACAATAAAAACAGTCAGGAGATTGCAACCTCAAATCTATGGATTGAAAGAATAATGATTGATGATGACGAGCCTAAGAGGTCTGCGCCATGTTCCGGCCAAAAAACAGCCAAAAAGCACCCTGAAAACAAGGACAAGTGTGTGGTGGGGATGGAGATAGTGTTGCCGGCTGGAGTGACCCTGACACCGCACAGAGCTGTAGTGTGCTGGTGGAGCCAGAGGTCTTACCCGGTCAGCGTGGAGAGCGATGGCCAGGAGGGTGCTGCTTGCCTGGTGTGCTGATGTATAGCTGGGGAGCAGGGATTGCCGTGTTCCTACTATCCCTGTGGAGTAGGTGGTCGCGCCCAACCTGCTTGAGGGAGGTACACGGATGGAGCCCGGTGGAGCGGGGAGCTCCTTGTCTGCTCACCCGTATAGTCGGCTGCAACACAAGCCGTGGCTGGAGCCAGCCGGTCACATGTAATGACATGTGGATCACGTCAATGAAGGGGATCTCCCTGCTTTGAATGGTATGGAATGTGGTCAGCCCGACCTGCAGGAAACACAGGGAGATCACGGGGAGGGAAAGGTCCTGTCACAGTGACGACATGTTTCGTGCATTTAGCACTTTGTCAAGTCCTGTGACAGGTGAGGACCAGGGGGTATATATATGAGGAGGAGGAAACGGGTGTAATTGACAAGAAATTATTAACCCTTTGTAGTGTGGGCACCTGAATAAGACAACAGCACAATAGCCATCCAGATAGGGCAACCCAGACCACAATACTAGCCCAATAGGATAAATATTGGGCATGTATGGTAGTGCCCGACATGTTTGTAATTTTGTAATATGGTAAAGTTAAGTTTAAAATAAACCAGCAAAAATGGAAACCTGGCTTAAGATTTCTGTGGAGCGCAATAGCAAGGTAATATGAACAAGCAATGTGTATACAAATAATCAGTGTGTGTGTTAATGTCAGTGTCAAAAAAAAAAAATTAAAATCAGACAGGTATTGATTAAATGAGATGATTGGTTTCGATCTCTTTGTTTAATCCATGGGGAGCAAGAGTGTTTAATGGTGCTGTTCCGCAGAGCGACTGACCCGTGCGTGCTGCAGCTGAAACTCCACTATTGCCTGCTGCTGCTCGCACAGTCTCTCCAGCATGTGCAAGGTGGAGTTCCACCTTGTGGGCACGTCGCATAGGAGGCGGTGAGCGGGAAGGCCGAAGTTCCGCTGCAGCGCAGACAGGCGAGCAGCAGCAGGGTGAGAACGCCGAAAGTGCGCACAGACGGCCCGCACTTTATGCAGCAGCTCTGACATATCCGGGTAGTTTTTTTAGAAATTTCTGCACCACCAAATTCAGCACATGTGCCAGGCAGGGGTGTGCCTCAAACGGGCTCGGCCCAGAGCCGCTACGAGATTTCGGCCATTGTCGCACACCACCAGGCCGGGCTTGAGGCTCAGTGGCAACAACCACTCATTGGTCTGTTGTTCAATGCCCGTCCACAGCTCCTGCGCAGTGTGGGGTTTATCCCCCAAACATATCAGTTTTAAAGCAGCCTGCTGTCGTTTCCCCCTGGATGTGCTGATGTTGGTGGTGAAGGTGTTACGCTGAGCGGATGAGTGGGTGGTCGAGGAGGAGGAAGCGCAGTAGGAGGAGGAGAAGGCAACAGGAGGCAAAGAGAAATGCCCTGCAATCCTCGGTGGTGGAAGGACATGGGCCAAACGGCAAGCCGGCTCAGGCCCACCCGCCACTACATTTGCCCAGTGTGCGGTTAACGAGATATAGCGTCCCTGCCCGTGCTTACTGGTCCATGTATCAGTGGTTATGTGGACCTTCCCACTGATGGTGTTGCGCAGTGCACACTTGATCTTGTCCCCGACTTGTTTGTGCAGGGAAGGGATGGCTCGCCTGGAAAAGTAGTGGCGGCTGGGAACCACGTACTGTGGGACAGACACTGCCATCAGGATTTTAAAACTGTCCGTGTCCACCACACGGAATGACAGCATTTCAAAGGCCAGGAATTTTGAAATGCTGCCATTCAGGGCCAGGGATTGCGGGTGGGTAGGGGGGTACTTCCTCTTTCTTTCCAGGGTTTGGGAGATGGAGAGCTGTAAGCTTCCATGGGTGTGGAAATGCTTGGGGACGGTGGCAGACATGGTGGCGTTGCTGTCACATCGTCTGTTTGCTGGGTGGCAGGTGACACTGTCACTGTAGAGGTGGAGGAAGAGGCCGAGGCAGCAGCAGAAGAGAAAGCAGCAGGAGGCTGACTCCTTTCTTGGATTTTGAGGTGCTTATTCCATTGCAGCTCGTGCTTTGCATGTAGATGCCTGGTCATGCAGGTTGTGCTCAGGTTTAGAACATTTATGCCTCGCTTTAGGCTCTCATTGCACAGCGTGCAAACTACTCGTGTCTTGTCGTTAGCACATTGTCTGAAGAACTGCCACACCAGGGAACTCCTTTGAGCCTTTGGTGTGCTAGGTCCCTGGGTGCGGTGGGTAGTAGCAGGCATACTGTCTAGGGGACGCTCGCTCCGCTTTTGCAACCTGCTTCCTCTTTTTCTGTGCTGGTGCCTCTGTGCGACCACCACCTATTCCTCCAAACTGCACACATCACTCGCATGACCTTCATTCCATGTGGGATCTACGACCTCATCATCCTCCACAACATCTTCCATCCACTCTTCACCACTGCCCTCCTTGGCACAGATCGACCACGTCCTCTCCTTGCAACAGCAGCTTCACCAACACCACCAACACCAGCAGCACCAGCGGCACCACGACCACGTCCCTTATTTGACGCTCTCCTCACTCTGGACGCAAATGTACTATTTAGCACAAATTTCAATTATTTGTTAAACCAGCAATGTAGACGCACTTTTTAATTTTGTGCAAGAAATGCACCACTCACACCAGCAGCAGGAACCTCTCCCTATACTAGTATGAGATGATTTTATAATGCTAACCCATCCCTCACAGTGGCGGCAGCATCCTCTCCCTACGCTAGCCTGAGAGCATGTCACATGCAGCGCTACGTGACTCCAGCTCATATCGAGGCTGAGTCACATGATGTACTGGCCAATCACAGCCATGCCATTAGTAGGCATGGCTGTGATGGCTTCTAAGGGCAAACGAGTGAAACGCTTGTTGATTGGCTGCCCTGCAGCTATTCAAAAGGCGCGAAAACATATCCGAACCCCGAATCCGGACTTTTTCTCAAATGTCCGAGTTCGGGACACGGACAGCCTAAAGTCCGGTACGGACCCAAACTTTACAGCCCGGGTTTGCTCAACTCTAAATTTAACCTTCTTCCAAAATTTGAATTTCGAATAGAATAAACTTAAATTCAAATAGAATAGAAAAGAATAGAAAAGAAAAGAATTAAAAAAAGAATAGCATAGAATAGAAAGAATATAACCATTTCCCAAAACCTATATAGAATAAATTCAAGTTCGAATAGAATAGAATAGATTAGAATAGAATATAAAATAAAAGAATAGAATTGACTAGAATAGAAAAGAATAGAATAGAAAAAAACTATAGAATAGAAGGAATATAACCATCTTCCAAAATTCAAATCTCTAATGAAAAAATTTGAATAGAATAGAAAATAATAGAATAGAAAATAAGATAATAGAATAGAATAAACAATATAAAAGAACAGAAAGAATATAACAATATAACTGTTTTTCTGAAATTCGAATTTCGAATACAATAAATTTAAATTGAATCATTTTGAATTCAAATAGAACAGAAAAGAATAGTGTAGCGCCCCAAAGTGTAGGCATTTTTGTGTGAGGTCTTTTTGCTAGGAGAGGCAAAATTTAGTCAGGCCTGACTGTAGGTGCAGGCTTGAATGTTCTGGTCTGGGCTGGGGAGTGGCTCAGGGAGTGCCTGAAGACAGAAGGAAGGAACACCCCTTGGAGTTCCCTCCCCTTTGAGCAGAGAAGGCTCTGGAAAGGGGGATGGGTGGGAAGGCGTCACTTCCTGATGTATGACAAGGAGCCCTGACCAATCTACAGTCTGGATTGGCGGGGGGCAGGCCTCTTAAATACAGTGGTCTGCCAGCAGAGGGGAGGAGAGTGTCGGGTGGAAATAAAGGATGTAGCACAGGTGCTGTGGAGGCCTCACCCAGGAGGGAGCTCCCAGTCTGGGGGTTGACCTTGAGGCCTGGAGACTCGGGTGCAGCCAAGAGTGGAGTTGATTCCTGGAGCAGCACAAGGGAGTAGGAGAACAGCAGAGGTGTTACTGAGGACACTTTAACCACTTCCTTACTGGGCACTTAAACCCCCTCCTGCCCAGACCAATTTTCAGTTTTCAGCGCTGTCGCTCTTTGAATGACAATTGCGCGGTCGTGCGACATTGTACCCAAACAAAATTGGCGCCCTTTTTTTCCCACAAATAGAGCTTTCTTTTGGTGGTATTTGATCCCCTCTGCGTCATTTCTGATCGCCGCTATAAACAAAAAAAGAGCGACAATTTTGAAAAAAAAAACAAAATTTTTTAATTTTTGCTATAATAAATATCCAAAAATAAAAAAATAAAAAAACAAATTTATTCATCAGTTTTGGCTGATATATATTCTTCTACATATTTTTGGTTAAAAAAATCGCAATCGGCGTTTATTGATTGGGTTGCGCAAAAGTTATAGCGCCCACAAACTATGGAAATTGATTTATGGCGTTTTTATTATTTTTTTTTTTTACTGGTAATGGCGGCGATCTGCGATTTTTATCGATGCTGCGATATTGGGGCGGACATGTCGGACGTTTTTGACACTTTTTTGGGACCAATGACATTTATACAGCGATCAGAAATGTAAATATCCACTGATTACTGTATAAATGTCATTGGCAGTGCAGGGGTTAACCTGCAGGGGGCAGTGAAGGGGTTAACTATGTTCCCTAGGCGTGTTCTAACTGTGGGGGGGCGGGGTTGACAGGGGCATGACAGATCTAACTGATCCCAGTGACAGGGATCAGTAGATCTGTCATGCCCCCCCTTTACAGAACGGGGAACCGCCGTGTTTACTTCGGCGGTTCCCCATTCCTCCTCTCTGTAAGGAGATCGCGGGTCTCCGGCGGACATCGGGTCTGCCCGACCCGCGGGCACGCTCCCGCAGTGTGCGGCGGCAGGTGCACGCGCTGCTCGCGCCCGCGGGAGCGCGCCCAGCGCGAGCCAAAGGGGAGGACATCTATTGACGTCCTCCTGGCATTTTAGAGCCGCGCTGTAGCCGTATCCACTGGAGTCGGTGAGTGACAGACCCTGGGAGCTGGAAGGAAGGCTGGAGCAGGCTGGGAGAGGAATAGTGGACTGGCTGTGGAAGTCTCAAGAGCCAGTCAGGGGAAGGAGTGTCACTGTGAGTAAAGCAGGTCGGTGGGACCTGAAAGAAGGTTGGACTGGGATTTGTAGTCCATCAAAAGGCCCAGCTAGCTCCAACGTACTAACCTACACTTTGAGGGGTGTTTGACCCTGGCCTGTAATGGGTGGTCCAGAGGTCCTGCTGACAGAGTGCAGGCCTCACCATGTGCTAGCTGTGGTGAAGAGAGAGGAATGGAGTGAGCCTGATAAATTTCCCTTCAGGCCAGGAAGCTAAGAGAAGTGCTGGAGAGAAGTGAAAGAGCAATAGTCTGCAAGAGAAGTGCTGGAGAGAAGTAGAGTGTATATACGGTCGTGTATATAGATGGTCCTGTAACCAATTCTTTGGGCATCCCACAGTCATCCGTTTCCCCCATCCAAGTTAATCCCCTAAATAAAACAAACAGAAACAAGAGGCGGCCTGTTCAGTGACTTCAGATGTGTGAGATATGGAGGGATTGAGGACAGCTATAAGGTGAACCACAACTACCAACCACTACCAAGGGAGGGGAGCACATGACTACAATAGAATCCACTAGAAAAGAAAAGAAAAAAAACAGAAAATAAAAGAATAGAATTAAAAAAAAACAATTAAAGAGAATGGAATGGAAAGAATATAACCATCTTCCAAAATGTGAACATTTGAATGCAATTCGAATGGAATTCAATTCTAATTCGAATCAAAATTTTCTGAATTCAATTTGACCGAATTCGGAAAAATAAAATAAACAAAACGAATCCTGGAAATGAATTAAACTATTTTAACTTAACGGCTACATGTAAATACCGAATAAAAATGAAATGAAACAAATGTTTGCGTTCTGCATAATCTAATGACCGTTATGTGGCACCTTCTCCATTACAACTGTGTAATGACCAAGAAGGAATATTCTGCTTTGGTATTTTATTCCTTCTTTATTAGTTTCTTGCAGATCATTCGTGTGTTTAGTCTTCCATTCTGTGGATTGAATCTTATTGACCACTTCTTCTGTGACATCCCACCACTGCTCATACTGTCCCTTTCCAACACTCTACATTGTGATATGGCTGCTGACATCCTTTTAGTAGCCTATGGAATATATACATTAATAACAGTCTTCATCTCATACACTCTCATTTTTCAGTCAATTTTTCAAGACAATTATTACCAAAGTATTGGGACACCTGCCTTTACACGGACATGAACTTTAATGGCATCCCAGTCTTAGTCTGTAGGGTTCAATATTGAGTTGGCCCACCCTTTGCAGCTATAACAGCTTCAATTCTTCTGGGAAGGCGGTCCACAAGGTTTAGGAGTGTCTATGGGAATGTTTGACCATTCTTCCCAAAGCAGATTTGTGAGGTCAGGCACTGATGTTGGACAAGAAGGCCTGGCTCGCAGTCCCTGCTCTAATTCTATTGGGTTGAGGTCAGGACTCTGTGCAGGCCAGTCAAGTTCCTCCACCCCAAACTCGCTCATCCATGTCTTTATGGACCTTGCTTTGTGCCCTGGTGCTCAGTCATGTTGGAAGAGGAAGGGGCCATCCCCAAACTGTTCCCACAAAGTTGGGTGCATGAAATTGTCCAAAATGTCTTGGAATGCTGATGTCTTAAGAGTTCCCTTCACTGGAACTAAGGGGCCAAGCCCAACCCCTGAAAAACAACCCCACGCCATAATCCCCCTCCACCAAATGATTTGAACCCTATGGACTAAGACTGGGATGCCATTAAAGTTGATGTGCGTGTAAAGGCAGGTGTCCCAATACTTTTGGTAATATAGTGTATACATTAATGACAGCCTTCCTCTCATACACTTTTTTGGTCAATTGTTCAAGATGATATCCTCTGAAGGCAGACAGAAGTCCTTCAGCACATGCTCTTCTCATATTATTTGTGTCTTGACCTTCTTCTTAGCTGTTTTCTTCACTTATCTTCATATTTAATTTGGGGTTATTTGAGATACAAGACAAAGTGACCTCAGTCTTCTTTACAGTAGTGACTCCAATGCTGAATCCTCTTATCTACAGCCTCAGGAACCAGGAGGTGAAGAGGGTCCTTGCCTGAGCAATAGAAAAATTATTGACATAGAATTAATATACTTTCACTGTAACATTCATCGGATCCTTGCTGTAAATTACATTGGTGTAAACAAGTATCAGAACATTTTGTTTATGCAGTCTAACACTATTCTGACAAGCAATTGGTGTGGGAGATATTTTCGTGGCACGCTTTGGGCCCCATAGTAGCAATTGAGCATTGTTGAAATGCCACGGCCTACCTGAGTATTGTTACTGACCATATCCATCCCTATATGACTACAGTGTACCCATCTTCTGATGGCTCCTTCCAACAGTATAATGTCACAAAGCTCAAAACATCTCACCACTGCTTTCTTGCACATAACAATGAGGTCACTGTACTCTAATGGCCTCCACAGTTACCAGATCTTAATCCAATAGAGCACCTTTAGGATGTGGTGGAATGGGAGAGTTACCAAGGTATGCAGAATACCATCTCTGAACACATGACACATCGAACCTTGAAGCAGATGGGCTACAGCAGCAGAAGACCACACTGATGTGGATGTCCTTGTCCATATTGGATGGTGCTTTGAAGCATACAGTCCGAGTGTACCCCCTAGAGGAAGAATCGTTATCCTGGGAATTTTGATGGTGGCCCTTTGGATGGGTCATGGTGGATATATATGCTGTTTACCCAGTTATAGCTGGTAAGAGTACCTTGTATTTCTCCTGGTGGTGGTGACACTGCATGTGGATGATAAGTTGCTTTCTCTCTTTATCACCGGGTTGATACCTCTAATTTCTGGATTACTGCACTATATGAACAGTCTTTATCTGATTGAATAGAGCAATTTTCCGAATCAATATGAACACATATTCACTGGATTTATGGACTCTTGGGCTTAATTTCATGCTTGAGGGTTCTGTTGCACTATATGTTATATATGAATTTTGAACACCTTATAATAGTTACATATTTTTTGTTGTATTTTATGTTATATAAATTTTGATTAATATGCACATAATTTTTAGGATTATTCACATTGGATTAGCGCTGCACTATTTTCAATCCAATCATCTCACCACTGGACAATGAGGTCATTGTACTCCAATGGCCTCCACACTCACCAGATTTCAATCCAGTAGATCACCTTTAAGATGTAGTGGAATGGGAGATTTGCATCATGGATGTACAGCCGACAAATCAGCCGACAAATCTGCTATCATGTCACTATGGGCCAAAATCTCTGAGGAACGTTTCTAACACCTTGTTGAATCTATGCCACGAACAATGAAGGTAAAAGGGGGTCCAACCCGGTACTAGCAAGGTGTACCTAGCAAAGTGGCCGGTGAGTGTATAGTCAGCATACTGTTTGTACATCTTCATGGCTAATCCATCATCTCTAGGTGCTTTGAAGCTGGAGAAAGACACCACGTTTGGTGAGTATATTTTTCTAAAATATCCCTGATGTATTTTGTTGATAAAGGTAAAGGCAGTGACAGGACCTCTTTATTAAAAACACGTATTTCAGTTACACTATACGGAATAATTCCTTAGTGGGTCCGGCTCCCACTGAAAACAATTCATAATTTCACCTCTGGGGTAAGGAAGAATACCTCCTAGGATCCCGGGGTTTATTATAAAAACCGTGCTAATTTACTGAGATGAATAAATGATCTTTCCAAGGGGTAAGAGAATGTGTATTACATTTTAACCAAATGTGTTGACTATTTATCACTTATTATTATATTTTTTATATTTTATGCGTCAGTAGCAACTGAAAACGAATTACTGCAATGGCTGCAAATTATTCTGCATTCACAGAAGGATGAGAGATAAATACACTATATGGGAAAAAGTATGAGGAAACCCCTGCAAACCATTGAGTTTAGGCATTTCCAGTGAAGAACACTGTTAAGTGATAATGAAGGGTACTTTAACCCCTTCCTTACTGGGCACTTAAACCCCCCTCCTGCCCAGGCCAATTTTTGGCTTTCAGCACTGTTGCATTTTGAATGACAATTGCGCGGTCGTGCGACGTTGTACCCAAATAAAATTTGCGTCCTTTTTTTCCCACAAATAGAGCTTTCTTTTGGTGGTATTTGATCCCCTCTGCGTCATTTCTGATCACCGCTATAAACAAAAAATGAGCGACAATTTTGCAAAAAAGAACAATATTTTTTACTTTTTGCTAAAATACAAATCCATTAAAAAAATTATTCATCGGTTTTGGCCGATATATACTCTTCTACATATTTTTGGGAAAAAAAAAATCGCAATCGGCGTATATTGATTGGTTTGCGCAAAAGTTATCGCGTCTACAAACTGGGAATTGATTTATGGCATTTTTATTATTTTTTTTTTTTTACTAGTAATGGCGGCGATCTGCGATTTTTATCGGGACTGCGATATTGGGGCGGAAATGTTGGACATTTTTTACACATTTTTGGGACCAATGACATTTATACAGCGATCAGAAATTTAAATGTCCACTGATTACTGTATAAATGTCATTGGCAGTGAAGGGGTTAACCAGCAGGGGGCAGTGAAGGGGTTAAATATGTTCCCTGGCTGTGTTCTAACTGTGGGGGGGGCGGGGCTGGCTGGGACATAACAGATCTAACTGATCCCAGTGACAGGGATCAGTAGATCTGCTATGTCCCCTGTCAAAGAACGGGGAACCGCCGTGTTTACAACGGCGGTTCCCCGTTCTGAGGCTCCTGAAAGTGATCGCGGGTCTCGGGTGGACATCGAGTCGTTGGACGTCCTCCCGGCATTTCAGGTCCGCGCTGGAGCCGTATTTCGGCAATAGCGCGGACCTGGAGGGGTTAAAAAAAATATATATATATATATATATATATAGCTGCCCTAGGTGAAGATGCATCTGATATCCTTCCCTCCTACTGCTGCAGCTGGTCCCCCCCAGCACTGGTCCCATATCTACTACATGGAAGTTCCCCTCTGGGGGTGGAACTTTTAAGCCTCATACACACGGTACGACAGTTGTATGAAAACGGTCGTACAACAGCTTGTTGTACGATCATCCGACCGCTAGTACGCGCGATTAGAACAGCTGACGTGCGACGGTCGTACAACAGAGGTTGGATGAGCAAACTAGAAAGCTTTTGTTGTACAAGAAGTGGTCGTACGACCGTTGTACCGTGTGTACAGAGAAGTTGGTCCAGCAAGTTGTACGTGCAAAACATGCATGCTCAGAAGTCAGGAACGCTCGGAAGTGTCCGTTTGTGTAAACCTACGTTCCTAATTTACAAATGACATTCACCTGAACTTCCACTTTATACGCTCGTAGCACTTCACCACGTTAGGCTTGGTCATACGATCATTTAGTGAGCGTCAGTATGCGAGACACAACAGCCAACATACAATTTTGGACGTCCGGACGTACGACCGTTGCACCGTGTGTACGAGGCTTTAGAGGCACAAATACAGGTGGTCCCCCAGTTACAAACATTCAACTTACAAACGACTCCTACTTACAAACGGAGGGAGACAGCAGGAAGTGAGAGGAAATCTCCCCCTAGGAAGGGAAATTCACTCCTGTAAGAGTTATTATGGGAAAAAGGGGTCTGCACTGATGCTTTATCACCAATCCTTGTTTCCACAACAACCCAAAATTTTCAAAATCCAATTATCATTGGGACAGGAAGTGAAGTGACATCTTCTGAACAGAAACATAGACAGTACAACAAACATTACAGGGGTGTTACCCCTTCCCGATGCTATCCAAAAAGCTTAAAAATATTTTTTTTGGCTGAAGCTACACCTAAAAAAATGTACCTATTCCGACTTACAAACAAATTCAACTTAAGGACAAACCTACAGACCCTACCTTGTTTGTAACCCAGGGACTGCCTGTCCAGTAATGTACAGTATCTCACAAAAGTTAGTACACCCCTCACATTTTTGTAAGTATTTTATTCTATCTTTTCATGAGACAACACTGAAGAAATGACACTTTGCTACAATGTACAGTAGTGAGTGTACAGCTTGTATAACAGTGTAAATTTGTTGTCCCCTCAAAATAACTCAACACACAGCCATTAATGTCTTAACCGCTGGCAACAAAAGTGAGTACACCCCTAAGTGACAATGTCCAATTAGGCCCAAAGTGTCAATATTTTGTGTGGCCACCATTATTTTCCAGCACTGCCTTAACCCTCTTGGGCATGGAGTTCACCAGAGCTTCACAGGTTGCCACTGGAGTCCTCTTCCCCTCCTCCATGACAACATCACAGAGCTGGTGGATGTTAGAGACCTTGCACTCCTCCACCTTCAGTTTGAGGATGCCCCACAGATGCTCAAAAGGGTTTAGGTCTGGGGATATGCCTCCCCAGTCCATCACCTTTACCCTCAGTTTTTTTAGCAAGGCAGTGGTTGTCTTGGAGGTGTGTTTTGGGTCGTTATGTTGGAATACTGCCCTGCAGCCCAGTCTCCGAAAGGAGGGGGATCATGCTCTGCTTCAGTATGTCACAGTACATGTTGGCATTCATGGTTCCCTCAATGACTGTAGCTCTCCAGTGCCGGCAGCACTCATGCAGCCCCAGACCATGACACTCCCACCACCATGCTTAACTGTAAGCAAAACACACTTGTCTTTGTACTCCTCACCTGGTTGCCGCCACGCACGCTTGTCACCATCTGAACCAAATAAGTTTATCTTGGTCTCATCAGGCCACATTTAAAATTTAAGTTGCGGATATGTTTGGTTACAGAAGGGTTAGAGAGAAGTTCTGAACAGCACCTAATGCATTTCGGAATATACCTTCTTCAGAGGTGCTACTGTAGAGCATATGCATAGATCAAGTTTTGCAACGATAAATTATATCATCAGTACAGAATAATCATTACCATACATATTAGAAGTATGATCAGAGCATATAGTTAAACTTACCAGACTCCAATAGGAGCATGTGTTATGCATATCCAATAATAGATTAAAAGGTTTTCTTGATTCAACGATACCAAATGAAGAGAACCAAGAGGCCACCACTATTCCTATACCACCGTATCCCCTGGATTGGACCACGCAGTTCTCCACAAAGGATCCAAATGGTACCGTCCACAGGGAGGGAGACCCAGTCAGAGGTTGGAGGGACACCCCTAGTGTCAAAAACAGCGTATCTAAATAAAATAGAAGGGGCAGCTAATAAATATCTTGAACCAGGTAACTTACACATATGCACAGGTATGTGTTCAATACGCACATGTATAAAACAAATTGCTTCTTAAGAGTAAGTGAACTACCTGTTATACGGTAGAAGGGTAGATGAGATATTATTTTACTCCTACTGCCTAGCAAGCCTGAGGGATTGTTAACCCCCACCGATGCTGGGGCATTTTCTACTCCCACTGACCACAGTCCAAAGTATGAAGGACAGTAAACTGGCCCTTTGTTTAGAAAGTTTGGAGACCTCTGCAGTAGCAGCCATCAGCTTGTGGAACATCCAAAGAGCTGAACTAGTTAAAGAAATTGGGAATTTTATAGTGTCTCATTTAAGTATTATTATAAGTGTTGCTTCTCTGCAAAGGGTATATATTTTAATTTTTTTGTGTAGCAGGGAGCCGGCTATCTTATCTCCAGTAATCTATTCAGCACCAACTGATGAGTTGCCAACCCTGGTGTATCCAACCCAGGGCTGGCCCAAGACATTGTGCTGCCTGGGTCCAAGAATGAAATGCCGCCCACCACCTCAAAAAAAAAAAAAAAAAATCACGCCCACCAAAAGGCCCCCACATCCATTATTTTATATCATGATAATTAAAACTGAGATTAAATTTATCTGGAAGTCAGATTTACATGCAACAGCACCTTGTCTATGCAAAATGATATGACATTATGTTCAATTCCAAGAGTGTGCTAGGGCAGTATAGGGGCAGACTAGGGCAGTATATAGACAGTATAGGGGCAAGGGGAGCATCCTGGAGGGTAGTTGTCGTCATGATGCCTAAAAATGCTGGAAAAAAAAAATCTTGGTTATCAATTTGCTGGGTAAATAGAAGAGAAGGAGAGGTGGCCGTGGTTCAATGTGCTGCCCCTCTCAAAGTGATGCCTGGGTTCAATGGACCCACTGGGACCCATGGTAGGGCCGGCCCTGATCCAACCACCACTGCCAGACAGAGTCGAATTTTTTTTGGCGCTTTTCTATGGAGGTACCGTATTTTTCCGTGTATAAGACGCTATTTTTTGCTAAAATTGCAGTACTGTAGATCGAGGGGCGTCTTATACACGGTCAGCAGTGAGGAGTGAGTGAGCAGTCAGTCAGAAGATAAATGGGTCGTTTAACTATTGGTTCTAAAAAAAAAAGGTCGTAAAAATCCGT
>BLSH010128192.1:84839-100861 GCA_018402905.1 Glandirana rugosa | reverse complement strand
AAAAAAGACCCTTTTTTTTAAATTTTATTTAACAGATATTAGTTTACTATTTTATTCAAATACAGGACACATAACGGAAAATTTATATCAAATACTTACCGTAATTTTCCTTTCCTGATAGACTCCATGGCAGCATACGTGTGGGTGGCTCCGCCTCCGCAGCTACCCCATAGGACTCCTCTCCCATAAATCTTTGCTCTACCCAGCATGTTGTGTTTCGTAACCAGCCTACTCCGGCACTTGGGCGGGAACTCCTTCTGCCATGGAGTCTATCAGGAAAGGAAAATTACGGTAAGTATTTGATATAAATTTTCCGTTTTCCTGACAGACTCCATGGCAGCATACGTGTGGGAAATAACTCGCTACACACACGGGTGGGAAATGCTGATAACAGAAAAAAAGGTTTAATTATTATTGTCAACTGACAAAACTTGAAACCCAAAATTAACAGAGGATAAAGCAGCTGGTTCGACACAATAGTGAGCCTTAAAGGTGTGTATGGATGACCATGAAGCTGCCCTGCAGATCACATCTGGTGCTACATGCCGCGAGGCTGCCCAAGAAGCTGCGATCCCACGAGTCGAATGCGCCGTTACTGCCTCAGGAGGAGCCAAGCCCTTGGCTCTGTATGCCCACTGTATGGTCTGAACAATCCAGGCTGATATCGACCAAGTTGAGGCTCGTAAACCCTTGTTTTTTCCCTGGGGAAGGACAAAAAGATGTTCCGACTTACGGAAGGAGGCCGTGGCTTCCAGAGATTGACTAATTGAGCGAGCCACATCCAGGGGATAAATTCCCCCCTCCTCTGATGTCTTGAATGTAGGGAGCACAATCTCCTGATTCTCATGGAACACTGTTGTTACCTTTGGTCTTGCTCCTAACATGGGTATCAACACTGCCCTGTCGGGAAAGAAGGTCAAGAAGGGCTCCCTTGACCCCAAATCTTTGAGTTCTGATACCTGCTTGGCCGAAGTTATTACCACAAGAAAAACTGTCTTCATAGTCAATTCTTTTAATGACAGAGGTTCTGACGAAGAGGATGCTCGTTGTGATAATGCATGCAGAAGAGGAAGATCCCACTTGGAAAACCTTGGTCTCCTTTGTGGTTTCAATCTGACAGCTCCTTTGAAAAACTGAGAGACCTATATTGAGCCCAGACTGAAGTAAACTAAGAATATCCGCAGTACTTGGAGAACTAACCAGGCCAGGTCTTGTACTCATGTGAAGGGAGAATCTCGCCCAGATCCGTTCATAGGTCCTATTCATACTTCCCCTTCTGGCATTCATAAGGGTTGGAATGGCCTTTTGAGGGCAGCCTAGGGCCTTCACCCTTTCCCTCTCAACCCCCAGACCTTGAGGTGCAGGACTGATGGACAAGGATGGAGATTTTTCCCCTGTGAGAGAAGATCTGGTCTGACCGTAAGAGGGACCGGGTCCCTGAAGCTGAGGAGTGTGAGAAGAGGGAACCATGGTCTGTTCGGCCAGTAGGGCAGTACTGCAAGGATCTCCACAGGCTCTGACCTGAGCCTCCGCAGGAACTGAAGGATTAGTGGAATCGGAGGAAAGGTGTAAGCCCTGCAAAACCTCCACTGGTCTGAGACTGCGTCTACGCCGCAAGCTTGGGGATCTCGGGATCTCGTATAATACTTGTCCAACTTGTGGTTGCAGGCCGAGGCGAATAGGTCCACCTCTGGAGATATCCCCAATGTCAGGATCCACTTGAATACCTCTTCGTGCAGGGACCACTCGTTGTTGTCAAGATGGTGTCTGGAGAGAAAATCCACCTGGGTGTTCAGAGTACCTGGAATATACACTGCCGAGATGTTGCTTAAGTTTCTCTGAGCCTAATCCATTATTGGCTGAACTTCCCTCAACAATGACCCACTGTGGGTCCTTCCCTGCCTTCTCACATAGGCAACTGCTGTCGTGTTGTCCATCTTTAGCATGACCGAGGCATTGATTGTCAGATGTTGGAAGGCTAGTAGAGCCTTGAATGCTGCTCGTAGTTTCAGGATGTTGGAGACTATTTTCTGAGAGGAAAAGTCCCATTTGCCCTAAGCCATCTCTGATTGACAATGGGCTCCCCAACCTGAACTGCTGGCATCCAAGGTAATTGTCACCCAGATGACCGGCTTCAGAGAGTGACACTTGGATAGGTTCGACCTCTGAAGCCACCAATGTTGAGACTGTCTCATGGAAGATGTAATCCAAATCTGTTGGGTCTTGCTGTGGGACTCCCACTGCTGCAAGAACCCCCTCTGGAATGGACGTATCCTCCACTGGGCCCATTTCACCATCGGAATGGCGGCTGTCATCATCCCAATAACCCTCAGACAATGGAGAGCTGAGAGCCATGGAGAAGAGAGGGCTCGATAGACTCGGTTCTGGATTATTCTTATTTTTTCCTCTGGCAGAGAGATGGTTGCTGTCTCTGTGTTGAAGAGTGCTCCCAGGAAGATGAGAGATTGAGACGGATGCAGATGACTCTTGTCTCTGTTCAGTAACCAGCCGAACTCTTGCAAGGTGTTAACTACTAAGTCTTGATGAATCAGCAGCTGTTTCCTGTCTTGGGATAACAGAAGGAAGTCGTCCAAGTAGTGATACAGACGCACTCCTCTGACCCTCAACAGAGCCACTACTGCCAGCAGCACCTTGGAGAAAACTCTTGGAGATGTTGTGAGGCCAAATGGAGGGCAGGTGAACTGACAGTGTAACTGGCCTATGGCAAAACGTAGGTAGCACTGGAACTCCGCTGCTACTGGAACATGAAAGTATGCATCTTTCAGGTCGATGGAACTCAACCAATCTCCCGGCTGCACTGCCTGCTGGATAGAGTTCAGAGACTCCATCTTGAATCTCTCCTTCTGAATAAATCGATTGAGGTGAGTCAAATCGATTACGGGTCTCCATGAGCCATTTTTCTTTTGAACCAGGAACAATGACGAATACATCCCTTGTCCTTTCTCTTCGTCTGGTACTATCTTGACCGCTTCTTGGTCTATCACATAGGTAAACAGAATTTTCCTTTTTTCCCTTGACGGTGGAACAGTCATAGGGACACATCTTAGTTTTGAGCTTCTTCTGAATACCCAGGAGTGACCCGCGGACACAGTTCTGATTGTCCAAAAGTCACGAATTGAGGCCGCCCAGACATGTCGGAAGTGAAGTAGGCGGGCACCTACTGGGCATGTCTGAGCGGGCCCAACCTCAAAAAGACTTAAATGGACCCTGTCCACCTGTGGAACCTCCCTTTGAGGATTTTTGGTTCCCTGCTCACCTGCCGCCCCAGGATCTTCCGAATTTGTGCCCAGGTTTGTAACTGCGTGCTTCTTTACCACAATCAAAGCCTTGTTTTCTTGCTGAGGGAAGCTTCAGTCCTGGCTGACGCCAATCCTGGGGAAGAAACCCAGACTTCCCTCCCGTAGCCCGCGTGATGGCTTCAGTCAGCTTATTCCCAAAGAGAGAAGCACCCTCAAAGGGAATCCTCACCATGCCTGCTTGGAGGCCGAATCTGCCTGCCACGGCAGAGCCATAGAGCCCGCTTAGCCATGACTGATGCTAACATCACTCGAGCCACGAGATGGATAATGTCAATGGACGCCTCCCCCATGAAGGCTGAAGCCATTCTCAGTTCTTGAATGGGCGAGCTTCTGGCTGCTTCAGTGGAAAAGCCAGCTAAGATTACCTCCACCTTGTCTGACCAGATCTCCATGGCCTTGGAAAGTTTTGCCAAGGCTAAAGCTGGTTTACACGCCATCCCAACTGTTAGATATACCCGCCTTAGATCCGTATCAATCTTTCTTTCTAAGGGGTCTTTGAAGGAGACTGTATCTTCCAGGGGGAGGGTTACATATCTTGCCAATCTCATGAGAGCTGCGTCCACAATCGGTGCTACCTCCAACTGCTTTACTTCTTCCTCCTTAAAAGGATAAAGCTTTTGTACTTTTGAGGCAAGTGAACCTCTTATTTCCACCTTACTCCACTAATCTGTGATAATTTCCCCCAGCTCTGCTAGGAAGGGAAAGTAAGAGCATTCTTTACTGTTTAAACAGCTTCTTTTGTTTTGGAGGTGGAACCTCTGCTTCTTCCAAATCCAATGCCTCCTTCACAGCTTTGACCAGAGAGGGTACCAATGTGTACCTAAACCCTATTTCGGGTGTCTCATCTTGTGACTCACTGTCTGAGTGGTCTGAAGATTGCTGATCAGGCTGGAAGGGATCCAATTGATCATCCCCATCGCTCTCAGCTGTCAGTGATCTGGGAGGAACTGCAGGAGACGCACGAGGCTGGTGGGTTTCTCTTTCCAGCAAGGAGTCATTAACAACCCATCTAATTACAGCCTCCAGGTGCTGATCAGGGTTTTTTCTTTCACCCACTGCTTTTCCATAGCAGGAGTCACACAGGGATCTATCCACAGACACAATTACTCTGCATCCCCAACACACTTTCTCCCGGGGACGGGAAGGGGAGTGATGACGTGTCACTTCACTGCGGTGCCCTGAGCCTAAGCGAGATCTATGCTGTCCAGATCTAGATGATGAATGACAATGTTGATGGTGAAATTTGGAAGATTCGCTCCTTTTCTGTGAGCTTCTATGCGAATCAGACCTATGAGGGCTTGAAAGAGAAATAAAAAAGGAAACCTTTTAGCCACTGCTGCAGTCATTCCATCAAGTAGTCCCAGACTTTCTCCCCCCCCCCACCCCCCAGGCTAATCCCTCCATCCCAGGAACCTAATGGTACCTGTCATGCGAGGGACGGCCACTAGGGGGCAGACATGAATCCATCCTGGACCGAAGACCTGTAGGAGAGAGGAAGAACAGTCTCCAGCCTGTGTCCAATGCTAGCACACAAACACACCAGCTCCCCCTCTCCCACTGCCATCCGCTTACCTGGAGAGCTTGACCACACAGCCTGGGGAAGTTGCCGCAAAGCCCACAAGCATTCCCGAGGCTGTGTGGGGCTCTCCGGCTTAAAAATAAGTGGTATGACATCATCACCCAGCGTCGCCAGGCTCCTGAGCGCGCTCGCATGCGCGCACCAGATCTTCGTTCGTAACCCGGCCACGCGTGCGCCGAACGAACGCACGCACAAACAAACGTACGAACGTACGTACGGATGAACACTGGAGACGGAAGTGGCGGCCAGTATACACAGTAGCCGCCATGACTGTCAGCAGAGCAAGCCTCAGGACAAAGGGAAAAACAAAGCACAATACCACAGGTAAAACAAACACTTGCTGCCATGTGAAGCCAGAAAAAGAGTAGATCTCACCACTTCTGCCGCCGCTATGCCACCAGGGAAAAAACGAGTCTCGCCTCTCGATATCCAAGGGCAGATAATGGCCACCCGTTCTCAGCTGGGCTATTAGGCCAGCGCACACAAATCTTGAATCTTCAGCGCCTATCCTGCTCGCTCCATACCCTACTCTCCCGCCTGTAGGAGGGACGTATTCTCCTGGCCAAGGCAATAATACGTGGTAAGGCATCTTCGGTAGCTTTAACCATCCAACGGAGGAGGACAAAAAAGGAACATAGCATGCTGGGTAGAGCAAAGATTTATGGGAGAGGAGTCCTATGGGGTAGCTGCGGAGGCGGAGCCACCCACACGCCTGCTGCCATGGAGTCTGTCAGGAAAACTGATATATGAAATGTGTGTTCATTAATTTTCTAAGCCAAGAAATCTCTAAACTGAGTTTTATTTATTTATTTATTTAGTTAGTTAGTTTTAATTTTCGATTAGATACTAGAAATCGGGTTCCTTTATAGATCCTGAAAATGTGTAAATCCTAAAGTAACATCTCAGAATAAGATTTGCAATACTGAGACTCCAATAATTCATCACTGTAGTCTTTCCCTACTCTTTTTTCCAAAAATTATCAAAATTAAACCACTCCATAAACTATCTTCTAGAGAACAGATTTTGTTACCTACCTCAGTACCAGTATGTAATCCCCCTTCATCAATAGAACATTTTGCTGTGATAGTTTGACTGACAATTACTCAGCCATACCCCACTCTACCCAGATGTATTTTATATAATTTATTATACAAATAGAGATTTCTTTTTGGTGGTATTTAATAACCACTTTTTTTATGTTTGCTATTGTCAGGAACCATGAATCAGACGGAGACAAAAGTGCAGTAAAAAATCCCACGTTTAATAAAATGGTAAAATGATGCAAACAAAGCAAACATAGTCAAAACATAGCCAGGGTTCGGTAACATGAGCAGGTAGTCGGAACAAGCTAGGAACAGGAATCCAGAGATCAGCATGGTCAAACAACAGCATGCAGGATCAGGAGCCAGAGGGGAAGTCAGCCGGTCAAAGTTTTAAATCCAGGAACCAGAAGGGAAGTCAACCAGGCAAAATATTTAACAGAAAAACACAGCAGAGTTTATCCGGATATGTTGATCATGGCGAAGGCGTAGGAGATCTGATCCAAGCAGTTAATATAGACAGCAGAGCTGGCTTGACGAGCAGGATATTATCATCAGGTGAGTGACTGTGGAAACAGAGCACTGGTAATTAACCGACAGCTGAACAGCCTGCTCTGAGAAGGGCCTGACAGCTATATAAACAAAATACTAAAAGATTATAAGAAATAAGTATTTATTTCCTATGATCCTCAATGCCATAATGTGATACTTTCCCAAACCACTTTATTTTTTATAAACGAATAACATTTTACCCATAGAGAATATTTGATTTGCCCCATTCACACAGAATGAATGTACCAACAGTTTGATTGCATAAATACATACCCCTAAAACTGATTGATCAGCAGCATCCAAATATACTCTTGCGTGAAAACATTTATAAATAGACCCAAGTGTATGTCAACTTAAGTGTAATAGTGTACCACTCTTTGACAGAACACTTAAACACACCACAAGCAACTTAAAAATTAAAAGGATGAATCTATTATTGAAGGAAACAAATAAATAGGACAATGGGATATGTTAGATTAACTGACAGCCAGCTTAGCCTCACCTACTTCCAAAAATGATCAAAATTAAACCACTCCATAAACTCTAGAGAACAAAACAAACGCATAGAAGAATGGTGGCCCAAAAAAAAGACTAAGTTGTCCTCCACCTTTTTATTCTTTTTTTTCTTTTTCCTTTGCTTTTCATTTCATTTAACAGATATTATTTTAGCATTTTATTCAAACACGGGACACATAACTGATATATATAATGAGTGTGTATTCATTTTTTAAGCCAACACATCTCTAAACTAAGTTTATTTATTTCTTGTTTTGTGCTTTTAATTTTCACAGATTTGGACACTAGAAATCAGGTTCCTTTCTAGATCCTGAAATATTTGCAAATTCTAAAATAACATCTCAGAATAAGATTTGTAATACTGGGACTCCCATAATACATCACTGTGGTCTTTCTACTCCTTTTTCCAAAAGTGATCAAAATTAGACCACTCCATAAAGTATCTTCTAGAGACCAAAACAAGCACATAGAAGACTGGTGGCTGAAAAAAAGGCCTTTATTTTTTCTTTTTATTATTTAACAGGTATTATTTTACCATTTAATTTAAACACAGAACACATAACTGATATATGAAATGTGTGTTTTTTTCTAATCCAACAAATCCCTAAACCAAGTTTAATTTTTTTAGTTAGGTAGTTTGTTATTTTTATTTTCGATCAGATACTAGAAATCACTGTCAGGTTTCTTTCTAGATCCTAAAATATTTCTAAATCCTAAAATAAAAACTCAGAATATGATTCATAATACTGAGACACTCTAATGAATAATACAATATAAACAAAAACAAACACATAGAAGGCACACAAAAAAAAAAAAAAAAGAAGACACACATTGCACATTGTGACTGAAAAAAAGACCACGTTGTCCTCCACCTTTTTTTTTTTCTTTTTTTCTTTTGTTTTACAATTGTTTTGATTTAATTTAATAGGTAATATTTTAGCATTTTATTCAAACACAGGACACATAACTGTTATATGAAATGTGTGTGCATTAATTTTCTAGCGCCAACAAATATCTAAACTGAGTTGTATTTATTTATTTTTAATTATCACAGATTTAGATATTAGAAAATCAGGTTCCTTTCTAGATCCTGAAATATTTGTGAATCTTAAAATAACATCACAGAATAAGATTTGTAATACTGAAATTCCAGTGAATAGTACATTGGTGTGGGTTTCTTCTCCCTACTTATTATCCAAAAATGATCAAAATTTGAACCACTCCAAAAATCTTCTAAAGACCAAAACAAAACAAGGGAAGCACGTAGAAGAATGAAGGCTTTTTGTTTGCTTGCCCCCCCCCCCCTTTTTTTTTTAACCTTTTTTTATAAAATGTAATAAATAAATACAAATACAATATTTAGTGCAAACTCTCCAATCATATAAAAACATATAAATATGATATTTTGTGCAAGCTCTCTATTCATATAAAAATATACAAATAAAATATTTAGTGCACTTTCTCCAATCATATAAAAAAAAATATATAAATACAATATTTAGCCTAATTCTAGTGTTATACAATCCTACTTAAAGTAGACATGGATAGTATTCACCTTGCTCTATGTAGTGTGCATCATAAATCAATATCATGTTTTTTTTATTTCTTTCATAAAATAAAATTTCAATCTTTTTTCATCCTTTTTTTTTCATCTGATCACCTCCAGTCTCTTTCAGCCAAGTCCTGTCCACATGTACTCCACTTATAGCTTGCTCTGAACCAGCTTCCAGATGGTGACATCAGTGGACCATGCCCGTGCAATGTGTGTTGGCATGGCCGCTTGACAACACAGGAGCATAACTGGGAAACAGAGAGAGAGTTGTCACCCTATAACAGGAAGTGCCAGAACAAGGCGTTTTGTGGCAGAATCACCAGGTCGGTATAACTTTAATAAGAGCTGCAGAATTCAACAAAACTTAAAATTACTTTTGAAATGACAAAGATTATGTGAGATTTTAATGACTGGAATTAAATCTACTTTAACCACTTCAATACCAGGCACTTAGAACACTTTCCTACCAGACCAATTTTCAGCTTTCAGTGCTGTTGCGCTTTGAATGATAATTGCACGGTCGTGCGACGCTGTACCCAGACCAATTTTTTTATCACTTTGTTCCCACAAATAGAGCTTTCTTTTGGTGGTATTTGATCACCCCTGCGGTTTTTATTTTGTGCGCTACAAATAAAAAAAGACCAAAAATTTTGAAAAAAAAATGTCAGGAGCAGACGATCGGGTCACAGGATAGATGTTTAACAGAAGTAATGGACGGAGCTCAGAGCACACACGTCCTACTCCATGCTGCGTCAGGCCATTTATTTTTATGATTTTGTTACCTACCTCAGTACCAGTGTGTAATCCCCCTTCATCAATAGAACATTTTGCTGTGATAGTTTGACTGACAATTACTCGGCCATACCCCACTCTACCCAGATGTATTTTATATAATTTATTATACAAATAGAGATTTCTTTTTGGTGGTATTTAATAACCACTTTTTTATGTTTGCTATTGTCAGGAACCATGAATCAGACTGAGACAGAAGTGCAGTAAAAAATCCCACGTTTAATAAAAGTGATGCAAACAAAGCAAACATAGTCAAAACATAGCCAGGGTTCGGTAACATGAGCAGGTAGGTGGAACAAGCTAGGAACAGGAATCCAGAGATCAGCATGGTCAAACAACAGCATGCAGGATCAGGAGCCAGAAGGGAAGTCAGCCGGGCAAAGTTTTATATCCAGGAACCAGAAGGGAAGTCAACCAGGCAAAATATTTAACAGAAAAACACAGCAGAGTTTATCCGGATATGTTGACCATGGCGAAGGCGTAGGAGATCTGATCCAAGCAGTTAATATAGACAGCAGAGCTGGCTTGACGAGCAGGATATTATCATCAGGTGAGTGACTGTGGAAACAGAGCACTGGTAATTAACCGACAGCTGAACAGCCTGCTCTGAGAAGGGCCTGACAGCTATATAAACAAAATACTAAAAGATTATAAGAAATAAGTATTTATTTCCTATGATCCTCAATGCCATAATGTGATACTTTCCCGAACCACTTTATTTTTTATAAACGAATAACATTTTACCCGTAGAGAATATTTGATTTGCCCCATTCACACAGAATGAATGTACCAACAGTTTGATTGCATAAATACATACCCCTAAAACTGATAGATCAGCAGCATCCAAACATACTCTTGCGTGAAAACATTTATAAATAGACCCAAGTGTATGTCAACTTAAGTGTAATAGTATACCACTCTTTGACAGAACACTTAAACACACCACAAGCGACTTAAAAATTAAAAGGATGAATCTATTATTGAAGGTAAGCAAATAAACAGGACAATGGGATATGTTAGATTAACTGACAGGCAGGTTAGCCTCACCTACAGCCATTAACTTGCACCACAATAAGGCTATACCCTATTAAACTAGTCCACAGTATCAGTAAGAATAGCATCAACCATGGAAGCATGAATGGCATTGAAGAAATCTCACAGTTACATGGCACTTAGCTGTCAGTGTTAGCTGGATTTCGTTAGGGCCCTTCTGTAGGTGGTGCACACGTGGCTGTCCCTTTAAGACTGTACACAAGGGATGGCTGGTGAACTGTTAGGTAAAGGGCAGTTTAGTTGGCAATAACTGTGGACAGCAAGGGGTTAAGTTCTGCTCACCACTCCTGGTATGCAACAAATCAGATCCAGCGTGCTTAGCAATCAGTTGTCCCAGAAGTTTCAGTCCTCTCCAGGTCCACACAAAGCTCAGTCTCTCACTGGCATAGCAATAGGTATCTCCAGTTCTAGTCCCAGTTCTGTTAAATACCTCTCTGCAGGTTAGTTCTCAAGCTTCCCTGAACACAGCACAGGCACCCGATCACTGCACTAGCCCTCTTGTCTCTGGCACCATGCACAGACTCTAATGCAGGTCTGCACTGTTCCATTCCCTGTGCTAGTCTGTCCAAGCTTAACACACGGAATACTTGGTATTGCAGTTTGCAGTCCCATAGCCTCCATTCACTGGTGTTGAACAGCACCCCTTTAAGAATTACATATCCCATGATCCTTAATGACTGCACCACACTGGCCTCTGATTGGATCCGATCCACAATTGCAGGAGGCAGGGGGGAAGAGAAGCAGGAGCGAGCGGGGGATTGAACTGACAACATGCTCTCAATGCAGTGCAGCAGTGGTGGAAAACTCTGGACAAGAGGCGGCTACTGCAGATCGCACAGGCACTCTGACACAGCCAGCAGTGTAATTCGGAGATGACAGAAGAGAAGCTGGCCGCTGCTCACAGGTTGGCACTCCTCTGGCAGCAAATGGTTGGGGGGGGGAACAAGCGGAGGCTTCACAGGCCAGTGGGCACCACGCTACAAAAATAAATGTAGCACCCGCCTAGTTAGGTTGCTAGGATGTTAGGCAAATATAGTTCTTTTTGGCTCCACTGTAATCGAGAGAGCAATTGTTGATTGCTTTTGGCTTTTTGGAGCTCACAGGCTGCAGATTTGATTGCTCTACCCTGCTTTCTAAAGGCTTCTGGAACATAGGAGGATGGGCAAGGCAAATGGGCAACCTGAATATTTATTGTGCTTCAGGAATCCCTGGGAAGGTATCTCCAGTTGGTTGCTGAAGAGGCAAATAAATAGTCTGAGTTTTAGAACAGCAGTGTGGGGATGGCTACCACCCCCCTTGCAGCAAGTCTACTAAATCAAACTGATGTTCATTGGGCCTCCAGCTGTGGCATAGCTGGAATGCCTACTTCAGAATTCTGTTCTGTGGCTAATCAGGGGAACTTTCAGCTAAGGACCTGGCCTGGAGAACTCACTGAAGAGTGCCCAGTTGAGGTTGGAAAGGGTCTGGCTGTCCTGTGGCATTGTGAACATTAACCTCTCCCTCACTGAAGATGAGGTGGATACTGAAAGGAGGCTGTGACTGTACTGACGGGAGCTCAGGGTCCTAGTGCCTGTGTGCTGTTTCCTTTGGGTGGAAGAGCCAGTGGCAGTTTTGACTTAGATAGCTTTTAAAAGGGGACCCAGTTTTGCCATTGGTACTTGCTCCTGCATAGAGACTATTCACAGAGGCCTAGCAAAGTGGAGTGTCCTCCTGCAAATATCTAGGGAATTTGGAGTATCCTATATTACCCTAAACTCCATCCAAGTTCTTCAGAAATAAAAAGAAAACTAAAAAGACATCCCCTAGACTCATTACTGAGCAAGAGTAAATGGACTGTTGCTGTGTGCCTGGCTGCCTCTGCACTAATTCTAGGAAATAACCAGTTAAATAACAGAGGCTCCTATGGGGGTAGCACTATATAAGACAACTTTATCCTAGTCACCTGAGCTTCTAGCAAAGGTTAACCCAAGAAGAATGAAAACAAATATAAACAAACTCTTTGTGAAAAGCAAAAAAATTTGAAGCAGGTTTAAAGTGCAGAGACTTAGAGCCTCCATGTTTCCTGAACATTCTTAAGGGTACATGAAGCAGCCCATCGTTGTGATGGGCCAATAGGAATGTGTGAGGGTGCTGCTTTGTGTAAAAAAAAGTTTGGACAGTATCTGGAGGGGTCAGAACTGGGTGTGACCATGAGTTTTTCCTTGACAGGAGAGCTTAGGAGGCTATTGCAGGCCTACACGTTATTCCTACATAAGTTTCATTTTTGGTTTTGATAACAGAATTCTCCTGTGAGATATCTTTTTGGTAGAGTAATCATTGCTAACTTATGTAAAATTAATGTATGTTAAAGCGTAAATAAATTAGATGTTTATTTCCAGTATTTCAGAGCAAAAGAACTCATGAATTTCAAAAACAAGACCCAAGTGTCCGTGTTTGAGTTTTCTGGCCTATCTGATGATAAAGAACTCGCTCCATTCCTCTTCACGTTATTTTTATTTGTTTACATAGTGACCATATGTGGAAATTCTGGGATGATGACAATAGTTTATATCTCACCCAGCCTTCATACACCGATGTACTACTTCTTGAGCTACCTGTCTATGGTTGACCTCTTCTACTCTTCAGTCATTGCCCCCAAAATGTTGTCTGACTTCCTGTCTAACAAGAAATTAATCACATTCATTGGTTGTGCCCTTCAGTTCTACTTCTTCTCTGCAATGATAGGTACGGAGCTCCTTGTCCTGTCCATCATGGCATATGACCGATATGTTGCTATCTGCCGCCCTCTCCACTATATCCTAATAATGACGAAGAAGAAATGTCTAAGTCTTGTCCTTCTCACTTTGTCCATGGGATTTCTTCACTCCGTCGCACAAACCATGAGTCTATTCAGTCTCGAATTCTGTAAATCCAACTTCATAGACCATTTCTACTGTGACATTCCTCCACTGGTCAGATTGTCCTGTTCTGAAACCCGCACCTGCACCATTGTCACCCTTTTCTTTGTGTGTTTATTTACTATAAGTTCAACGATGACCATCCTGGTGTCCTACACCCTCATTATTTCTTCTATCTTGCGGATAAATTCTGCAGCTGGCAGGAGAAAAGCATTTAGTACCTGTTCCTCCCATCTTACGTGTGCTACCATCTTCTATGGAACAATTTACCTTAATTACTTAACTCCATCTAGTAGCTCACATAAGAAGCAAGAAAAGGTATTCTCTGTCCTCTATGCGGTGGTGACTCCAATGCTAAATCCTCTTATCTACAGTTTGAGAAACCAAGAAGTCAAAAGGGCCATCATGCAACAAGTGCAGAAGGGCCATAATAAACATATATGATGTGATATCTATCCTATGATATATGTAATATTGTTACAACTTAATCTCATCTAGTTCAAGATTGTCCAAGAAACGGACAACCAAGCCTAAAAGCAGAGGTAGTAGAGCCATGTAGAGGTAGAAGGTGGAAAGGCTTTCTAATGTGAAAGAACTCCTCTTCCCCCTCCTCCTCCTCTTCCTCCTCTCTCTCAAATGCTCAAAGAGACTACAACTGATGGGGCAGAGGTCAATAGACATATGAGCTGCTGCCAAGTGTTTAGCCCTCCACCGTTAGTTTTAGCTTGCAGGCAGCCAGGCTGGAGCCCATTAGCACACAGCTCCCACGGAAGACCCAGTCACTGCAGAGGGCAAGTAGCTGCTTATGTACTGTACTGTTTACAGAAATAGTGGCCATTCTCTAGTATCTGTTGCTACAGAGCCTTATAGAGATGGTGCTGTATTACCACCTGGTGCCTTTATTAAGTTGCAGAGACATTGCTCTTCTGAGCTTTTATTTGTACAGCTTCATAATTAACTTAACGTTCTGTACTGTATGCACATGCTTTTGCAATTTTGACCTTGTTTGCGATGATAGTCCGACTCTGCGGCTGTATAGTAAAGTTCAGGTTAAAGTTACCCTCCGTCTGATCATTTGCCTGATTACTTTTACCTTTTACACTTGATGTCTCCGAACAGAATTATCCATGTCAGACAGTGGTAATGAGGTTAGTGTGCTGGCATTGCCTGGTAGTGACACTCCAGAAAGAAACAGACAGCCTACCATCCCTGCAATAATAATTACTTTATTTCTGGTGGGATTCCTGAGAGAACAACTTCCCAAGAACACAGGACCAGGTCAAGGTTTGAATCAAGAGATTGAGGAGTCTTATCCAATCATATGGGTTTCCACCTGCCCAGCAGGCATAACTGGGCATTAGTGGTAGAAGAAAAAGGTTAATCCTGCACCTCCCAGCAGGAGGCCGGGATTACATTGAAAAAATAGAATAAATTAGAAGCAATGTACAGCCAATCAGCAATGTTAGGAAACTCCTTAGATCACTTCATCGCAGAAAGCCATAAGGACAGAGGCCAAGAAGGAAAGCCCAGTTGGAGTGAGGTAGAAAGATGGCTAAAGGAACAATTTGTAGATGGAATGTTATCCAACATAGTTAGAGAAACTGACACAAACTTTTAGAAGTGCCCATAGCATGTCAGGAACACATAGGTGCAGACCTAACACATCCAATTTGATAGTCCACCTGCAAATAAACAGAGAGCTCCATGGGGGACCGTCATCTGGATATATACAGAGGGGATAGCTCAGCTCCAGAGAGAGTTATCCGTGTTAAAGCACAGATAGAAATACTCCCCCGAGGGGCAAGAATTAGATGGAAAAGGTAAACATTGCCTAAAAGGTGGACCAGGTCAGCATCAATAGGTTGGGCCTGTCGAAGTGGCCATCTCCAGATAAACTTCTCCACCCAAACACAGAGGAAGCAAAGGGGCAGCAAAGTGGAATGACTTTCTCACCAAACACATTATCGGTGCTGCAAAAGCACAGAAAGAGGAGGAAATTGCTAAGTCTATTAAGGAAGGAGATAAAACCTTTTTTAGGTACATTAGTGATAGAAGGAAAAAATACAATGGGATCACTAAAATGAAAACTGGGCACAACACATATGTTGAGGGAGACCAGGATGTAGCGAACCATTTAAACAATTACTTTGTTCAGTCTTCTCAGAAACAGACTGCACTAATGATAACAAGTTAGGGAATTATATTGGTTCTAGTAATGATGGTTCATTTCTAGGATTTCTGGAGACCGAGGTAGCTGAGGAACTGGCTCAGTTAAAGCTTAATAAAGCCATGGGCCCTGATGGTATTCATCCCAGAGTTCTAAGAGAACTTTGCGATATAGTTGTTGGACCATTAACAAATCTTTTAAATAAATCTCTTCTTCAAGAGAATCTTGAGACCCTACTTATGGTAGTCCCGGGTACCGAAATAATTCGAAATTGACTCGGTCAAGGAGTCGATGGAGCCAGAGGTCTTTAGGATCTTTACTTGGTAGTAATGATCTTGGTTATATTAAGGGATTGAACAATAGTAATCACGTCAGACAAAGACTCTTCTGACTTGTTTCATTAACAAATTTACCAAGCGATGTAGGACCAGAGGGAGTTGTATACACAACACGGGTCAAAAGTAAAATCACTAGGGTAACATAAAAAAGGAAGATAGTGATTACATGGATTTTTTCCAAAATAGAGGAAGGAATTATCTGAATCGTTAAAGGAG
>BLSH010128192.1:66028-81922 GCA_018402905.1 Glandirana rugosa | reverse complement strand
TATCAAAGGCAGACATTTTCTCAAAAACCATACATACATCATATATATATATATATATATATATATATATATATATATATATATATATATATATATACTATATTACCAAAAGTATTGGGATGCCTGCCTTTACATGCACATGAACTTTAATGGCATTCCAGTCTTAGTTCGTAGGGTTCGTTGGCCAACCCTTTGCAGTTATAAGAGCTTCACTCTTCTAGGAAGGTTGTCCACAAGGTTTAGGAGTGTGTCTATGGGAACGTTTGACCATTCTTCCATTTGTGAGGTCAGGCACTAATGTTGGACGAGAAGGCCTGGCTCGCAGTCTCCACTCTAATTCATCCCAAAAGTATTCTGTCGGGTAGAGGACAGGACTCTGGGCAGGCCGGTCAAGTTCCTCCCCCCCAAAGTCGCTCATCCATGTCTTTATGGACCTTGCTTTGTGCACTGGTGCACAGTTATATTGGAAGGGGACATCCCCAAACTGTCCCCACAAAGTTGGGAGCATGAAATTGTCCAAAATGTCTTGATATGCTGACGTCTTAAGAGTTCCTTTCATTGAAATTAAGAGCAGGCCATTCAAGTTCATCTACCTCAAACTTGCTCATCCATGTCTTTATGGACCTTGCTTTGGGCACTGGTCCAATTCATTTGGTGGAGGGGGGATTATGGCACAGGGTTGTTCTTCAGGGGTTGGGTTTGACCCCTTAGTTCCAGTGAAGGGAACTCTTAAAGATGTGGATGAGCGAGTCTGGGGTGGAGAAACTTGACTGGCCTGAAAATCGGAAAACAGAGAGAGAGTGTTGTCATCCTATAACAAGTGCCTGAACAAGGATTTTCCCTGGCAGAATCACCAGGTATTTAAATGAAAGCTGCAGAATGAAAAAAAAAAGAAAATTATTTTGGAAATGACAAAGTTTTTTGAGATTTTTGTTTATTTATTTATTTAACTATCCTTTCTGGAAACAGAAAAAATATTCTATTTTTTACAATTATCTCACGTTTGTGTCTAATTATTTTTAATGAACCAATAATATGAAAAATTTAGAACACACATCATAGGGGGTAGGAAGTATGTTTTGCCGTATTGCAGTAAATTGGACCATGCTCCATATGTCAGTTTTGTCCTTCCTCTGAGTCAACTGAAGGCGTAGGGTGATAAGGATGCAGGTTTTCCATGTATTTATTTTTGTGTTTTTCTTAACCAATATTTTGTAATACCCCTTCACTACCAGGCCACTTCTCAAAGTTCAACACTGTGATGGTTTAATTGATAATTATTCGGTCACACTGTACCCAGATGAATTTCATAGACAGATAGTTTGAGGATATTGCAGCCATATTAGTGCACTTGCGACAGAAATAATTGAGTACTGTCCGTGATACTTTTTCATCAATTTTCATCTCAATGAAAATGGTCACCTGCACAAACAGAAGTAAATCTACTTAACAGCGTATCTCCGCTACCTCACTCCCAATAACGGAATGAGGTCCCGCCATGCACCTAGCGCAGACGCCATGCGTGCACTTCCATAACTCTTCCTCTTCCGTACCTGTGCAAGGCTGGGGACCTCTGTGGTGCTCATCTGCTCCCGATGCTATGGAAGACAGACCACTCGTGGAGAGAGTGCCGACAACAACTCCTCCTATAAGAGGCTACCCCACTTGTCACATTTACACACTTACAGTACGACAGGCTTCTAGAGAACCCTTCATTACCCTTGGTAACCATTTGTTGTATTCTGTACCGCATTAATTCTTGTACTGCTGTCTTCATACCCCTTCGTGTTTCAACAGACCCAAGCTGTAGACTATGTGTGCCAGTTACTTGCACTACACCTCTTTGATAACTTTAGACCAGGCAAAGGCAAATTGAACTTCTCGTGTGGATCGCAGTTCCTTCTGCACCCCTGTGACTCATTTTCAGCTGACAGCGAACTGAAGCCCGCTGTCGACTGACTTCACAGAGCCGATCCTGGCTGGGGAAAGATTGCGACCATATGATCGGGATCCATCCAGGAGCCTGGACCGGCACCTGACTCAGCCTCTCAATGAGCCGCTGAGAGCCCTGACCAGCTACTCCCGCCCTCTCCATAACCCAGCACTCAAGTGAGCGCAGGGGGGGCAGAGCAGAGAGCCGGTGACTGAAAGTCATCACTCCTCTGCTCAGGGAGCACTGAGAACCGAGCGATCAGCGGTGTTTGATCACTCAGTTCTCAATCTTAGAGCCAGCAGGGGACAGATGCAGCATTGGACCAATGCTACATCCACCTAGCGAAGTATAATTCTTAAAAGAAAATAAATTCTCTTTTAAGTAACTTGAGCATTACAGACAATAGTAACACAGATCTTCCTAACCTAAGCCCTAATCCAGGCTTTGTAGCTGCCCCAGCATACCTGCACAGGGAAGAGTCCATAATGGTAGCTCTCCAGAGCTGGTATCTTCAGGGAGAATCAGATCCAAGCAGTCCAATACACTGTATATGTGCTCCAGACTCGGTAGCAGACTAGGCGGGTGGACTCTGGCAATGGCATCAAGTCTTATATTAAGGATAACCCTTCAGGATCGGACCCCTGTCCCTTTTATAATGCATAGGGTTGGACCCAAGATAGCCCGTCAAGAAAGACCAAGGAAACATGTTAACTTCAACCCTCCCAGCTGAGGCAGCATTACACTAACCTGCTTACATGCTATTTATCCTGGCTTCCCCTACCCCACCGTATAAAATTCAAAATACTAACCACAACATACAAGGCCATCCACAACACTGCACCCAGCTACATCGCCAATCTCATCTGCAGATATTGCCCTCCCATGCTCACCTACAGGACTTCTCCAGAGCCTCTCCCATCCTCTGGAAATCTCTGCTCCAAAATGTCCGGTCAGCCCCCACCCTGTCCACCTTTAGGCGATCCTTGAAAAATCACTTATTCAGGGAAGCCTACCCCACCTCCACCTAAGAACAGTGCTTGAGTCACCTCTATCAGATCATCCCCTGCAGCCATTACCTTTTGTACCACCTGCTCCTCCCTTTAGATCGTAAGCTCCTTGAGCAGGGCCCTCCTAGTCCATCTGTATTGAACTGTATTGTAATTGTCTCTTCTTTATTGTAAAGTGCTGCGCAAACTGTTGGCGCTATATAAATCCTGTATAATAATAATTTACAAAATACCCCCAAAACATGATTTTTCAATCAAGTATAACAATCTCAGGAAAAAGGTTGCCTGTGGTTAACTACTCCATAATTTAGTTCACCTTTTTACAATTTGGATGGGATGGGGTTGGAATTTAAAGGATGGGGTACAGTAGATATAGCTTTAAACACCACTATTGATAAATAAGGCCTTTTGGATGGTTGACCTAAGAAGAATATGGGAACAAATACAAGTACAGAGTGCAGGGACTGAGAGCTTCCAAAACTGTGCTGTCATGGGTAAATCCCAGGCTGTCCCAAAAGCCAAAACATTGGGATTGCCTGCCTCTTTCTGCTTCCTGCACATTCCTAAGGGCACATGAAGAAGCTCATTATAGCGATGGGCCAGCAGGAATGTGTGAGGGTGCTGCTCTGTGGAAAGGGGGGTCTGTTGTTGTTGGTTGCAGGGGAACTACAGTATTTTAATGCTTTTCTTGTTACACATTCCATACAAATTACTTTCCACCACAAAACAATACTTAATTGTGTATTATCTAAAAGGGGCAGTACTGAGAGGTGGGTAGGGGGTGGAGACAAGGGGTGACTTATAAGTTGGGAGTACTTGCACCTATTCTCTGATGAAAAAAAGCCCTGCATATACACATGTGTGTTTGAGCTTTGGGGTGCACACCCTAATGCAATAGGTTGTGTACACCTATGAGATAGATATGCAGCCATGCCCTCTTGGGGTTGCTGGAAGTTGTGGTTCACCTGATCATACTGCCCTCAATCGCACATCCAGAGTCACAGAGCAGGCTGGTGCTTTGTTTTTGTATTTTTATTAGGGGATTGAGCTTGGCGAAGGTATGGATGATTATGGGATGCCCACGGATCAACAGTTCTTTTATGGGGCCTCAGTATATACACTTCTCCCTCTCCAGCACATCACTTGCTGCACAGATGAGTCATTGTTCCTCTCTTCTGCACAAACTTTCTTCTGGCCTAGCTAGTACATGGTGAGGTCTGCCGTCGATTTAGCACAGCCTCTGAACCGCTCATTACAGACTGGGCCCACTGGCCCCCAAAGTGTAGCAAAGTACACAGTGTGCTCGCTAGTCTGATGGACTACTGCTCCCAGCCCATCCTCGTTCAGGCCCCGCCAGCCCTCCTGGCTGCAACGGCCTTCTCCACTGCCACAGTGACACCACAGTCCCAACTGGCTTCAGTACCCTTCTCAGACTGTATCTCACCCCAATCTGTACCCCTTCTAGCTTTCCAGGGAGTGCATCACTCACCGATGCTTGTCACTTGTAGTTCCTCTCCTGGAGATCTCTCTCCAATAGTGCTCTCTCCCGCTGTCCTTTCTCACTCTCCCTTGTGCCTCTCTTCCAGGATCTCACTCTCTCCTCCTGTCTGCACCTATTCAAGAACTAAGAAACCGTCTGTAGTCCCAAATGGCGAGGAATGGAAGAATACAGGCTGGAGACATCACACGTCACCCATCTTTATCCCTCCTGCCATTTTAGGTTCTGAAAACTGGATAATAAATGTGTGGTATCCTTGATGTACCCAGGCAACTCATGGACCAGAGGCTGAAGTTGTTGATCCCCCCATTGGCCTAATATTTCATTAACAGAGCCTATATTGGCTACTATAGACCTACCTTATGAACTTTGGGAAGATGGTAAAAAATGGGTGTAATTGGATAATGTGAAATAAACATATCACTTTCCCTCGCTGAGAAAATACCAACAGCAACTGCTCTGTCAAGAAGTTTAAGAAGTTCAGTCTTAAAGGGGCCAGTGGGGTTACCCTTTAATTTCTTGTACGTTTTGGTATCCGCCAATTGGCGTAAAGCCTCATTAGCATACATATCTGTATTGAGAACCACCACTGAGCCCCCCTTGTCTGTACCCCTGATGACAATAGTGTCATCCGTTGAGAGATTATGTAAGGAGGTCTGTTCAGCCCCAGTAAGATTACCTGGTTTCCCTGTGGCAGTCCATGACCATGCAAGGTGAGTCAAATCCCTCTCTACCAACCTCTGGAACAAGTCTAGGTCTCTTTATCTATAATTCGATAACTCATCAGTCATCTCACATGCCCTCCGTCCAGTCATAAAACATCATTCCATCTGAGATATATATTTCAATCTCTATATAGTTTATATATCAAGGAGACTTTCTCTTTCTGGTTTGGTTGATCCTTTTCGACTTACAGCATTTATTACAATACTTTCCATAGCAAGTTGGCTCCCGTTTACAAGGGATGCGCCAGGCCACATCCTCTTCCATCATTGCCCGAAGTGTTTTTTCAAGGAGACATAGAAGTGAGATAGTAACGCTGAGAACAGCGTCATCGGCTCTGGCCATGTTGGTGGAGTACTTGAAACACCGCAATATGGTGCACAGGTCTTGCATGGAGGCCCACTCATTGGTGGTGAAGTGGTGCTGTTACGCAGAGTGACTGACCCATGTGTGCTGCGGCTGAAACTCCACTATTGCCTGCTGCTGCTCTCACAGTCTCTCCAGCATGTGCAAGATGGAGTTCCACCTTGTGGGCGCGTCGCATAAGAGGCGGTGAGCGGGAAGGCCGAAGTTCCGCTGCAGCGCAGACAGGCGAGCAGCAGCAGGGTGAGAACGCTGAAAGCGTGAACAGACGGCCCGCACTTTCTGCAGCAGCTCTGACATATCCGGGTAGTTTTTTAGAAATTTCTGCACCACCTAATTCAGCACATGCGCCAGGCAAGGGATGTGCGTCAAACCGGCTAGGCCCAGAGTTGCTACGAGATTTCGCCCATTATCGCACACCACCAGGCCGGGCGTGAGGCTCATTGGCAACAACCACTCATCATTCTGTTGTTTAATGCCCATCCACAGCTCCTGAGCAGTGTGGGGTTTATCCCCCAAACATATCAGTTTTAAAACAGCCTGCTGTCGTTTCCCCCTGGATGTGCTGATGTTGGTGGTGAAGGTGTTACGCTGAGCGGATGAGGAGGTGGTAAAGGAGGAGGAAGCGCAGTAGGAGGAGGAGGCAACAGGAGGCAAAGAGAAATGCCCTGCAATCCTCGGTGGCGGAAGGACATGCGCCAAACATCTAGCCGCCTCAGGCCCACCCGCCAATACATTTGCCCAGTTTGCAGTTAGCGAGATATAGCGTCCCTGCCCATGCTTACTGGTCCACGTATCAGTAGTTATGTGGACCTTGCCACAGATGGCGTTGTGCAGTGCACACCTGATCTCGTCCCTGACTTGTTTGTGCAGGGAAGGGATGGCTCGCCTGGAAAAGTAGTGGCGGCTGGGTACCACGTACTGTGGGACAGCTACCGCCATCAGGTTTTTAAAACTGTCTGTGTCCACCACACGGAATGACAGCATTTCAAAGGCCTGGAATTTTGAAATGCTGGCATTCAGGGCCAGGGATCGCGGGTGGGTAGGGGGGTATTTCCTCTTTCTCTCCAGTGTTTGGGAGATGGAGAGCTGTAAGCTTCCATGGGACCATGGTGTGGAAATGCTTGGGGACGGTGGCGGACATGGTGGCGTTGCTATCACATTGTCTGTTCGCTGGGTGGCAGGTGACATTGGCACTGTAGAGGTGGAGGAAGAGGCCGAGGCAGCAGCAGAAGAGGAAGCAGGAGGAGGCCGAGACCTTTCTTGGATTGATGTACCACTGCAGCAGGTGCTTTGCATTTAGATGCCTGGTCATGGAGGTTGTGCTCAGGTTTAGAACATTTGTGCCTCCCTTCAGCCTTTCATTGCACAGCGTGTAAACCACTTGTGTCTTGTAGTCAGCACATTGTCTGAAGAACTTCCACGCCAGGGAATGCCTTTGAGCTGCCAATGGTGTGCTAGGTACCTGGGTGTGGTGGGTAGTAGCAGGCATACTGTCTAAGGGACGCTCGCTCCGCTTTTCCAACCTGTGTGAAGGATGGAAACTTGAAGACACACTGACTCCAGCAGGACTTGTCCTGGCATGTTGGCTCTTTCGGTGGTTGACGGTAGCAACAGTAATGGTAGTAACCCCTGCTTTCCTGAAAGGAACATTTTTAGCAGCACAGTCCTGCCCGCAGGCACCCGCAAGCTTACCCCAATTGCCGGGCAACCCCGGGCAACAGGAAACAGCTCTGGGCACACTTTACTGTTTGAAGCAGGAGTTTGAAGCATAAGTTCAATAGGCCCAGCATTTGCTGAATGTTGGGTGTGTTTATAATCCAGTGAGGAATGTCCACCCTTTGCAGGGTGCTGGACATATTTGTAATGCACGATCGCCCGCCGTGGTTACCACGGGTGGCAACGCATGTTGCAAAGTCACTGAATTGCAAAATGCAACTCAAGTGTCCGTCCCCAGCACCAGTTGGAGCAACTGGGCAAATAAGTACAGCAACTGGCAATGACTCCCGCTGATTGCTATGGACAACAACACACTTGTAAAATGTCACTGTTAAGCTGGAAACACATAAGTCCTTCTCCCGGGTTCAATCCTTGCTAATAGCAGAACAATCACATTTCTTTGGCTAAGTTTACTTTGGTTGCTAGGGGCAACGACTCACAGATTTACGTGAAAACAGATAAATCCCAGATGAGCCCCCAAATGTACACAGCCTCTGAACCGCCCATTACAGGCATGGACCGCTGACCCCCAAAGTGTAGCAAAGTACATAGTGTGCTAGCTAGTCTCATGGACTACTGCTCCCAGTCCATCCTCTTCCAGGCCCTGCCAGCCCTTCTGGCTGCAACGGCCTTCTCCACTGCCACAGTGACACCACAGTCCCAACTGGCTTCTGTACCCTTCTCAGACTGTCTCTCACCCCAATCTGTTCTAGTGTACCTCGTCTAGCTTCCAAGGTAGTGCATCACTCACTGACGCTTGTCACTTGTAGATCCTCTCCTGGAGATCTCTCCGATAGTGCTCTCTACCGCTGTCCTTTCCCGCTCTGCCCTGTGCCTCTCTTGCAGGATCTCACTCTCTCCTCCTAGCTGCACCTGAGCTCTCCCAGGCCGAGGTCAACCCCCCCCCAGACTAGGGGCTCCCCCAAGGCCCTGACAACCTTCACACTATTCCATCTCCATTGCTTCCACCCGGACTCTCCTCCCAGACTGAGGCCTGCCCCCTGCCGATTCAGATTGGGGATTGGTCAGGGCTTCCCGGAATACCCGAGATGGCTACACCCCCCTCTCAGCCTCTCTTTCCAGAAAACTCCAGAAACTTCTGGAAAGATTACCCCATCTGTGAGTCACCCAGCCCTACCCTGAGCCACTCCCATTCCTGAATTAAAACAATCAGGCCTGCATATACAGTATCTCACAAAAGTGAGTACACCCCTCACATTTGTGTAAATATTTTATTCTATCTTTTCATGTGACAACACCGAAGAAATGGCACACAGCCATTAATGTCTAAACCGCTGGCAACAAAAGTGAGCACACCCCTAAGTGAAAATGTCCAAATTGGGCCCAATTAGCCATTTTCCCTCCCTGGTGTCATGTGACTAATTAGTGTTACAAGGTCTCAGGTGTGAATGGGGAGCAGGTGTGTTAAATTTGGTGTTATCACTCTCACTCTCTCATACTGGTCACTGGAAGTTCAACATGGCACCTCATGGCAAAGAACTCTCTGAGGATCTGAAAAAAAAGAATTGTTGCTCTACAATAAGATGGCCTAGGCTATAAGAACATTGCCAAGACCCTGAAAAAGAGCTGCAGTATGGTGGCCAAGACCATACAGCGGTTTAACAGGACAGGTTCCACTCAGAACAGGCCTCGCCATGGTCGATCAAAGAAGTTGAGTGCACATGCTCAGCGTCATATCCAGAGGTTGCCTTTGGGAAATATACATATGAGTGCTGCCAGCATTGCTGCAGAGGTTGAAGGGATGGGGTTTCAGCCTGTCAGTGCTCAGACTATGTGCCGCACACTGCATCAAATTGGTCTGCATGGCTGTCGTCCCAGAAGGAAGCCTCTTCTAAAGATAATGCACAAGAAAGCCCGCAAACAGTTTGCTGAAGACAAGTAGACTTAGGACATGGATTACTGGAACCATGTCCTGTGGTCTGACGAGACCAAGATAAACGTATTTGGTTCAGATGGTGTCAAGGGTGTGTGGCGGCAACCAGGTGAGGAGTACAAAGACAAGTGTGTCTTACCTACAGTCAAGCATGGGGGTGGGGGTGTCATGGTCTGGGGCTGCATGAGTGTTGCCAGCACTGGGGAGCTACAGTTCATTGAGGGAACCATGAATGCCAACATGTACTGTGACATACTGAAGCAGAGCATGATTCCCTCCCTTCGGAGACTGGGCCACAGGGCAGTATTCCAACATAACGACCCCAAGCACACCTTCAAGACAACCACTGCCTTGCTAAAGAAGCTGAGGGTAAAGGTGATGGACTGGCCAAGCATGTCTCCAGACCTAAACCCTATTGAGCATCTGTGAGGCATCCTCAAACGGATGGTGGAGGAGCACAAGGTCTCTAACATCCACCAGCTCAGTGATGTCGTCATCAAGTCAAGTGGAAGAGAACTCCAGTGGCAACCTGTGAAGCTCTGGTGAACTCCATGCCCAAGAGGGTTAAGGCATTCTTGGAAAATAATGATGGCCACACAAAATGTTGACACTTTGGGCCCAATTTGGACATTTTCACTTAGGAGTGTGCTCATTTGTTGCCAGTGGTTTAGACATTAATGGCTGTGTGTTGAGTTATTTTGATGGGACAGCAAATTTACACTGTTATACAAGCTGTACACTCACTACTTTACATTGTAGCAAAGTATCATTTCTTCAGTGTTGTCACATGAAAAGATAGAATAAAATATTTCCAAAAATGTGAGGGGTGTACTCACTTTTGTGAGATACTGTACATCAGGCCTGACTAAATTTACCTTACCTATACAAAAATCTAACACTAACACTCCCTATTAGTAGAGGGTGCTACAGATAGATAGATAGATAGATAGATAGATAGATAGATAGATAGATAGATAGATAGATAGATAGATAGATAGATAGTAGCAAGAGAGAGACGTTTCCTACTATGTCTTTGAAGTTAGCTGTGTTTCTGTTTTTTGGATAGAGTAGGGAAGGGTTTAAACACCTATTGTATTATTTTATGCTGCCTGTGTCCAGCTGAGGAGATTCTCATTCACTTCCAGTCCTGAAGGTACAACAAGAAATATGAGGAAATCACCCCAAAGTGAAGGGAATTCCCATCTAAGATAGTGGCCACAAGAACATTGGTCTCTATTGGATGATTTAGCCTCACCTCCTGTTCTGGTCACAATTTTGGATTTCCCATCACATTTTTGAGACTAGGACATGCACAGCTTTTACGGGAAAGTTTAAGAGGCTATTGCAGGCTTACATATTGTGATAGCAGAATTCTCCTGTTAGCCATCTTTTTTTTTTTTAATTAAACAATCTTATAAAAGTTTTACAGCATACACTGCAAAAGATGGGTACCAAATACCGAGTAGTACAAAAGTAGCAAATAGTTCATACATACTTCTACAGGGCACAGGTTAAGATACATATATTTATGAACAAACTGACCGTCTTGTATGGTGTATCGCTGTGCTAACACATAAGATATGATAGCAAGTAATGTTTGTTTTGCTGTCTGCGCTTTTGTTCAGAAGGTTTCACCTCACTTTCTGTCCCCGTGACAATTGGATTTTAAAAATGTTGGGTTTTCATGGAAACAAGGATTGGTGGTAAACCTGCTGTGGAGATAACTTGTTTCCCTGATAACTCCTACAGTAGTGAATTTCTCTTCCTAGAGGTAGATTTTCTCTCATTTCCTACTTCTCCCTCTGTTCGTAAGTTCGAACTGTTCAAAACTCAAATGTTTCTTGATAAAAGATCACTCACCGCTCCGGATGTCCTTGGGCAAGATCAGAGGATCAGCTGTGTGCATCGCTAAACAGGTGCAGGCTGATGAGTGCACATGGAACATGAAGAAAAGGCTGGAGAGCCGCACTCTGAATCCAATGTGTTGTTTATTTGTAGCAATGTACAAGTAAAGGTGCAGATACAAAATAGGGGTGAACCACAAGTCCCAGCTTACGCGTTTCGCACCGTGGGCTATGAGTAAGCTGGGACTTGTGGTTCACCCCTATTTTGTATCTGCACCTTTACCTGTACCTTGCTACAAATAAACAACACATTGGATTCAGAGTGCGGCTGTCCAGCCTTTTCTTCATGTTTCAAATGTTTCTTAACTTGGCGACTGCCTGAAACCTGCATAATATTCATGTATAGAATAGATAAATGAGATGTTTATTTCCACTGTTTCAGAGTAAAAGAACTCATGAATCCCAAAAACAAGACTCAGGTTTCTGTGTTTATGTTGTCTGGTCTATGTGATGATAAGGAACTTGCACCTTTCCTCTTCATGTTCTTTTTACTGGTTTACATAGTGACCATATGTGGAAATGTTGGGATGGTGACAATGGTTTATAGTTCGCCCAGCCTTCACACTCCGATGTACTACTTCTTGAGCTACTTGTCGCTGGTGGACCTCTTCTACTCTTCAGTCATTACTCCTAAAATGTCGTGCGACCTTCTTTCTCACAAGAAATTAATCACATTCATTGGCTGCACCCTTCAGTTCTACTTCTTCGCTGCAATGATAGGTACAGAGGTCCTTGTCCTGTCCATCATGGCATATGACCGATATGTTGCTATCTGCCGCCCTCTCCACTATATCCTAATAATGACAAAGAAGAAATGTCTCAATCTTGTCCTTTTTACTTTCTCCATGGGATTTCTACACTCGATTGCACAGACCGGCAGTCTATTCAGCCTTGATTTCTGTGATTCCAACCTTATAGACCAGGGGTCCTCAAACTATGGCCCTCCAGTTGTTCAGAAACTACAATTCCCATCATGACTAGTCCTGTCTGTGAATGTCAGAGTTTTACAATGCCTCATGGGATGTGTAGTTCCGCAACAGCTGGAGGGCCGTAGTTTGAGGATGCCTGTTATAGACCACTTCTACTGTGATATCCCTCCTCTGGTCAGGTTGTCCTGTTCTGAATCCCGCACCTGCAACATCATCACCCTTTTCTTTGTGTGTTTATTTAGCTTAAGTACAATGACGATCATCCTGGCCTCCTGCACCCTCATCATTTCTTCCATTTTACAGATAAATTTTGCGGCTGGCAGGAGAAAAGCATTTAGCACCTGCTCCTCACATCTTACGTGGGCTACCATCTTCTATTCAGCAATGTATCTCAATTACTTACCCCCATCTAGCAGTTCACTAAAGCAGCAAGAAAAGGTGACCTCTGTCTTCTATGCAGTGGTGACTCCAATGCTAAATCCTCAATTTCTAAAGAAAACATGACGCTGCAGGGAGAACACCCCACAGTTTAGTTGTACTGGAACCTTATGCGAGTCTTGCTGCAAGGTCTACCAAGTGGGGTTTCCTATTTGACCAACTGGATGTATGGAGAGGAAATTTTTGACCATATCACATACAGCGCTGATGTTATTGTGGGCTGGTAAGCCTTGAATCCCGACAGTGGTGGATTGCACTGTAAGTTTGCACACACTGGTGGTGGTGTAGGGTGATTACAATAATCCACTAGAGTCTAGGACGTACTTTACTATGCGATCCTTTTTTGTTTTATGCCTAATATTCTGAGACGGAGACCGGGGAGGCTTCCAGGATGGGGCATTGCCTTAAAGGATCCAATCCTATCCGACTAGACATACAGAGGAGTACAAGTGTTTAACCCAAAGAGCGCAAGACCAATTGTGGGCTGGTAAGCCTTGATTTTGGGTGATGGTGGATTTCTTCTTATCTTTGTGGCCATATAGAAACTGTTGAGGCTGTCAAACGTTCGAGTTAATTCTCTATACTGCCAATTATCATCTTCAACACTTATATGGACTAACACGATCGCTAATATCTGTTAGCGCAGCTCCTATGTTATCTAAGTGTATCTCAATTACTTACCCCATCTAGCAGTTCACTAAAGCAGCAAGAAAAGGTGGCCTCTGTCTTCTATGCAGTGGTGACTCCAATGCTAAATCCTCTCATCTACAGTTTGAGGAACCAAGAGGTGAAAAGGGTCATCATACAACAAATGCAGAAGAGTCATAATGAACATATATGATGTGATATCTATCCTTTGATATATGTGATACCAGTATAGTTTAATCTCACCTAGTCCAAGATATGGTTGAATGGAATGTTCCTAACAGGCTTCTTAAAATATTTAAACTAGAACCCCAGCCTAAACCCCTTGGATTTTACTGCTGTCCATGTCCCACAGAGTCCGTGTAACAGCAAGGTGACAGAAATTGGGTAGAAAACTCTGCAAAATTAGAAATGATCCCCCTCAGATAGTTGTCCTAGCAAGCAAAAAAAACAGGATATTGCCATGCATTAAAAAGAGGATTAACTCCAGAGATAAAATGATAAATCTTCCACTCTACAAGACTCTGGTGAGGCTGCACCTGGAGTATGCTGTCCAGTTCTGGGCTCCAGTCCTCAGGAGGGATGTGCTGGAACTGGAGAGAGTCCAGAGAAGGGCAACAAAGCTTATTAAGGGACTGGAGGACCTCAGGTATGAGGAAAATGAGGAAAGTTATGAGGAAAAATTATGAGCACTGAACTTATTCTCTCTGGAGAAGGGGATATGATTTCAATGTACAAATACAGTAATGGTGACCCCACAATAGGGATAAAAATTTTCCGTGCAAGGGAACATGAAAAGACACGCAGCCATTCACTAAAATTAGAAGAAAAGCGGTTTAACCTTTAGGCTAGGTTTCCACTAGTGCATCTTTACCTGCGACTTCTCATGACAAGTTGTACCCCATGATTTCCAATGAGTACCGTTCATATCTGTGCGACTTTAAAGTAGTCCCTGCACTACTTTGGTCCAACTTTGATGTGACTTGAGGTCCATAGACCTCAAGAATACACAAGCATTGCTTCAAGTACCATCAAAATCAAGGCAAAAAAATTGTGGTAAAATCGGAATTAAAAAATTGCGGCAAAATCGTGTGACTTTTAGGTCGCAATAGTGGAAACCTAGCCTAAAATGCGCAGAGGGTTGTTTATGGTAAGAGTGGTAAGGATGTGGAATTCTCTTCCACAAGCAGTGGTTTCAGCAGGGAGCATCGATAATTTCAAAAAACCATTGGATGGGCACCTAAACGACCACAGCATACAGGGATATACAATGTAATACTGACATAAAAACACACACATAGGTTGGACTTGATGGACTTTCTTTTTTCAACCTCACCAACTATGTAACTATGTAAGTTGTTTTCACTTGAAGGTATACTTTTTTAGCTATAAAAACCTGTCTGCTTGCAAATGTACCACATCAATATATTTTCCAATAACCAAAACTTTATAATAGGACTTTACTGGTACAAATGGGGCAAACACTTCAATAGATAAAACGTTTATACAAAGTTTATTATGATAAAAATCACATTTTGTTAAAAGAAAAACACTCTGCAGGCCCCACATACAAAGGAGGACCAACATGATATAATTGCCATTCTCTGTCATAATTGTAACACCAGAAAGAGAGATTAGCTAAGAGATCAAATGCCGTTGCATTTCACTTTTACTGCTTCCTCAGGACTCAGTACTCTTGGATAAAGGGGTGAGTGGCCTAAATATTGCCATCAGAGCACTAAGAACTGCAAAGCCCCAGTGGTAGGTTATAGTGAACCCCCGAAGGAACAGAAAGAAATAGCTCAATCAATCCAATGCCAAGATATTTAGTGCTTGCCACTTGCACTAACTTTACCCATCACGGGGGTTAAAAAGTAGCTAATTAAAGGCGTACCCAAAAAAAACGATTCCCTTCATAACAGACCATCTAATACTTGTATAATGCATGATCAGTTAAATAGCCTCTGACTCAGAGATATCCTGCTGTAAGTTCCAAGGTCCTCCAAACCCAATCTCAGCAGACTTCATGTGAACAAGGTCATCCAGCGGGGGATGCTGAATATTTGGCATCCAGGAGGGGGCCCTCTATGGATTAAAACCAACTCTAATAATTGGTTATTGCACCCAGAGAAAGATAAAGCAGAATCCCTTGTTCTAATAAAGTATACTGAGATTGGGTTTGGAGCATCTTAGAACTTGAGGCAGGTTAATTACTATAAGAATTTTTTTCTCATTTTAATTTTTTATATGTGTCCAGGGGCGTACCTAGAGCATTTGGCACCCGGGGCGGATCCTATATCTGGCACCCCCCCCCCCCGAAAAACGCAAGGTGGTGCAGATTTTTGGGGATTAAATCGGGTGGTGGGGAGGCAATATAATGCTTCTCTGTCGTTGTCAAACATCCTCTGAAAAGTGATCCACTGTGGTTCACTCTTCAGAGGGCAACACTAGTGAACCCTAATCGCCAGCAATGCCCCGTAACTACCCGTGACCACTCCGACGTCAGTAACGGTATCTTTGTAAACATTTCCCCCCTCAATCATTCTACTGGTATAGGTACACCCCCGCAGCCTTTATAAAGACGTGAGTCCGTAGACACTGGGATCCTAGCCGGGACACTCCCCGTAACGACCGCTAATCCCAAGTGATCACAACGGGAGACTTCTCACTTGGTGTCACCTAGTGAAAAGTCTCCTACAAACTGTTGCTGTCTCTTCGTAATATAACGGAGGGGTGGTGGGCTAAATTAGGGGTTTTTAGACGTGGTGGAACGCAAAAAGCCCCCCCCCCCCACGGTCTATATCCTAGGCGGGGCCCACGGTTTACGAGATCCATGCGGGG
>BLSH010128192.1:48395-61807 GCA_018402905.1 Glandirana rugosa | reverse complement strand
AAAATAGACAGTACAAAAAAACTAAAGTACATGTGAAAACAAGAAATAAATTGAAAAAAAAAAATCACAAATACAAACAAAGCTAACTAAACTACCCTAAATACACCCAAAATACCACACCCTATATAGAAGGAAAAAAGGGTCTTTTTTTTTTTTTTTTTACCAAACTAATTTCACCTAAGCAGTTCAATTGGTGTCAGCTTCAGCTAGATTTCACAAACAGGGGAATCCATAATTCGCAAGATTTTTTTTTTCCATTCCTATACTCATCCTAACCCAATGCCCATTACCATTAATACTTAACCAATAATGGGTAATAATCCATATTAAATGTAATGGTTTTAAATTATTCCACAAGCAGCAGGCCTACCTACTATTTTTCCCTCTTTTCCTTCCCCCTGTCCAAACCCAATTATTTTTTTCTTTTTTGGGGGGGGGATCTTGAAGTTTAACTTGGAACGTTGATATAGACAGGTGATGTCCGGGAAAGCGAGCACCGATAGGGGATTTCGGTAAATCCACCCACATGGCCAGCTGTGTGGGAATTTGACAAGACCAATTTCTCTCTTGGCTGGATACCTGGCACATGTTCCGTTCTGCCACTGCTTTCACAAATAGTTATACAAATAGGCCCCTTTTTCTTTTATGATTTTGTGTCTGTTTTGATTTAAGCCCGTTTTCAAAGTGACTTCTACTGTATTAGGGATTTTGATTGTTTTTCTTTTCACTAAACTTTTGTAAAATTTTTTGGGTCTTGACAAATAAAGAATGCACCTACTGGTCTTTAAAGATTTATTTTTATGAAGGTCCCTGGGGCAGGTTGGGATTGTTTTCTGGGATAATTGGGTTGGATATAACGCCGGATCCACATATACAGAAATAAAACAGTGCTTGGGGCCCGAGCATCAAACAAATACATCTCAGAGGGGTAAGAGGACAATGGAAATGCCTGCGTTCTTTATTATATTTATATATATGTAAGAGATTAGTACAATGGTAAGAAACGCTTCAGATTGCCAGAGTCAATGAATTATGTAAATATCACCCAATTTGCTACAGTTCTTATATGACTCGACAATAACCAGCAATACTACAACAAAAGAAGAAGAAACAAAGAATGTATTTTTGAAGAAAATATTTGCATTATTTATGGTTTCAGATGACCGGCAGATTGGATGTACACAGTGATTGCTCCGAAATGGTTCTGATCATTTTGCTCACCTTGCCCATGCATTTAAAGTAAAATGTTAACCAGAATTGGATGACCTTCAGTTTGCTCTGTGCATCGCGTATCCAACAATTGTCATGTTTTTATATAATGTTACCCTGTATATATATTGAAAAAAAAGGGGAAGCGAATGCGCAAATGGGAGAATAGCGCGGCATACACTGCATTAGACCATATAATGCTCAGTGATAATGTAAACAAAAAGTGTAGCGCTAAAAGTAAATAAATTCACAAAGTGTCAGAAAAGTGTAAAAAACACACAAAGTGAAATATCGCAAAAAAATTTCCTCATTTAGAGTCCATAGTAATAATCCAGAAATGTTAAACCATATAGAAAGTGTCCAACAATGGTGCTAAAAAATCTGCTATAATGTAACAAGAAAAAGTCCCAGCTTTCAGTGTAGGTCATTCACAATGGTAAAATAACGCGCAAAAAACAAATGAATCTCCAGAAATCAAAAGCAGAATATCTCCAAAAGCAGAATATGTTCCAAACAGCAGGATATACAGATAAATGGGTGGCCCCTTACCGGATCAGTTGAACTCGCTCAGCCATATAACTGGGAAGTCAATCAGACTTGTGTGGGTCATTTGCACTCTCCAACGGTTACTCAGGAGAGGTGTCATCGCCTTCCAGAAGCCAAGTTGGTGGGGCAAGTAGACCCAATTTCTTCCATCAACACACTCCGGTGTGCCAAAAAGATGAACTATATTATATATAATGTTGTCCACAATCGATCTCCAGATCTACATCCGAATCCAACTGGTCAACTGCATAGAAGATATCTGTTCCTCGATATCTCCAGGCAAGAGTCCGCAGTTTGCTGAAGACAAGCAGACTAAGGACATGGATTACTGGAACCATGTCCTGTAGTCTGATGAGATGGTGTCAAGGGTGTGTGGCGGCAACCAGGTGAGGAGTACAAAGACCAGCGAGTCTTGCCTACAGTCAAGCATGGTGGTGGGAGTGTCATGGCCTGGGTCTGCATGAGTGCTGCCGGCACTGGGGAGCTACAGTTCATTGAGGGAACCATGAATGCCAACATGTACTGTGACATACTGAAGCAGAGCACAATCCCCTCCCTTCAGAGACTAGGCCGCAGGCAGTATTCTAACATGATAACGACCCCAAACACACCTCCAAGATGACCACTGCCTTGCTAAAGAAACTGAGGGTAAAGGTAATGAACTGGCCAAGCATGTCTCCAGACCTAAACCCCATTGAGCATCTGTGGGGCATCCTCAAATGGAAGGTGGAGGAGCACAAGGTCTCTAACATCCAACAGCTCTGTGATGTCATCATGGAGGAGTGGAAGATGACTCCAGTGGCAACCTGTGAAGCTCTGGTGAACTCCATGCCCAAGAGGTTTAAGGCAGTGCTGGAAAATAATGGGGGCCACACAAAATATTGACACTTTGGGCCCAATTTGGACATTTTCACTTAGGGGTGTACTCCCTTTTGTTGCCAGCAGTTTAGACATTAATGGCTGTGGGTTGAGTTATTTTGAGGGGGCAGCAAATTTACACTGTTATACAAGCTGTATACTCACTGCTTTACATTGTAGCAAAGTGTCATTTCTTCAGTGTTGTCACATGAAGATAGAATAAAATATTTACTAAAATGTGAGGGGTGTACTCACTTTTGTGAGATACTGTATACATGCTCATCAGTACTGCCAATCATCAGTGCTTCATCATCAGTGCCCACGAGTGCCACCTATCAGTGCCACATATCGGTGCCCATCAGTGCCGCCTATCAGTGCCACCACTCCATGCCACCTGTCAGTGTCCATCAGTGCCACCTATCAGCGCCTATCAGTGCCAATTATCAGTGCCCATCAGTGCCACCCATCAGTGCCTCCTGATCAGTGCCCACCAATGTCTCCTTATCAGTGCCCATCAGTGCCATCTATCAGTTCTCATCAGTGCCACCTATCAGTGCCCATCAGTGCTGCATCATCAGTGCCCATCATTGCCACCTATCAGTGCCACCTGTCCGTGCCCCATATCAGTGCTCATCAGTGCCACGTATCAGTGTTCATTAGTGTAAACTATCAGTGCCGCATCATCAGTGCCCATCAGTGCTGCCTATCAGTGCCACCTATCAGTGCTCATCAGTGCCACCTCTCAGTGCCTATCAGTGCCAATTATCATTGCCCATCAGTGCCCCCTGATCAGTGCCACCTATCAGGGCCCATCAGTGCTGCATCATCAGTGCCCATCAGTGCAGCCTCATCAGTGAAGGAGAAAAATTACCGGTTTGCAAAAATTTTTTTTCATTTTTTTGTTTGTTTAGCAAAAGAATATAAAACACAGTGGTAACTAAATACCACCAAATGAAAGCTCTATTTGTGTGAAAACATGCTTAAAATTTAATTTGGGTACAGTGTAGCATGACCGCGCAATTGTCATTCAAAAAGTGACAGCGCTGAAAGCTGGAAATTGGACTGGGCAGGAAGGGGGTTTAAGTTCCCAGTAAGCAAGTTGTTAATGAGCTTTTCTCTTTATAAAGTAGTGCACCCAGGGTGGGCAAAGCAATAGTGCACCTGACAAAAGAAGGGGGTTTGGGACTTTATATGAGGTAACATGATGAATAAATAGTAACTAACAATGTAACCATTTATTATTTCATGTTGCAGACATAGTACAGGAAATAAATACATATAAAAAGCAATTTCATATATATATATATATATATATATATACAAAAAATGGATATATGTGCTATATATACATACAAAACCATTAGGCAGCACATTCCAATAGACAACCCCAAGGCTCGTGTAATAATCATATATCTCAATAAATGTTATGCCGTGTCCAAAACATGTCACATTGAGTAATATTGGTGCAGTGTCTAAATAATCGCATTCCATAAACATTGACGCATTTCGTGGTTGGAGACACTCATCAGGAGCGATGCCTTAAAAGTTCTAAGAGAAGCATAAATGTCAATGAGTATAGTATATGGGTCAACTGGGCAAGAAGGGTAGATTAAATATAAATATGGATAGATAACTAACCACAGTCACTTACATGGCCTTGGAGTGGAGACGGAGTTGCATTGTGATGGGTTAGGGGCCTCCGGATTTCTTGAGATATATGATTATTACACGAGCCTTGGGGTTGTCTATTGGAATGTGCTGCCTAATGGTTTTGTATGTATATATAGGACATATATCCATTGTTTGTATACATTTGAAATTGCTTTTTAGATGTATTTATTGCCTGTGCTATGTCTGCAACATGAAATAATAAACTTTTTCATTGTTATTTACTATTTATTCATCATGTTTCCTCATATAAAGTCCCAAACCCTTTCTTTTCTCATTGAACCAGGGATGGAGGCCCGCTTTAATAATATTTAAAGTCCCCAAACCCCCTTGGTTGCTAGCATTAGGGCACTCAGGTACAGCAGGCCGATGACGGGTATTAATCCATATTACATTTTGCAGTTTTAAATTATTCCACAGCCTTACATAAATCATCTACTGGTCTTTAAAGATTTATTTTTATGAAGGTCCCTGGGGCAGGTTGGGATTGTTTTCCTGGATAATTGGGTTGGATATAACGCCGGATTCCCATATACAGAAATAAAACAGTGCTTGGGGCCTGAGAGTCAAACAATTACATCTCAAAGGGGTAAGAGGACAATGTAAATGCCTGCGCTCTTTATTATATTTATATATATATATAAGAGATTTGTACAATGGTAAGAGATGCTTCAGATTGCCAAAGTCAACGGATCATGTAAATATCATGCAATTTGCTACAGTTGTTATATGATATGACAATAACCAGCAATACTACAACAAAAGAAAAAAAAGAAACAAATAATTTATTTTTGAAGAAAATAATTGCATTATTTCAGGTTTTAGACAACCGGCAGATCGGATGTGTACAGTGATTGTTCCTTATAATGGTTCTGATCATTTTGCTCACTTTGCTCCATTCATTTAAAATAAAATGTAAACCGGAACTGGATGACATTCAGTTTGCTTCGGGAATCGTGTATCCAACAATTGTCATGTTTTTTTCCATACAATTTCAAGCAATGCCCACATGTGCAATTTGTTTGGTTCCAAATTTGTTTTTTAACAAATTTTGACAAATTCGTTAATTTGGAACAAAAATCAGTTTACTGAATTTTTTAGAATTTTTGTAAATTCGAAAATTAGGGAATTCGAAAACCCGAAATAATAACTAACTCTAATAACTTAACTATTACTAATTATTAAATTATAGGTATTGGAATTTCCGTTCACATTTGGCTGTTAGTGAACGGAATGAATATGAATTTATCCAAAGTAACAAGTTATCCGAAATAACGTATGCTGTATCTAAACGGATAGAACATAACAAATTAACAATAATAATAATAAAAACTTTTTATGATAATTATTATTAATTTGTTCCATTCCATTTGTTTAGATGCGGCATTCGTTATTTTGAATTATTCGTAACTTCTGATAAATTCGTATTCGTTACTTCACTAACAGCCAAATTTGAAAGGAAGTTCCAATACCTATAATTTAATAGTATGTTATTATTAGTTAGTTGGTTAGTTATTATTTCGAATTTTCGAATTTATAAATTTACAAATTTTCGAATTTACGAATTGTGGTCATAATGAATGACCCGCAAAACAAAAAAAAAAAAAATTAATGATACAAAAATGAGCAAATTTTTCAGCAGGGCTCAAGTCTAAGGCTAACTATGCGGTATTAGTGTTTAACTATCTAAGCAGCTGCTATACTATCTTTTCTATCTAAACGAATCAGGTAGAAATTTTATCAAATACAAAAAAATTAAAAACATAATTCTACCTTGTAGCGCTGTGTGCGTTAACACTAATTAAAAATATATAACCGTGTTAGAATACTGACGCGTTTTGAGTTGACTCTGAGGAAGAGGTACCACCTCGAAACTCGTGAGCCAAGCCAACATGGTTAGGTTCGTCTGGTACGGACTACCATACATGTGAAGTTGAGTTACTGACATGCCTGTATGAAGAGTTGGTTGGTGAGTACAATATTTTTATTGATATATAATAAATTTTGTATGAAGGATAATGCCGCTGCGCCCTCTGTCTGTGTTTTTACTATAGTGCCTTGGGACGTCCCCAGTCTGGTGAGGGCAGCAAGGTGGTACATATCCTTATACAACAAGTCAAGGACTTGGACAAACATCTGATTGAGGTTCCAATCTTGAAGCGCAGGATACGAGTTTGTGTTTTTTTTGGAAGCCTCTAGGTAGTGTAGCCAGGATCAGAAAAATGATCACAAAGCCCGGACCTTTGAGAAAAAAAGTCCACAGACCCCCATATTTTGGGTTATTTCCCTTTAAATTGGTTCTAAAGTTTCAAGGATTTTTAACTTAATGCATTCTGTGCATTAAAATAATAAAGTCTAATTTTTTTCTCTAAAAATAACAAACATGTTATACTTACCTGCTCTTTGCAGTTGGTTTTGCACAGAGCATCCCCAATCCGCCTCTTCTCGGGTGCCTCCTCGGCTCTCCTGGCCCCTCCCTCCTGCCAAGTGCCCCTGCAACAAGCAGCTTGCTATGGGGGCACCCGAGCCATCACAGCTCCCTTTGACCATTAAGACACGGAGCCCTGGTTCAGTCCCGCCCCCTCTCTCTCCTAATTGGCTAACTGGCTTTGATTGACAGCAGCATGGGCCAACGGGGCTCAGAAGGAGAGTCTCTGGTGGCCAACGTCATCACTGGAGAGAGATGGGCTCAGGTAAGTATTAGGGGGTGTTGGGGTGGCTGCTGCACATAGAATGCATTAAGATAAAAAATCTGACTTTTCAACCACTTTAAGGTAAAAAAAACCTTCTCTTCTGCAGGATCCCATCCCAGCCCCCACTACTCTTACCTGAGCCTGATCTGATCCAGCCATGTGCGTGAGAGCAGCGACTCTCGCCTCTGTCTCCCTCCTCATTGGGCAGATTGATAGCACCATCAATCAACTCCAGTGATGAGGGAGTGGGGTGCGGTGCTGAGTCCCACTGTCTGTGTCAATGGACGCAGTGGCAGGGCTCGGGAGCGAGAATGCACGAGTGCCCCCACGGGAAGCGATTTCCTATGGGGGCACTGGACAGAAAGGAGGAGCACCAGTGAGGGACCCGAGAAGAGGAGGTTCAGGGCCACTCTGTGTATTCCATTGCATAGAGCAGGTAAGTATAGAGATGTTTGTTTGATTTAATTTTCCTTTACAACCACTTTAAATATAGTCTTACCGGTTGGGCTGATATATAATTAACTTTTTTATTCTATTTTAATACATTTTATTGATTTGTTTTAATATATACAGTACAAAGACTTAATCTGGCTTCAGTCGCACAAAAATACACAACTTGACATGGGGTAAAAAATAGAAGTTCAGATAAAGATAGGAATATAATCACTTCTTTTTTCTCGTATTTCTGATACTGGGGACACCAGAGAGAGCATTCACTGAGGCTGAGTTAGTTGCACCCTAGACACTCTTCTATGGCAGTCTCTAATAATACATCATTATCAATGCCTGGTGGGGGGCACATTGGTGACTGACATTTATTTGGAAAGATGGGGGGAAAAAAGGGGAAAAAAATCTAAACGCACTTAAATGTGTGCAAATGTTTTAGGCAGGTGTGAGAAAACACTGTAAATGAAGAATGCTTTCAACAATAGAAGTGTTAGTAGATTATTCTCATCAAAAAACAAAAATTAACAACATTTATCAAAAATAATAAAATGGAAAGTAAATTAACAGAAAAGAATTCCAAATCAAACCAATATTTGGTGTGACCCCCCCTTTGCCGTCAAACCAGCATCCATTCTTCTATGTAGACTTGCAAACTCGGCAGGTAAGTTGTCCCAAACATCTTGGAGAACTAACCAAAGATCTTCTGTGGATGTCGGCTGCCTCAGATCCTTCTGTCCCTTCATATAATCCCAGACAGACTCCATGATGTTGGGATCAAGGCTCATTTCCAGGACTCCTTGTTCTTTATACTGAAGATAGCGCTTAATGACATTGGCTGCATTTTTGGGGTCCTTGTCCTGTTGCAGAATAAATTTGGGGTCAATCACATGCCTCCCTGATGGTATTTCTCAGCATTGAGGACACCATTGATCCTGACCAAATCTCCAACTCCGTTTGCAGAAACGCAGCCCCAATTTTGCAAGGAGGCAAGTTATTCTCATTATTGTGCACTCATTGTCCCGCTCTCCAGTCCTTCGCCAACAAACTGCCTCATGCCACAGCCAAATATTTCACATCTTGAGTCATCAGTCCAGAGCACCTGCTGACATTTTTCTGCACCCCAGTTCCTATGTTTTCCTGCATAGTTGAGGCACTTAACCACTTCAGCCCCGGAAGGATTTCCCACTTTAGGACCAGAGCACTTTTTGCGATTCGGCACTGCGGCGTTGTACCCAAACGAAATTTGCGTCCTTTTTTTCCCACAAATAGAGCTTTCTTTTGGTGGTACTTGGTCGCCTCTGCGTCATTTCTGATTGCCGCTATAAACAAAAGAAGAGCGACAATTTTGCAAAAAAAAAACCAAATTTCTTACTTTTTGCTAAAATACAAATCCAAAAAAAATATAAAAAAACATTTTTCTTCATCGGTTTTGGCCGATTTATATTCTTCCTCATATTTGTGATTAAAAAAATTGCAATCGGCGTTTATTGATTGGTTTGCGCAAAAGTGGCCGCGTTTACGGATGATGAGAATTAATTTCTGGGGTTTTTATTATTTTTTCATTTTTTAGTAGTAATGGCGGCGATCTGCGATTTTTAGCGGTACTGCGATATTGGGGTGGACATGTCGGACCATTTTGACACTTTTTTGGGACCATTGGCATTTATACAGCGATCAGTGCTATAAAAATGCACTGATTACTGTGTAAATGCCATTGGCAGTGAAGGGGTTAACCTGCAGGGGGCGCTCTAGGGGTTAACTGTGTTCCCTGGGCGTGTTCTAACTGTGGGGGGACTGCACTAGCTGGGGAAGAGAAGTGATCACAGCTTCCATGTAGAGGAAGGCTGTGATCACAGCCCTTCCCGCCTCACAGAACGGACCTCCGTTCTTTCACTCCGGGGGGGGCATCATGGGTAGCCGGCGGAGATCGAGTCCGCCGCACCCGCTCCCTGGCCCTCCCCGGACACAGTGAGCGTGATCTGGCAGCCGCCGTCAGATGACGGCGTTTTGCCTACAAGAGCCACTCTGTCGCCGTCAGATGCCGATCGGCGGTCGGCAAGTGGTTAAAATATCAAAAGTATAAATGTTGGAAAAAATATATATAAAAATTATTATATATAAAGAATATAAAAATAAAATAATAAATACAAAATAAAAATGTAAAAAGTATATATATATTTTACATTTTTATTTTGTGTTTATTATTTTATTTTTATATTTTTTATATATAATAATTTTTATATATAAGAAGGCTATTTGTACATATGATAACTAATCCAGCAAGCAGGCCCTATTCACAAGACAGGCACCTTACAACTAGGAGATTGGTGCTTACATGGACCTTTCATTCACATTTTTCTATTTAATAATATATTTTTTCCAACATTTATACTTTTGATATTTTTATGCATCCAACTAGAGACACAGATCTCACACACAATTTCATTTTACTTCTCTTTTTTTTTCACACCATTTGTCAAGCACTTCCCCTTTAAGGGAGCAATGACCCCAGCAACAAAAAATACACCACTTCCAGGACACAATATCACCAATAGTCCCTGCACTAATTCAACTCCCCCACCTTTTGGACCCAACCACTATAGATCCCGGGGTGACACGCAGCAATTGGGTAGAGCGTCTGACGATCTGGGTCGTGGCGGGAGTCTGGGTCAGTTAAAGTGGGTGTCAACCTGTGACAACCACTTTAACCTACAGGTAAGCCTAGAGTTAGGCTTACCTGTAGGTGCCCTGCATATCTCCCAAACCTACACGGTTGTTCAGGAGATATCCAGTGTTTTGCATGTGCATGTGCCTCCGTGCCGTTTCTCCACTGACCCTGTGCCGTGAGTGGGCGCTCCCGCGCGCATGCACAGGAGTGACGTCATGTGACTCCAGCCAGTCACAGTGCCGGAGTCGCAGCCCCAGAAGGAAGAGGGGCTGAAGATGGACGCAGCCTGGAGCAGGGACATCGCTGGACGCCGCAGGCTTTGTTTGCAGGTAAGTGGCACATAATGGGCTACTATGCGATGCATACTGTAGTAGCCCATTATGCTTCTAGTTTACAGGGGAATATAGAGGAATCTGGGTTTAGTTCCTCTTTAAGGTGAATATCCCCACATCCCTTCCTCAGGTTGGGGTTTAATCGCATACATTTTTTCACTATCTGTTACTTGTATGTGTATTTTCATGTATGTATAAAATTTCTATATATTTTTTTGTTTGTCTTTATATGTATATCAGATTTGTAACGCCTGGCTCGTTAAGTCCCTGAGGAAGCCTTGTTTAGGTGAAACATGTTGGACGCCAATATACATCTATTGTTGTTACAGTCAGACCTGTATTTCACCCTCATGTAAATGTCTGTAATTTCTCTCAATTGCTGGTGTAAAAATAATATGTTCTAGGTACTTGTGTACCACTTTTATCGGTACTATTGTACCATTTTATCTATGAATATTAAATAAAAGATGGTTTTTAGTCAATCTTAGTTGCTTGATTTGTATACACACCGTTATAACCCCATCTCCCCTTTACATTCTCCATTCCCATTTCCCCTTACCTTTTCCCATTTCCCCTCCCGATTTGTCCAAACTACATACAATACTCAGGGACAAGATTTCTTTATCCCCTTAGAATGTCCAAGTTGGTCCCACCAAAAATGGCCACCGAGCACATGGCCAAGGTCAGGGATCATTGGACAGTATATAAGATAAGGAGATACAGCATTACAGCAATGCTCCAGATGACGTCAGTATGACGAAACCGGTAGAGCGTTGCTTATGTGCGCCATTTCCACTTCAAGCTGTTTTTTGAGCGTGTTTTATTATACTTTTATTTCTTTGGAAATTTTTACCATTTAAATAAAATGTAATTTTAAACGGTACTACTCTATGGGAACCTTCTTTATTTTTCACACATGCACGTGACCGCGGGAAAGGACACCACCAAGACGGACAAGGTTCAGGCTGGACCCGTTGCACAGTGGTGTAGGACTGTGAACGCGCTGTACCCGACAGAGGGGTGAAACTATCTGGCAAGCATACATCTACCCTTTATTATCACCCAAGCACTAGGAGCACCAAGCCGCAGGTTGGCGGCGACAAGGTGGTTCGATATCGCAAACTGCCGTCATATGACGGCGGCTGCAAGATCATGCACTGTGAGTGCGCGCGCCGCCGCTGGAGGCGCGCTCGCGCACTCACTGTGTTCCGGGGGAGCCAGGGAGCGGGTACGGCAGACTCGATCTCCGCCAGCTACCCGCAATGCCCCCCCCCCGGAGTGAAAGAAAGGAGGTCCGTGTAAGTAAACACGGACCTCCGTTCTGTGAGGGGGGAAGGGCTGTGATCACAGCCTTCCTCTACATGGAAGCTATGACCACTTCCCTTCCCCTGCTAGGGCAGCCCACACACAGTTAGAACACGCCCAGGGAACACAGTTAACCCAATGGCATTTACACAGTAATCAGTGCATTTTTATAGCACTGATCGTTGTATAAATGCCAATGGTCCCAAAAAAGTGTTAAAATGGTCCGACATGTCCGCCCCAATATCGCAGTAACGCTAAAAATCACAGATCACCACCATTACTAGTATAAAAATAATAAAAAATAAAAACCCCAAAAATGAATTCTCATCATCCGTAAAAGCAACAACTTTTGCGCAAACCAATCAATAAACGCTGATTGCCTTTTTTTTATCACAAATATGAGGAAGAATATAAATCGGCCAAAACCGTTGAAAAAAATGTTTTTTTATTTTTTTTTTTGGATTTGTATTTTAGCAAAAAGTAAGAAATTTGGGGGTTTTTTGCAAAATTGTCGCTCTTCTTCTATTTATAGCGGCTATCAGAAGTTTGGGTACAACGTCGCACGACCGCGCAATTGTCAGTTAAAGCGACGCAGCGCCGAATTGCAAAAAGGGCTCTGGTCCTAAAGCTGGAAATCCTTCCGGGGCTGAAGTGGTTAAGCTGAGCATTGTAAGCACCATTTTTAAAAGGACTTTTTTTTTTTCTTATGCACCTTGGTTTTAAGAATTGTTTTATACTGATTTAAGCTGAGCATTGTAAGCACCACGTTGTATTACTAGTGTATATTAGAACACCGCCATACCTACTCCTGTTCATATCACTCTATACTCTTGTTCCCCTCTTGGGGGGCAATAGTAGGGGCAGCAGTTCTACCCACCATATAACAATATCTTCTCATACCATCAGCGTGGCACCAACCCAACCCCCTTCTTTTTATCTACATTAAATGATGTGCTTTTCATTTAAATCTTTGCCTGGAGGAGGCCTTGTTGATGCAGTATAACTACCTTGTGCTACAGCTGGTCTGTGTGGTTTTTTGTTAACTGTAAGATTTGACGCTGGTTTGAAGCCAAAGGGTGGCCACACCAGGGTTGCCAACCACCAGTAAATTTACTGACAGTTTGTAAAAATCAGTGATTTTTACAACTGTCTATTAATATCAGGGTCTGATAATTTGTAATGCTGTGCTGATTTTTTAAGTGTAAACCAAGCAAATTACTTGATATGGTTATTGTCAGTGTCTCCATGTTGTGTTTAAATATCAAGTTTTTAATAGGAGTTCTGTTATTTTTCAAGCTGCCAGTAAAATATGTGCTCTGCCAGTAAATTTTCCAGGTTTTGCCAGTAAAAAACCCTACGGGAGGTTGGCAACACTGGGCCACACCAAACACTGACGTGATTCAGATTTTTCCTCTGTTCGGTCATTTTGCCTTTTGTAAATTGATAAAAATAAACATGAAAATAATAGATTTTTGAAAGCACTCTCTGTGCACAGACAAGGGGTTTTCCACAGCAAAAATATGCACTCTGATATTACATTTAATAAAAAATACTTCAAAAGGGTAAAGTAGACCTTGTACCTAAAAAGCAAGGTCCACTATTTACATTTGCCCCCCCCCCCCAAATCATAAACCACACCGGGTCACAACGGTTGGAGGGCATCCCAAAAAATGACCGTTTTGGACC
>BLSH010128192.1:28074-48385 GCA_018402905.1 Glandirana rugosa | reverse complement strand
GTTATTGTCAGTGTCTCCATGTTGTGTTTAAATATCAAGTTTTTAATAGGAGTTCTGTTATTTTTCAAGCTGCCAGTAAAATATGTGCTCTGCCAGTAAATTTTCCAGGTTTTGCCAGTAAAAAACCCTACGGGAGGTTGGCAACACTGGGCCACACCAAACACTGACGTGATTCAGATTTTTCCTCTGTTCGGTCATTTTGCCTTTTGTAAATTGATAAAAATAAACATGAAAATAATAGATTTTTGAAAGCACTCTCTGTGCACAGACAAGGGGTTTTCCACAGCAAAAATATGCACTCTGATATTACATTTAATAAAAAATACTTCAAAAGGGTAAAGTAGACCTTGTACCTAAAAAGCAAGGTCCACTATTTACATTTGGCCCCCCCCCCCCAAATCATTGTAAAAAAAAAAAAGTTTAAAACTGTGCCTGTAAGAAAAAAATAAGATTAGATAGTATACTAACCTTTCCCCATCTTCCAACTGGGGTGTCTAGGTGAAGGTGACGTTGTCCTCCTTCTGGCGAGACGTGGAGAATGTAGAGTAATCCAACTCTCAAAGATGCTCCCAGAATTCTGCTGCTGGTTTGGAGTTTTCATCGTTCCCTTGGGCCACTTCAAAGGCGAATCTCATCACTCCCTGCACCACAGGAGCCGGGGGAAAGGTGAGTATAGCTGTAATACCTTTCTTATTTATACCTTTATTTCAGCGCAGGGAAGGGTGGAAAAGACAAATAGCAGTCGTTGTATATAGTGCAAGGTCCACTTTAGAAAAGTTCAAAAGAGAAAGTTTAATTTAAACCAACTCTAATTTTAATACTGATGCGGTTAATGTTTATCCAGAAAAAGGAAAACCAAACTTAAAGCAACTGTTCATTTAATCCCACAGGCCAGAAACAAAAATCACCCTTAACCCCAATAATGACAGTCATATCTAAAACAAAAAATTTTTGTTTTTGCCGGGCCCTTTCACCCCCTTCCTGCCCAGGCCAATTTTCAGCGCTGTCACACTTTGGATGACAATTGTGCGGTCATTCAACACTGTACCCAATTTACATTTTTGTCATCTTGTTTTACATAAATAGATATTTATTTTGGTGGTATGTAATCACCACTGAGTTTTTTATTTTTTGCTAAACAGACGAAAAAAGACTGAGAACTTTGAGGGGAAAAAGTTTTTCTTAGTTTCTGTTAGAAAATTTTGCAAACAAGTATGTTTTTCTTCTTTACTGATGTGCACTGATTAGGTTACACTGATGTGCACTGATGAGACTGTACTGATGGGGCGGAACTGCTGGGCACTGATGACGTGGCGCTGATGGGCACTGATAAGCTGCACTGATGGGCACTAATGAGGCTGCACCGATGGGCACTGGTGAGGCGGCACTGATGAGGGGACACTGACAAGACCGCACTGATGAGGTGGCACTGATGGGCACTGATAGGCAGCACTGATGGTCACGGATAAAATGCCCTATTGGGCACTGATTGACACTGTTGGGACTGCACTAATTATCAGTGCCCTGATTATCAGTGTAAATGTCCCCTGTCACACCTGCTAGTTACCAGCTCTCCTTTCCTCATGCTGTGACAGAGCGTGAAGATAGGAATGCTGATAACCGGAAAGTTGATTGGACACAGCTGATCACATGGTAAAGGGTTGCAGTAATTGGCCCTTTATCTTAATCTGTGATCAGTTGTGTCCGAAGAGCGCATCTGAAGCACGTGCCAGGAGGTGCATGGGAGGCGTATTCTGGGAAGACGTCTATGGATGCCCTCCCAGAACAACAGAGCCTCCCTGTAGCCGTCTTTTGGCTATGGCGTGGTACTGAAGTGGTTAAACCTTACAAAACAATAAGCATCACATAAATAGTGAAAAAACAATCACATAATAGATTATTGTATAACAAAAGGGGTAAAGTTCAAAGAAAAATATATAAAAGTCCAAATGTGAAATCTTCTAAATGATGAGAATTTACGTGTAAGAATCCCAAACCACGTCACAGACAAGCGTGCCAGTCCCCATACCAAATGGTAATAACCGCCAAATGATAAGAGGTCAAGCATGCAGAAATCATCCAAATGAGGGGCCACAACTCAGGGAACCATTGACTCCACCGCCTCTACAGTTCTTCAATTGTCATCCAAAGGCAGCAATAATGGGTAGAGGAAAGAACGAAAGACCATAGAGTAGTATGCTAAAACCACATGATATATTAAAAACAGAGATACTGACAGAGGTTACAGAGTAACACAGGCAAAACCACACCACACCAAGGATCAACAGCAGCCAGGCACGGCTCCAGAGAATTTTTCTGGGAGGTGCTGCGTGAGTGCTGGGAGAAAAAGTGGGGGAGCTAATGCAGTGCATGCAGTGCATCTCGCAAAGTGGGTGTGGCCAAAGGTAGGCATGACTACAAAGTGGGTGTTTCTTCAAAGCCTTTCCCCTTTATATAATCAAAATAGGGCCTTGGGGCACACGGAATTGATTGTTGAAGTAAAGCAAGCCCAAATGGGACTAACAATGATAACCCCCATCAAGCCCAGCACAGCATAATAATTAACCCCCGGCACAGAAAAAAAAATAAACCCCTGGCACAGAACAATAATGAACCATAAGCATGGCACAAAAATTAACCGTAAGCATGGCACAAAAATTAACCGCAAGCATGGAACAATAATGTAACACAAGCATGTCATGATAATAAACCTCCAATATTGCATAATAATTAACCCCTTACCATGGAATAATGATTAAATATCAGCATGGCACAATAATGAACTGCAAGCATGGCACAATAATGAAACATAAGCATGGCACAATATTAAACCACAAGCATGTCATGATAATAAACCTCCAATATTGCACAATAATTAACCCCTTACCATGGAACAATGCTTAAATATCAGCATGGCACAATAATGAACTGCAAGCATGGCACAATAATGAAACACAAGCATGGCACAATATTAAACCACAAGCATGGCACAATAATAAACCTCCAATATTGCATAATAATTAACCCCTTAGCATGGAACAATGCTTAAATATCAGCATGGCGCAATAATGAACTGCAAGCATGGCACAATAATAAATCCCCGATATTGCACAATAATTAGCCTCTTAGCATGGCAGAAAAATAAAATCCCTAAATCCCAGCATGGCACAATAATGAACCAAAGCACAGTAATAAACCCCAAGGAATGTGCATTAACTACCAGAACTACACAATAATTAACCCCCAACACTGTACAATAATTAACCTACAGGATTATAGCAGTCAGTGGGCCCCCTTCATTGTGAAACATACAACAGAGCATATACTGTACAGTGAGGAGGTCAGCACTATGTGTGGTCACCACAATGGTGCTCAGTGTACCCACTGTACAATGCATACAGTAGGAGGGGTGTCAGTGAGCAGCATTCAGTGGGTGTACAGTGAGCAGAACACAATTTTGGAGGGAGAGGTCAGGAATGACCCCTTAGAGTGCCCAGTTTAGGAGTGACCCCTTAAGAGTGCCAAGATCAGGAGTGCCCCCTTAGAGTGTCCATATATATCAGGCTTAACCATAAGTGCCCAGATTAGTAGTGACTCCTAAGAGTGCCCAAAGCAGAAGTGCCCCTTTAGGCTGAATTAACACCAGTCTGGTCTGAATTCCAGCCTGTCTGCTGCAGAGAAAGGGCGGAGCCACAGTTCGACGGCTCCTGTCAGTTCCCACAGCGCTGCAGCTGCGGGGGGAGGGAGGGGCCACGAGCAGGGGAAAATATCCACGTTCAGTGTGGAGTGCATCTCTGTGTTAGATACGCTCCCATTGAACTCAACGGACTGGGAATTTGCACCGCATTGCACAGAAAACGCACACGATTTCTGTGCAATGCGGAGTGCGAATGCACCATACATATGTGAACCGGACACATTGAAAACAATGTGTTTTCAAGTGTCCTGCGAATTGGATGTGGTTTAAGCCGCATTCAATTCGCATAGGTGTGAACCCAGCCTTAGAGTGCCCAGATTAGGAGTGGAGTGCCCCTTTAGAGTGCCCAGAGCAGAAAAGGTGTCCCCTCAGAATGCACATAGCAGGAGAAGGACCCCTTAAAGTGCCCAGAGCAGGAATGTCCTCTTAGATCAATGCCCATATAGACCAGGCTTCCCCCTTAGAGTGCCCAGATGAGTGGCCAGAGCAGGATTGATCCCTGAGAGTGCTTAGAGCAAAAGTGACCTTTTAGAATGTCCAGAGCAGCAGTGACCTCTTAGAATGTGCAGAGCAGGAGTGCCCCCCTCAGAGTTCCCAGAGCAGGAGTGCCTCCCTCAGAATGCCCAGAGCAGGAGTGCCCCCCTCAGAGTTCCCAGAGCAGGAGTGCCCCCCTCAGAGTGCCCAGAGCAGGAGTGTCCTTTCAGAGTGCCCAGAGCAGGAGAATACCCCCTTAGATCAGTGCCCATATAGACTAGGCTTCCCCCTTAGAGTGCCAAGATTAGGAGTACCCAGAGCATGAGTGACCCCTTAGAATGCCCAGAGCAAGAGTGACATTTTAGAATGCCTAGAGCAGCAATGACCCCTTAGAGTGCCATGGTTAGGAGTGTCCCTTCAGAGTGCTCAGAGCAGGAGTGAGCCCTTAGATTAGTGCCCATATAGATCAGGCTTCCCCTTTGGAGTGCCAAGTTTAGGAGTGCAAAATTAAAGTGTCAAGATCAGGAGCGAACCCTAAAGCTGGATACACATTATACAATTTGTGTTATTCAATTTCCTTTAGATGTACCTTCAACTGTGTAGTGCAAGGGCCTGCCTGGTTGCATACAATTTGAAAGTGTTTTGAACCTTAGAATGCCCAGAGCTGGAGAACTCCCTTCGAATGCCCAGAGCAGGAGTGCCCTAAAGAGTGCCCAGAGCAGAATGCCCCCTTTAGAGTACCTAGAGCAGAAGAATGCCCCCAAAGAGTTCCCAGAGCAAAAGAATGAGCCCTTAGAGTGCCCAGAGCAAGATAATACCCCCTCAGAGTGCCCTGAGCAGGAGAATATCCCTTCAGAGTGCCCAGAGCAGGAGAATACCCTCTTAGAGTGCCAAGAGCAGGAGAAAAACCCTCAGAATGCCCAGAGCAGGAGAATACCCACTCAGAGTGCCCAGAGCAGGAGAATACCCCTCTAGAGTGCCCAGAGCAGCAGTGACCCCTTAGAGTTCCCTGATTAAGAGAGCCCCTTTTGAGTTTGCAGAGCAGGAATGACCCCTAAGATCATAGTGTCCATATAGATCAGGCTTTCTTCTTATAGTGCCCACAGCAGGAGTTCCCCCTTTAGAGTGCCTAGAGCAGGGGACTACCCCTCAGAGTGCCCAGAGCAGGAAAATGCCCACAGAGTGCACAGAGCAGAAGAATGGTCCCTTAGAGTGCCCAGAGCAGGAGAATATCTCCTCAGGGTGCCCAGAGCAGGAGAATACCCCCCCTCCTCCAGAGTGCCCAGAGCAGGAGAATACCCCCTTAGAGTGCCCAGAGCAACAGAATACCTCCTCGGAGAGTCCAGAGCAGGAGAATGCCCCCTCCCTCAGAGTGCCCAGAGCAGAAGAATGTCCCCTTAGAGTGCCCAGAGCAAGAGAATACCCCTTCAGAGTACCCAGAGCAGGAGAATATCCCCTTAGAGTGCCAAGAGCAGGAGAAAAGCCCTCAGAATGCCCAGAACCGGAGAATACCCCCTCAGAGTGCCCAGAGCAGGAGAATACCTCTCTGGAGTGCCCAGAGCAGAGTGATTAGGAGAGCCCCTTTAGAATTTGCAGAGCTGGAGTGACCCCTAAGATCATAGTGCCCATATAGATCAGGCTTTCTTCTTAGAATGCCCAAAACAGGGGATTTCCCTCAGAGTGTCCAAAGCAGGAATGCCCCCTTTAGAGTGCCCAGAGCAGGAAAATACCCCCTCAGAGTGCCCAGAGCAGGAGAATGCCCACAGAGTGCCCAGAGCAGAAGAATGATCCCTTAGAGTGCCCAGAGCAGAATACCACCTCAGAGTGCCCAGAGCAGGAGAATACCCACTTAGAGTGCCCAAATCAGCAGAATACCTCCCCAGAGTGTCCAGAGCAGATGAATATCGCCTCAGAGTGCCTAGAGCAGGAGAATGCCCTGTAGAGTGCCCAGAGCAGTAGTGACCCCTTAGAGAGCCCTTATTAGGAGAACCCCTTTAGAGTGCATAGAGCAGGAGTGACTCCTAAGAACATAGTGCCCATATAGATTAGGCTTTCTCTTTTGAGTGTCCAGAGCAAGAGTGCCTGCTCACAGTGCCCAGAGCAGGAGTGCCCCTCCAGAGTGCCCAGAGCAGGAGTGCCCCCCTTTAGAGTGTCCAGAGCAGGAGTGCCACCTCAGAGTGCCCAGAACAAGAGAATACCCCATCATAATGTCCAGAGCAGAAGAATGCCCCCACAAAGTGCCCAGAAAAGAAGAATGCCCCCTTAGAGTGCCCAGAGCAGAGGAATGCCCCCTTAGAGTGCCAGGTGCAGGAAAATACCCCTCAGAGTGCCCAGAGCAGGAGAATACCCCCTCAGAACACCCAAAGCAGGAGAATACCCCCTTAGAGTGCCCAGAGCAGGAGAATGCCCCCTTAGAGTACCCAGAGCAGTAGAATACCCCCTTGGAGTGCCCAGAGCAGCAGTGACCCCTTAGAGTGTCCAGAGCAGGGGTGTTCCCCCTTAGAGGCCCCAGAGCAGGAGAGTACCACCTTAGAATGCCCAGAGCTGGAGTGCTCTCTTAGAATGCCCAGAGCAGGATTGGTCCCTTTAGAGTCCCCAGAGCGCGAAAATACCCCCTCAGAGTGCCCAGAGTAGCAGTGACTCCTTAGAGTGCCCTAATTAGGAGAGCCCCTTTAGAGTGCCCAGAGCAGGAGTGCCCCTTTAGAGTGCCCAGAGCAGGATAATACTCCCTCAGAGTGCCCAGAGCATAAGAATACCCCACAGAATGTCCAGAGCAGGAGAATACCCCTCAGAGTGCCCAGAGCATGATAATGCCCCCTCAGAGTGCCTGGAGCAGGAGAACACCTCCTCAGAGTGCCCAGAGCGGAAGAATTCCCAATTGGAGTGCCCAGGGTAGGAGAATGTCACCACAAAGTGCCCAGAGCAGACGAATGCCCCCTCGGAGTGCCCAGAACAGAATAATGTCCCCTTAGAGTGCCTAGAGAAGGTGAATACCCCCTCAGGGTTCCCAGAGCAGAAAAATACCCCTTAGAGTGCCCAGAGCAGGAGAATACCACCTTAGAATGCCCAGAGCTTGAGTGCTCCCTTAGTATGCCCAGAGAAGGATTGGCCCCCTTTAGAGTCCCCAGAGCAGAAGAATAACCCCTCAGATTGCCCTGAGCAAAATAATGCCCCTTAGAGTGCCCAGAGCAGAAGAATACCCCCTCAGAGTGCCCAGAGCAGAATAATGTCCTCACAGAGTACCCAGAGCAGAAGAATGCCCCCTTAGAGTGCCCAGAGCAGAGGAATGCCCCCTTAGAGTGCCAGGTGCAGGAAAATACCCCTCAGAGTGCCCAGAGCAGGAGAATACCCCCTCAGAACACCCAGAGCAGGAGAATACCCCCTTAGAGTGCCCAGAGCAGGAGAATGCCCCTTAGAGTACCCAGAGCAGGAGAATACCCCCCTGGAGTGCCCAGAGCAGCAGTGACCCCTTAGAGTGTCCAGATCAGGGGTGCTCCCCCTTAGAGGCCCCAGAGCAGGAGAGTACCACCTTAGAATGCCCAGAGCTGGAGTGCTCTCTTTGAATGCCCAGAGCAGGATTGGTCCCTTTAGAGTCCCCAGAGCGGGAAAATACCCCCTCAGAGTGCCCAGAGCAGCAGTGACTCCTTAGAGTGCCCTAATTAGGAGAGCCCCTTTAGAGTGCCCAGAGCAGGAGTGCCCCTTTAGAGTGTCCAGAGCAGGATAATACTCCCTCAGAGTGCCCAGAGCATAAGAATACCCCACAGAGTCTCCAGAGCAGGAGAATACCCCTCAGAGTGCCCAGAGTAGGATAATGCCCCCTCAGAGTGCCTGGAGCAGGAGAACACCTCCTCAGAGTGCCCAGAGCGGAAGAATTCCCAATTGGAGTGCCCAGGGTAGGAGAATGTCCCCACAAAGTGCCCAGAGCAGACGAATGCCCCCTCGAAGTGCCCAGAACAGAATAATGTCCCCTTAGAGTGCCTAGAGAAGGTGAATACCCCCTCAGGGTTCCCAGAGCAGAAAAATACCCCTTAGAGTGCCCAGAGCAGGAGAATACTACCTTAGAATGCCCAGAGCTTGAGTGCTCCCTTAGAATGCCCAGAGCAGGATTGGTCCCCTTTAGAGTCCCCAGAGCAGGAGAATATCCCCTCAGAGTGCCCAGAGCAGAATAATGTCCTCACAGAGTACCCAGAGCAGAAGAATCCCCCTTAGAGTGCCCAGAGCAGGGAAATGTCCTCACAGAGTACCCAGATCAGAAGAATGCCCCCTTAGAGTGCCAGGAGCAGAATAATGCCCCCTTAGATTGCCTAGAGCAAGTGAATACCCCCTCAGAGTGCCCAGAGCAGAATAATGCCCTTTAGAGTGCCCAGAGCAGGAGAATACCCCCTCAGCATGCCCAAAGCAGAATAATGCCCCCTCAGAGTGCCCAGAGCAGAAGAATGCCCCCATCAGAGTGCCCAGGGCAGTAGAATGCCCAGTTAGAGTACCCAGAGCAGGATAATACCCCCTTAGAGTGCCCAGAGCAACAGTGGCCTCTTAGAGTGCCTTGATTAGGAGAGCCCCTTTAGAGTGCCTAGAGCAAGAGTTTCCCCTCAGAGTACCCAGGTGCAGGAGTGCCCCCTTAGAGTGCCCAGAGCAGGAGTGCCATCTAAAATGCCCAGAACAGCAGGGACCCTTTAGAGTGTCCAGAAAATAAGAGCCCCTTTAGAATGCCCAAAGCAGGAGTTTCCCCTCAGAGTGCCCAGAGCAGAAGTGCCATATAGAATGCCCTGAGCAGAAGTGACCCCTTCGAGTGCCCTGATTAGGAGAGCCCGTTTAGAGTGCCCCGAGCAGGAGTGCCCCTTAGAGTGCCCAAAATAGGAGTGCCCCCCCTCAGAGTGCCTAGAGCAGGAGTGCCATCTAAAATGCCCAGAGCAGCAGGGACCCTTTAGAGTGCCCAGATTAGAAGAGCCCCTTTAGAATGCCCAAAGCAGGAGTTTTCCCTCAGAGTGCCCAGAGCAGGAGTGCCATATAGAATGCCCTGAGCAGAAGTGACCCCTTAGAGTGCCCTGATTAGGAGAGCCCATTTAGAGTGCCCCAAGCAGGAGTGCCCCCTTAGAGTGCCCAAAGCAGGAGTGCCATCTAGAATGCCTAGAGCAGCAGTGACCCCTTAGAGTACCCAGAGCAGGAAAATACCACCTTAGAATTCCCAGAACCGGAGTGCTCCCTTAGAATGCCCAGAGCAGGAGTGACCCCTCAGAGTTCCCAGAGCAGGAGAATACCCCTCAGGGTGCCCTGAGCAGGAGAATACCCCCTCAGAGTGCCCAGAGCAGCAGTGACGCATTAGAGTGCCCAAAACAGGAGTGCCCCCTCAGAGTACCTAGAGCAGGAGTGCCACCTAGAATGCCCAGAGCAGCAGCTTAGAATTCCCAGAGCAGGAGTGCCTCCTCAGAGTGCCCAGAGCTGGAGAATACCCCCTAAGAGTGCTCAGAGCAAGAGAATACCCCCTCAGAGTGCCCAGGCCAGACAAATGCCCCCAAATATCCAGGGTATGAGAATACCCCCTTAGAGTTCCCAGAGCAGCGGTGACCTCTTAGAGTGGCCTGATTAGGAGAACCCCTTCAGAGTGTCCAGAGCAGGAGTTTCCCCTCAGAGTGCCCAGAGCAGGCGTGCCATCTAGAAAGCCCAGAGCAACAGTGACCCCTTAGAATGCACAGAGTAATAGAATACCACCTTAGAATGCCCAGAGCTGGAGTGCTCCCTTAGAATGCCCAGAGCAGAAATGACCAGAGCAACAGTGGCCCCTTAGAATGCCCAGAATAGGAGTTCTCCCCTCAGAGTGTCAAGAACAGGAGATCCCCCCTCAGAGTGCCCAGAGCATCAGTGACCCATTAGAGTGCCCTGATTAGGAGAGCCTCTTTAGAGTGCGCAGAGCAACAGTGACCCATAAGATGATAGTGCACATATTAGGCTTTCTCCCAGGAGTGCCTAGATCACAGGATTCCCCTTATCCAGATCAGGCATACCCCTAGATCAGTGCCTGCCACCACCATAGAGAAGGACTGGAGGACTGGAGTCCCAACCCCCCCTATGTCCCATCTCGGAGGCTCCATAAGGAACCGGCAATGCCTGCCAGTGCCTGGTGTCGTGGTGAGTGGTGGACACAGCTTACTGACATAAAGAGAATCCATACCCTTCCTTCATAGATAAGGACTGGAGTCACTGCCCCCCCCGCCCCAGCTCAGCAGGCAGCAGCTCCATAATAAATAACAGGGACAGGCAGGTGATGCTGTGGTGGTGAGGGGGTGGGCGCAGCCTACTTGCCTTTCCAGAAATAATTCTTCCTGCTCTGGGGCTGGGATAGGAAACCCACCTCTTTGCCTCAGCCTTGCTCAGGCCACAGCAGCTCCATATAAGTAAACACAGCTCCTGTCTGCCTGGTGGTGACTTAGTGCAGCTAGCAAATGCAGAGGCGCCACTTGTCTCTGTGCTTTTAAGATCTAGCATCTCTGCACATCACTGGGATCAATCCACCACTGATATGGGCGCACTAACCCGCCCCCTGCCAGGTCTCACTGAAGATCAGTGGCTTATGCGGCCCAGAGCCACGGTATCCCTGCTCTATGGGAAAGAGTCCCAAGACCTCTTTCATCACACAGGGCATGCAGGTAAAATTTTATTTTAAAAATTGTGACGTTATATTGGAAATTCACGTGTGTAAATTTTGGGGGTGCTATGAGGGTGCTTAAAGAATTTTTGGGGGTGCTTCAGCACACCCCCAAGCACCCTCCTGGCGCTGCCCCTGACAGCGGCTGTACAACATCATATGCCACTGACCTCGCCCCACGCGTGTTTTTTCTGGCGCAACAGACATCTTCAAGAGATAAAGGGTCCTCCTATTCTAAAATTTCATTCTATCCAGGGAGATAAATAAAAAAACTCTCACTGTATTAACATCTACTGTAGGACACCAATTGGTATAATCTTTCCATATACTATTTTCGTAAACAAATGAGATGTTTGTTTCAACTGTTTCAGACCAAAAACATCATGAATGTCAAGAACAAGACTCAAGTGACCGTGTTTGAGTTTTCTGGTCTTACTGATGATAAATTAGTAGCCCCGTTCCTCTTCATGCTCTTTTTAGTGGTTTACATAGTGACCGTGTTTGGAAATGTTGGGATGATGGCAATGGTACATATCTCACCCACCCTCCACACTCCAATGTACTACTTACTGAAATATCTGTCTATGGTGGACCTCTTCTACTCTTCAGTAATTACTCCTAAAATGTTGTCTGATCTCCTTTCCGAGAGAAAATTAATCACATTCATAGGTTGCACCCTTCAATTCTACTTCTTTTGTGCACTGGTAGGTACAGAGGTCTTTGTCCTCTCAGGAATGGCGTATGACCGATATGTTGCCATATGCCACCCTCTCCACTACGTCTCAGTGATGACTAAGAAGAGATGTCATGGTCTTGTAATTCTCTCTTTCTCTGCTGGCTTTGTGCAGTCAGTTGCACAGACCAGCAGTCTATTCAGTCTTGAATTCTGTGACTCTAACCTTATAGACGACTTTTACTGTGACATCCCTCCTCTGGTCAGGTTGTCTTGTTCCGAAACCCGCACCTGCACCATCGTCACCCTTTTCTTTGTATGTTCTTGTTCCTTAATTTCAATGGTGATAATCCTGGTCTCCTACACCTTCATTATGTTTTCTGTCTTACGGATAAACTCTGCGGCTGGCAGGAGGAAAGCATTTAGCACCTGCTCCTCACATCTTATGTGTGCTACCATCTTCTATGTTACAGTTTCCTGTACTTACCTTCATCCATCCTCCAGTACCCTCAAAAAACAGGAAAAGGTATCCTCTGTATTCTACACGGTGGTGACACCAATGTTGAATCCTCTTATCTACAGCCTGAGGAACCAAGAGGTGAAAAAGGCCATCATAAGACTGCTTCAGAAAAGCCCCCATTAAAATATATGATATCATGATACCTATCCAACTTAAACATACCTAGATCAGAAATTGGTTGATGATAACCTGTGTGGAAAGAGATATAGAAGTAGCCATTGATGAGCTTTCCTACCTGTCATGTTAACCCATCTTATTCTCAACTAATTCGAGATAAGGCTACATGGAAAATGCTATAGTCTTCTTAAAATATCAAAAAGTCACTAACCCCCAACAAACATACAGGAGTATGTAATCTTGACTTCATTGGCTGCAAATCTCTCATGGGTCAGTGGCTCATACTTGAAAAAAACATTGAAAGAATAGGGAATTATTGAAACTCATGTACGTTTTTTGTGTATGTGTGTGTGTGTGTTTCTGTGTCCCATTACAGAGATCACTTTTTAATTCATGTCCAGGAGACACAACAGGAAGTATAAAGAAATTGCTTGAAATCCCCCCACTTCCTGTTTTAGAAAAAAATGATGGACAATGGTCACCAAGACAAATATGTAAGTAGGGGTTAGTACCCCTTTTAGTGAAATCCCTCCCCCAGATGGGTACTGTGGGTGGGACTAGATTAGCCCTTTATAACTGGGGCCAGAAGGGCTTGAGGGCAGAAGTTGATGGGAAAAGGTGGCCTTCAGTACACCATTATGTGAAAGTGAAGAACACCCTTCGGGGTAGGCCTGGTATAGGCCCATTGAAGAGCCCATATAAGGGAACCTACCTACCGGAAATGCTGGTTGGCATCCCTGTATTTAAGTTGAATTTGAACTGTGGAGTGTTGCTGATGTCAGGTACAAAGAAGCATATTGGTGTTTTGGAAAGAACTGTGCATGCTGTTCCTGTTAGTAAAACATTACAAAGGCTGAACGTGTGGACATTCCTTTATTTCTGGTGGTGAGCCTTGGGCTGGGAGAATATAAGCAATCAAGATGGTGAAGTTTCTCCAAACGACAGGTGTACAGTGCCCAATTTGATTCCTGATGCAGGAGGACGGTAGGAAGAACCCTTGGCCAGCATGACCACTGCTGACAGCATATGAGGTCCCTAATTACAATTAGGTAGGGTGAATCTCTCCACTGAGGACACAGACAACAATAAAAACTTCATAGGGATTCAAAACTGGCCCTTATCTCAAAAGCATTGCAAAACTTCCCCATATAGTCCAAAGCAAAGATTGGGTGCTGAGGTGCAAACAAGCACATTGAGGCTGGCAGAAACAGATCGTAAAACAGAAGATGGAGGCGCCGCACACAAGAATCCAGCCACTACTGTATATATAGAGGTAAAATATACGGCTCCAGCCTAAACTCCTCCTGGCTATGCTCCTCTGACATGTTTCGCCCCACCTACAGGGTTATCATTCAACCCTCTGGGCTGGGCAAAACATGTCAGAGGAGCAGAGCCAGGAGGAGTTCACGCTGAAACCGTATCTTTACCTCTTTATAGAACGGCTGGGCTCTGGTGTGCAGCATCTCCAACTTCTGTTTTCTTACAATACAAACTGGACTTCAGATAAAGATTTAGTAATGGCTGCTTCTTTCTTTTCTATGCCGTCACTTGAAAGCTTGTTCCAGGTTTCTAAAAATATTTATTTACATACGTAATGAAGGAAGGGGAGAGGGGAAAGGGAATAGGTGGGACTTTGAATGAGGCAAGACCTTGCCGTCTACCTCCATCCCTGTTAAATATGTATCAAAAAAAAACACAAAAAGGCGGGACTTTAAATGAAGCGCTCGATGGGTCAAAGTACATGAAATATTGATTATATATAGACTCTATATTATAATCAAGTGAGCTAAAACATAGCTTCGCATTAAAATTGAAAATCATGTATAGATTCAAAAAGCAAGGGTACCTGCAAGTTATAAAACTAGGACAAACCTGATAATAAGGAAGATAGAATAAATTGAATACCATAATTTATTGCAACATATATGAATACATTATCATTAGTGCTCAATAATTAAAAATATGTATAACATGATCAGAAAAAGTCGTAACATGTCAAAAATTCATATAGATATGAAATGATTTGAAATACAAAGGCAGACTTCACAATAAATTGATGGATGAATGGATACATGATTGGTTAAAGAACACGGCATCTATTAGCTCAACGCGTTTCGTGACTTATTGTCACTCATCAGGAGCAAGCGTGTATAAAAAATGGTATCTCTGCAAAAACATATATGAATTCATGGTTAATTAAGTCTAAGCATATATTGCATAGCTAACAACAAACAATTTATTGTGAAGTCTGCCTTTGTATTTCAAATCATTTCATCTCTATATGAATTTTTGACATGTTACGACTTTTTCTGATCATGTTATACATATTTTTAATTATTGAGCACTAATGATAATGTATTCATGTATGTTGCAATAAATTATGGTATTCAATTTATTCTATCTTCCTTATTATCAGGTTTGTCCTAGTTTTATAACTTGCAGGTACCCTTGCTTTTTGAATCTATACATGATTTTCAATTTTATGCAAAGCTATGTTTTAGCTCACTTGATTATAATATAGAGTCTATATATAATCAATATTTCATGTACTTTGACCCATCGAGCGCTTCATTTAAAGTCCTGCCTTTTTGTGTTTATTTTTTATACATATTTAACAGGGATGGAGGTAGACGGCAAGGTCTTGCCTCATTCAAAGTCCCACCTATTCCCTTTCCCCCCTCCCCTTCCTTCATTACTCAATTAGGGATGGGATAATCAGTATTATTGGGTGGGTGGGCGGTGCCCCGTGCGCTGCGCGTCAACGTCAAGCCCCACACACCAGGCGGGGAGGTGCCACGCTCGCCTGGTTTGTTTGTCTATCCAGCTACAAGCGCATGGGAACCGTTTGGTGCCATGTCATCAGACGGTTTCTCCTTACCGTTGCCGGCTCCTGCTCTTTCCCGCAGCTTGCGTGCGTGACGTTGATGGCGATGGTTCCGGGGGCGCCTATTTATGGGCACTATCCCTTGATGGCTCACACGGTTGCTACTCATCACACACATTGGACTTCCCACTGCAAACATTTACCCAATGTCAGGTAACACCACACTGATCCGTCTTTGTTTTTTCTCTCTTCCTTTTTTATTTGGCTACTAGTCTTAGCTATCTCTCATTCACTTTTCTTATCCTGCTTTGTCTCTCCTTTCTCTTCCTGTTCATTTGGCTACTGGTTTTAACTATTCATATTTACTTTTCTTATCTTGCCTTGTCCAAGGCAGTTCTTTTTCTTTTTCTTTCTTATTATTTCTAGTCTCACTTCCATGTTCACATTTGACACAACAGCACCTAGTAGTCTTCACCATGTTGTTATTCATTTTATACCTGGTCATGATTTTTATCACTCATTCACATCTTATAGCCACTGTGTTCAGCCATCCGGGACGCGTTCATCTTGGATGTTCGCCGTGGACTTCGCCATCTCAGCTCCCTGGGGGGCTGTTACCTGTTTGGAGGGGGTGCTTGCGCCCCATGATATTATATCGCCTATACAGATTCCCTGTAAGTAACACATAGGATATCTCCCTTGTTAGTTATGCAATATATGCTTAGACTTAATTAACCATGAATTCATATATGTTTTTGCAGAGATATCATTTTTTATACACGCTTGCTCCTGATGAGTGACAATAAGTCACGAAACGCGTTGAGCTAATAGATGCCGTGTTCTTTAACCAATCATGTATCCATTCATCCATCAATTTATTGTGAAGTCTGCCTTTGTATTTCAAATCATTTAATCTCTATATGAATTTTTGACATGTTACGACTTTTTCTGATCATGTTATATATATTTTTAATTATTGAGCACTAATGATAATGTATTAATGTATGTTGCAATAAATTATGGTATTCAATGTATTCTATCTTCCTTATTATCAGGTTTGTCCTAGTTTTATAACTTGCAGGTACCCTTGCTTTTTGAATCTATACATGATTTTCAATTTTATGCGAAGCTATGTTTTAGCTCACTTGATTATAATATAGAGTCTATATATAATCAATATTTCATGTACTTTGACCCATCGAGCGCTTCATTTAAAGTCCCGCCTTTTTGTGTTTTTTTTATACATATTTATTGACATACGGTATCTCACAAAAGTGAGTACACCCCTCACATTTCTGTAAATATTTTATTCTATCTTTTCATGTGACAACACTGAAGAAATGACACTTTGCTACAATGTAAAGTAGTGAGTGTACAGCTTGTATAACAGTGTAAATTTGCTGTCCCCTCAAAATAACTCAACACACAGCCATTAATGTCTAAACCGCTGGCAACAAATGTGAGTACACCCCTAAGTGAAAATGTCCAAATTGGGCCCAAAGTGTCAATATTTTGTGTGGCCACCATTATTTTCCAGCACCGCCTTAGCCCTTTCTCTTGGGCATGGAGTTCACCAGAGCTTCACAGGTTGCCACTGGAGTCCTCTTCCACTCCTCCATGATGGAATCACGGAGCTGGTGGATGTTAGAGACCTTGCGCTACTCCACCTTCCGTTTGAGAATACCCCACAGATGCTCAATAGGGTTTAGGTTTGGAGACATGCTTGGCCAGTCCATCACCTTTACCCTCAGCTTCTTTAGCAAGGCAGTGGTAGTCTTGGAGGTGTGTTTGGGGTCGTTATCATGTTGGAATACTGCCCTGCGGCCCAGTCTCTGAAGGGAGGGGATCATCCTCTGCCTCAGTATGTCACAGTACATGTTGACATTCATGGTTCCCTCAATGAACTGTAGCTCCGCATTGCTGGCAGCACTCATGCAGCCCCAGACCATGACACTCCCACCACCATGCTTGACTGTAGGCAAGACACAGTTGTCTTTGTACTCACCTGGTTGCCGCCACAAACGCTTGACACCATCTGAACCAAATAAGTTTATCTTGGTCTCACCAGATCACAGGACATGGTTCCAGTAATCCATGTCCTTAGTCTGCTTGTCTTCAGCAAATTGTTTGCAGGCTTTCTTGTGCATCATCTTTAGAAGAGACTTCCTTCTGGGATGACAGCCATGCAGACCAATTTGATGCAGTGTGCGGCGTATGGTCTGGGCACTGACAGGTTGACCCCCCACCCCTTCAACCTCTGCAGCAATGCTGGCAGCACTCATACGTCTATTTTCCAAAGACATCCTCTGGATATGGCACTGAGAATGTGCACTCAACTTCTTTGGTCGACTACGGCGAGGCCTGTTCTGAGTAGAACCTGTCCTGTTAAACTGCTGTATGGTCTTGACCACCGTACTGCAGCTCAGTTTCAGGGTCTTGGTGATTTTCTTATAGCCTAGGTCATCTTTATTTAGAGCAACAATTCTTTTTTACAGATCCTCAGAGAGTGCTTAGCCATGAGGTGCCATGTTGAACTTCCAGTGACCAGTATGAGAGAGTGAGAGCGATAAAACCAAATTTAACACACCTGCTCCCCATTCACACCTGAGACCTTGTAACTCTAACGAATCACATGACATCAGGGAGGGAAAATGGCTAATTGGGCCCAATTTGGACATTTTCACTAGGGGCATACTCACTTTTGTTGCCAGCGGTTTAGACACTAATGGCTGTGTGTTGAGTTATTTTGAGGGGACAGCAAATTTACACTGTTATACAAGCTGTACACTCACTACTTTACATTGTAACAAAGTGTTTTTTCTTCAGTGTTGTCACATGAAACGATAGGATAAAATATTTACAAAAATGTGAGGGGTGATACTGTAGAAAAAAATTATATTTGCTTGTTGCCCACATATGCTAAGCTTGGTAGTGCAACACAGTGATTGTACTTTATTGTCTTCGTAACTCTATAAAGTAGTGCACCTAGGGTGGGGGTGGGGGGAAATGGTCTTTCTCAGGTACAGCCAGCTACTGTGGACATGCAAGCCAATGACGGGTAATAGTCCATATTAAATGTAGCGGGTTTAAATTATTCAGTATTAAATTATTATTAATACAAGATAACAAAAATCATCTACTGGTCTGTAAAGATTTAGTTTTATGAGGGTCCCTGGGGCAGGTTGGGATTGTTTTCCTGGATAATTGGGTTGGATATAACGCCGGATTCCCATATACAGAAATAAAACAATGCTTGGGGCCTGAGAGTCAAACAATTACATCTCAGAGGGGTAAGAGGACAATGGAAATGCCTGCGTTCTTTATTATATTTATATATATAAGATATTAGTACAATGGTAAGAGATGCTTCAGATTGCAGCGTGGCAAAGTCAATGAATCATGTAAATATCATTCAATTTACTACAGTAGTTATATGACACGACAATAACCAGCAATACTACAGCAAAAGAAGATGAAACAAATAATTTATTTTTGAAGAAAATATTTGCATTATTTAAGGTTTCAGACGACCGGCAGATCGGATGTATACAGTGATTGTTCCTTCTAGAAGAAACGGTTCTGAATATTTTTGCTCACCTTTAAAGTAAATGTAAACCTGAATTGGAAGACATTCCGTTTTCTCAGTGCATCGTGCATCCAACAATTGTCATGTTTCTTTTGCATAAATAACTGTAATCAAAAAATAACTGTAGTTTTTTTTTTTTTTGTTTTTTTATTTATATTTTTTTCTTTCTATTTGCAAACTTTTTAAAAAAAAAAAATACAAGACGTGTTACAAAATAACAATTCATAGCAACATATTTACAATGCCAATAAGGTACACTAAAAAAATATTATCCAAAATAACTCAAATATGCAATGACTAAATAAATTAATACATTTCCATAATCACACATAATAAGACACATAGGGGAAGATTTACTGGAGCATGCAAAATCTGATGCAGTTCTGCACAGAAACCAATCGGCTTCCAGATTTGATTGTCAAAGCTTTATTGAACAAGTTGACATTAGAAGCTGATTGGCTACCATGCACAGCTGCAACAGATTGTGAGCACTCCATTTTGAGTAAATCAACCTCATAATATATCTCTGTGATGATAACATCAGAGAAAAGTCCTCTTAAAGCGGAGTTCCACCCAGAATTTTTTTTTTTGGCATCCCCTCTTTTAATACTAAATAGATGTAACCTTTTGCTTCCTTACTTTCAAACCGCCTAGTAATTCCATGTATTTTTTACTCACAATTTTGTTTCTCTCACTGCTGGACTTTTCCATTTTAGGTGAGGGCACCTGAAGCCCATCCTGGGTCTCCTGGCATCTCTTCCTGAAAGAAGTGCATGGTGGGTAACCATCATGCACTCCTTGATCTCGGTCAGCCTTAAATCGCGTAATTTCTTGTCTGGAAATAACACGATTTTACAGTACAGGGAAGCCCACTGACTCCTGGGAAATGATGAGTCACATCTCCCAGGAGGCCAGGCAAAGTAGGAAGTGAAGAGAAGAGCCTAGGACCTAAAAGGGGCAGATTACAGGGACCACCTAGCAACAAGCGACTTAGGGTGAGTATACATTTTTTTCCTTCAAAGGTAAGTCTATATAGGCAAAGGACATGAATGATGTAAAAAAAAAATTCTGGGTGGAACTCCGCTTTAACTCATGTGTTTTCTACACATTGCCAAATGGACTGTTTTTTTAAAGAAAAATAAAATCCATTTTTATTGAAGGTTTTTCCCCCTTCATGAGCAGGGCATTTTTTGCTGTTCAGCACTGCGCTACTTTAATTGGCAACTGTGCGGACATGTAACATGTTACCCAAATTAAATATATAGCACTGTTTTCACACAATTAGAGCGTTAATTTGGTGGTATTTAATCATCACTAGGTATTTTATTTTTTTTGCTATATACAGGTACTGGTTATATAATTCGAATATCAACAAACAGTTGATTTATTTCACTAATTCCATTCAAAAAGTGAAACTTGTATATTATATTCATTCATTACACACAGACTGATATATTTCAACTGTTTATTTCTTTTAATTTTGATGATAATCACTTTATTTAGTTGACAAACAACTATAAGCTTAATATATTGGTCATGGACATATATCGTTTTTTTTATTTTATGGATCACTACTAATTTATGGTGGTTTAATTGCGAGATTAACACACTTTTGTCACGATATATAAATTAAACCCATTGTACAATGTACAGGCGTGTCAACGGTTAATTTCATCGCGTCACGACTTGTCGTTTTTTACGGGACGAGTACTTCCCCCTTTTTGGAAGTTATTTTTACCTAAAATAAAAAGAAATTTTTTTGTCAGGTAAACCGTTA
>BLSH010128192.1:0-22019 GCA_018402905.1 Glandirana rugosa | reverse complement strand
ACAGCGATCAGTGCTATAAAATTGCACTGATTACTGTGTAAATGCCATTGGCAGTGAAGGGGTTAACCTGCAGGGGGCGCTCTAAGGGTTAACTATGTTCCCTGGGCGTGTTCTAACTGTAGGGGGACTGCCCTAGCTGGGGAAGGGAAGTGGTCACAGCCTTCGTATACAGGAAGGCTATGATCACAGCCCTTCCCCCTTCACAGAACGGAGGTCCGTGTTTACATACACGGACCTCCGTTCTTTCACTCCGGGGGGGCATCGCGGGTAGCCGGCAGCAATCGAAGCCGCAGCACCCGCTCCCTGGCCCTCCCCGAACACAGTGAGCGCGCGGGCGCGCCTCCGGCGGCGCGCGCGCGCTCACTAGGCTCGATCCCGCGGCCGCCGTCATATGACGGCGATTTGCGCAGGAGAGCCAGCTTGTCGCCGTCAATTGCCGATCGACGGTCGGCAAGCGGTTAAGGACCATGGTATCCCTGTTCTTAATTGGCCAGCAAACTCACCTGACCTTAACCCCATAGAAAATCTATGGGGTATTGTGAAGAGGAAGGTGCGATATGTCAGACCCAACATGCTCATACTTTTCATGCTCATACTTTTCATGCTCATACTTTTCATGTTCATACTTTTCATGTTCATACTTTTCATGCTCATACTTTTCATGTTCATACTTTTCATGCTCATACTTTTCATGCTCATACTTTTCATGTTCATACTTTTCATTCTCATACTTTTCATGCTCATACTTTTCATGTTCATACTTTTCATGCTCATACTTTTCATGCTCATACTTTTCAAGTTCATACTTTTCATGCTCATACTTTTCATGCTTATACTTTTCATGTTCATACTTTTCATGCTCATACTTTTCATGCTCATACTTTTCATGCTTATACTTTTCATGTTCATACTTTTCATGCTCATACTTTTCATGTTCATACTTTTCATGCTCATACTTTTCATGCACATACTTTTCATGCTCATACTTTTCATGTTCATACTTTTCATGCTCATACTTTTCATGCTCATACTTTTCATGTTCATACTTTTCATGTTCATACTTTTCATGCTCATACTTTTCATGCTCATACTTTTCATGCTCATACTTTTCAGTTGGCCAAGGTTTCTAAAAATCCTTTCTTTGTATTGGTCTTAAATAATATTCTAATTTTCTGAGATACTGAATTTGGGATTTTCCTTAGTCGTCAGTCATAATCATCAAAATTAAAAGAAATAAACATGTGAAATATATCAGTCTGTATGTAATGAATGAATATGATATACAAGTTTCACTTTTTGAATGGAATTAGTCAAATAAATCAACTTTTTGATGATATTCTAATTATATGACCAGCACCTGTATACTGTTGTTATGTTTTTTTTACACAGAGAGCGATAATCTTTCACATAAAAGTGGTCCCGGCAGCGGATTCCCCACGGGACCACTTTTATAGGAGGTGGGAGAGGTGCCCCCTGCCGCTGCTTCCCGGTCGTTTTGCTGGACTAATGGGCAGCAAGTCAAGTGAGGGCAAGATGGCCCCCACTCGACTCTATGCCCTCGGAGGACCAGAGTTACGTCTGAGGTCCCTTCTGCCTCTAGGCCTTAATGGGCTTTTTTTTTTTTTTGTTAGTAAATTACTTTTTTTTTTTTTTTTAAGGGCTTGTTTACACTTTGCGTCAAAACAGGGCTTCAGATGCGCTTTGTTAAAGCTCTCTTAATGCCAGTCAAAGATCATATCACTAAATAAAATAGTTAGCTTACAGTCCTGTTTACACCTTGTGTTTGCTTTGCTTAGCTTCGGCTTCGCTTCAAAAACGATAGCTTTAGTGGTGCTTCAAAGCATCTTCAAAGCCTCCATAGAAGTCTATGACAAAGCTTGTTTGAAGCTCACTTGAAGCACATGCGGCTTTTGAGAGGCTTTAATTCAGCTTTAGCTTAGCTTTGTTTTGGAGAAATTGCAGGTGTGAAATATCAAAAAACACACAGGGCATCGGCCAAGCTTCAACAAAGCTTCAAAAGAGCATCACTGATGCCTCATCGAAGCACTACTGAAGCATCAAAAACACATCATAAAAGCTTGTTAATCAGTTGCCGACCGCCCGCTGTGGATTGACAGCGGCAACATGGCTCGATATCACATTACCTGACGGCGGCTGCGATATCGCGGATCGTGAGCGCGCGCACGCTGCTGAAGGCGCACTCGTGTGCTCACTGTGTAGTGGAGGAGCCAGGGAGCGGGTGGGACGGACTCGATGTCCGTCGGCTACCCGTGACCGCTCCCCCGCAGTGACAAAATGGGTATCCATGTATGTAAACAATGGATCTCCGTTCTGACAGGAGAGAAGAAGAATGATCGTATGTTTCCTGTATATGGGAGCAGTGATCTCTCTCCTCCCGCACTCAGCCCAGCCCCCACACAGTTAGTAACACCTCCTAGGGAACACAGTTAGCCCTTTGATCGCCCCCTAGTGTTAACCCCTTCCCTGCCAGTGACATTGACACAGTAATCAGTGCATTTTCATAGCACTGATCCCTGTATAAATGGCAATGGTCCCAAAAAAGTGTCAAAAATGTCCCCCGCAATGTCGCAGTCCCGCTAAAAAGCGCAGATCACCGCCATTACTAGTAAAAAATATAAAAAATAAAAACCCCATAAATGAATTCTCATTGTTTGTAAGCGCGCAACTTTTGCACAAACCAATCAATATATGCCGATTGCGAAGTATATGTATCGGCCAAAACTGATGAATAAATTGTTTGTTTGTTTTTTTTATATGTACTTTAGCAAAAAGCAAGAAATATTGGGTTTTTTTTTCAAAATTGTCGCTTTTTGCTTGTTTATTTATTTATTTATTATGTATTTGTTTATTTATTTATATCAATATTTATATTAATATTTATTTGTTTATTTATTGTTTTGTGGTGATCAGAAGTGATCAAATACCACCAAGAGGAAGTTCTATTTGTGGGGAAAAAAGGACACAAATTCCGTTTGGGTACAACGTCCCACGACCGTCAGTTAAAGCGACGCAGTGCCGAATCGCAAAAAGTGCTCTGGTCCTAAAGGGGGAAATCCTTCCGAGACTGAAGTGGTTAAAGCAGTAGGAGCTTTAATGTGCGTTGAAGCCAAAGCAAGTGTAAATGAGCCCTAAGTCTAAATGTGAGATCTGGGGTCTTTTTGACCCCAGATCTGTCTCTGCTTCATTAAGTCTGGTTTTATGTTCCTCCGGCCCTTTTATTTTTATCTGGGACCTTCCTGCCTGAACTTCTTTTTCTACTGAAGCAGCAATGGTCGGGGCCAGGAGAGCAGCTAATGCCTTAGCTATACGCTCAGTGTGATTGTCCTCAGGCTGCAGAGGAGGAGGGCGGACACTGCACCCACCTCCATGGCTCCACCATATTGGAGAGAGGGGCCGTGTCCGTCGGGGGCGCCGTGCAGGGTGAGAGCGGGCGCTGCTTTTATCCAGGAAGCAATCAATGGATGGTGAGGAGCGGGGCTGTGAGACAGGGGGCTGTGCCACTGGTCCGGATGGCTTTATATGCCGGCTTATATATGCGGGAGCCATGAGAGGAGACAGCTACTCCATGCAGCGCAGGAACCGGAAGCGACTCTCTTCTATGGAGGGCCCTATAATACATCATTATGTCTGGGGGGGGGGGGGGGGCATTGGTGAGTGACATTTGTTTAGAATGATTAAAAAAGGTGAAAAAAACTAAACACACTTCAAGGGCAAAATGTGTGTGTGTATATATATACAGTATCTGACAAAAGTAAGTACACCCCTCACATTTTTGTAAATATTTTATTCTATCTTTTCCTGTGACAACACTGAAGAAATGACACTTTGCTACAATGTAAAGTAGTGAGTGTACAGCTTGTATAAGAGTGTAAATTTACTGTCCCCTCAAAATAATGCAACATACAGCCATTGATGTCTAAACTGCTGGCAACAAAAGTGAGTACACCCCTAAGTGAAAATGTCCAAATTGGGCCCAACGTGTCAATATTTTGTGTGGCCACCATTATTTTCCAGCACTGCCTTAACCCTCTTGGACATGGAGTTCACCAGAGCTTCACAGGTTGCCGCTGGAGTTCTCTTCCCCTCCTCCATGACGACATCACAGAGCTGATGGATGTTAGAGACCTTGCATTCCTCCACCTTCCATTTGAGGATGTCCCATAGATGCTCAATAGGGTTTAGGTCTGGAGACATGCTTGGCCAGTCCATCACCTTTACCCTCAGCTTCTTTAGCAAGGCAGTGGTCGTCTTGGAGGTGTGTTTTGGGTCGTTATCATGTTGGAATATTGCCCTGCAGCCCAGTCTCTGAAGAGAGGGGATCATGCTCTGCTTCAGTATGTCACAATACATGTTGGCATTCATAGTTCCCTCAATGAACTGTAGCTCCCCAGTGCTGGCAGCACTCATGCAGCCCCAAACCATGACACTCCCACCACCATGCTTGACTGTAGGCAAGACACACTTGTCTTTGTACTCCTCACCTGGTTGCTGCCACACACGCTTGACACCATCTGAACCAAATAAGTTTATCTTGGTCTCATCAGACCACAGGGCATGGTTCCAGTAATCCATGTCCTTAGTCTGCTTGTCTTCAGCAAACTGTTTGCAGGCTTTCTTGTGCATCATCTTTAGAAGAGGCTTCCTTCTGGGACGACAGCCATGCAGACCAATTTGATGCAGTGTGCGGCGTATGGTCTAAGCACTGACAGGGTGACCCCCCACCCCTTCAACCTCTGCAGCAATGCTGGCAGCACTCATACATCTATTTCCAAAATACAATCTCTGGATATGACGCTGAGCATGTGCACTCAACTTCTTTGGTCGACCATGGTGAGGCGCTGTTCTGAGTGGAACCTGTCCTGTTAAACCGCTGTATGGTCTTGGCCACTGTGCTGCAGCTCAGTTTCAGGGTCTTGGCAATCTTCTTATAGCTTAGGCCATCTTTATGCAACAATTATTCTTTTCAGATCCTCAGAGAATTCTTGAAAGAGGTGCCATGTTGAACTTCCAGTGACCAGTATGAGAGAATGAGAGTGATAACACCAAATTTAACACACCTGCTCCCCATTCACACCTGAGACCTTGTAACACTAACAAGTCACATGACATTGGGGAAGGAAAATGGCTAATGGCTAGTTTGTTTATGGCTAGTTTAGTTCATTTTCACTTAAGGGTGTACTCACTTTTGTTGCCAGCGGTTTAGACATTAATGGCTGCGTGTTGAGTTAATTTGAGGGGACAGCAAATTTACACTGTTATACAAGCTGTACACTCACTACTTTACACTGTAGCAAAGCGTCATTTCTTCAGTGCTGTCACATGAAAAGTTATAATAAAATATTTATAAAAATGTGAGGGGTGTACTCACTTTTGTGAGATACTGTATATATATATATATATATATAATGAGTATGACTTATGGAATATGCTATTTCAGATAAACAGTGTTATTATATATGTTATTTTAAAGTTCCTGGTATTTATTTATTCTCTGTGCACAGCAAAAATATACACTCTGATTAGGGCCAGATTTGGACCTTGGAGGGCTCGGGTGGCTTCAGGTTTGGGAGGGCCCCTCATGCACAGAGTTTGCTTATATTCTCAATGACAGCCACACATTTTTAACCACTTGACCTCCGGAGAGTTTTACCCCCATTCAATACCATACCATTTGTTGCTAGTCAGCACTGCGCTACTTTAGCAAAGACTCTGGAGAACAAAATGGCGGTCGTTGCAATATTGTATGTCCCGCGGTATTTTTCACAGCCGTCTTTCAAAAGCAATTTTGTTTGGAAAAAATACACTTCACTGAATTTAAAATAAAAGCTAAACAGAAAAGTTAGCCCAATTTTTTTGTATATTGTGAAAGGGGATGTTACGCTGAGTAAATAAAAAAAAAAACAAATAAAAAAATTTAAAAAATAAAATAAAAAGGGGCAGACTTGATGGACTACTCAGTCTTTTCCTGCCGTCACGTTTCTATGTTTCTAAATAGATACCAAATATGTTACGGTTTAAAATTGCGCACACTTGTAGAACGGCTACAAAAACGACTGTACATACAAATCTCCATAGGCGACGCTTTAAAAACTTTTAACAGTTACCAGTTTAGAGTTACAGAGGAGGTCTTGGGCTAGAATTATTTTTCTTGCTCTGACAATCGCGGCGATACCTCACATGTGGAATTTGAACACTGTCTACATTTGAGTGTGAGACTTAGGTACGCGTTTTCTTTGGTGCGCGAGCTCGCGGGCACAGGGGCACTTCAAAAAAAATGTTTTTTTCTTATTTATTTATTTTTATTTTTTTTAACACTGTCCCTTTAAAAAAAAAATCAGATCACTTTAATTGCTGTCACAAGGAATGTAAACATCTCTTGTGACAGTAATATGCGGTGACAGGTACTCTTCATGGGGGCATCTGGGGTCTAAAAGACCCCAAATCTCTCCTTTGCACTTAAAAGTATTCAAAATGCCAAAATCTGCGTTTCTGAATACTGTAGATTTCTTTAAATCTGCGCCATTTGCAGCCGAGTGGACTGGCAGTGACGTAGCTTCCAGGTTTTTACATCGGAGACTAGATCAAAGCCAAATCCGGCTTCGTTTGGGTCTCGGACCAGCCGGCAGACATGCCGACTGGTGACTCGGGTCTCCCGGTGGAGTGGCAGAAGGCAGCAGGGGGGGGGGGCATCTCCTCCTGTTGCCTGGGATAACAGCCGAGCAGCTGCTGAGCCAGATTGGCTGTTATTACCATATAGCCAACCGTCGGCTCTAAAAACCGGTACCTGGGTGAAGCCTGCAGCTGCATATCACCCCGGTACATCCATCTCCCCTAACTGACATACAGGTACATCAGTTTGCCTGGAAGTGGTTAGCTGGTAATTGCTCGGTCATGCAACACTGTACCCAAAGGAAATGTATATAATTTTTTTCACAAAAATAGAGCTTTCTTTTGGTGGTATTTGATCACCACTGGGTTTTTTTATTTTTTGCTATATAAATGAAAAAAATCCCAAATTTTTGGGGAAAAAAAAAGTTTTTCTTAGTTTCTATTATAAAAAATTTCAAATAAATAATCTTTCGTCATAAATTTAGGTTAAAATGTATTCTGCTGCATGTCTTTGGTAAAAATAACCCAAATCAGTGTATAATATTTAGTCTGTGAAAAAAATATAGTGTCTACAAACTACAGTATATATATATTTGAGAATTTATCAATCCTATGTGCTGACTGCTTATCTAATTTCTTAAGGCTGACAATGCCAGGACAGTACAAATACCCCCCAAATGATCCCTTTTTGAAAAGTAGACAGTCCAAGGCAGAGGCATAGCGAGAACCTTCAGGGTCCCGGTGCAAAAAACCTTGGAGGGCCCCCCAACCCCCCCTTCATTTCATTGGTCCCGGGCCCCTTTCTTTGGTCCCACAGACCTCCCCACTGGGCCCTTTACTCCTGTTGTGGGGCCCTTTATTATGGCCTTGCAGCGGGACCCTTTCATTTGTTCTGCAGTGATCCCTCTTCCTACCATCTTGGGCCCACCCTATGGTGACAGAAAGCAATAGATATATCATCAGCACACTAGGGAACTCCAAGGTCCAATACAGTGGCAGATTTACCAGGGTTGCAAAGGTCACACTTGGGACCGCGACCACTATGGGCATCCCCAGCCTCTTCTTGATATCATGCCCCCTGCTATTGATAGCGCTGGTCTGGCATCTCTGTCTCCACGGCAACGATGGCAGTCTGTTAGGACCCAGAGCTGGTTGCATTATGGGGCACAAGGCTACGTACGCTGCGGTGCCTGAGGGAGCTGCCCACCAGCAATAAATATACTGCTGGTGGTCGGCGGTCTCAGTGTATTAACATCTACTACCAATTGGTATAATCTTTATATATACTATTTTCGTAAACAAATGATATGTTTATTTCACCTGTTTCAGACCAAAGACATCATGAATGTTAAGAACAAGACTCAAGTGACCATGTTTTTGTTTTCTGGTCTTACTGATGATAAATTGGTTGCCCTGTTCCTCTTTGTGCTCTTTTTGATGGTTTACATAGTGACCGTGCTTGGAAACATTGGGATGATGGCAATGGTACATATCTCACCCACCCTCCACACTCCAATGTACTACTTACTGAAATATCTGTCTATGGTGGACCTCTTCTACTCTTCAGTAATTACACCTAAAATGTTGTCTGACCTCCTTTCCGAGAGAAAATTAATCACATTCATAGGTTGCAGCCTTCAGTTCTATTTCTTTTGTGCCCTGGTAGCTACAGAGGTCTTTGTCCTCTCAGGAATGGCGTATGACCGATATGTTGCTATATGCCACCCTCTCCACTACATCTCAGTGATGACTAAGAAGAAATGTCTCAGTCTGGTAATTCTCTCCTTCTCTGTAGGCTTTGTGCAGTCACTTGCACAGACCAGCAGTCTATTCAGTCTTGAATTCTGTGACTCGAACCTTATAGACCACTTCTACTGTGACATCCCTCCTCTGGTCAGGTTGTCCTGTTCCGAAACCCGCACCTGCACCATCGTCACCCTTTTCTTTGTGTGTTTTTGTGGCTTAGGTTAAATGACAAACATCCTGGTCTCCTACACCCTCATCATTCCATCTATCTTACGGATAAATTCTGCAGCTGGCAGGAGGAAAGCATTTAGCACCTGCTCCTCACATCTTATGTGTGCCACCATCTTCTATGTTACAGTTTTTTGTACTTACTTTCATCCATCATCCAGTAACCTCAAAAAAGAGGAAAAGGCATCCTCTTTATTTTACACAGTGGTGACTCCAATGTTGAATCCTCTTATCTACAGCCTGAGGAACCAAGAGGTGAAAAAGGCCATTATAAAACTTCAGAAAAGCCCCCATTAATATATATGATATCATGATACCTTCTAAATTTAAACATACCTAGTTCAGAAAACGGTTGATGATAACCTGTGTGGAAATAGATATAGAAGTAGTCATTGTTGAGCTTTCCTACCTGTCAAGGGCGGCCCGTCCATTAAGGGCGCAAGAGTGCCGCCACCCCTATCCATGCGTCTGGCCCCTTTCAGGACGCCGGATGCATACGGGGTTTTTTTTTTTGAAGCACATTATTAGAGACAGAGGCTCTAATAGGCTTCAAAATAAGGTGGGCGCAGAGAGTGCGGGGGGGGTGCTGCTGGACACTTGGGGGGGTGGTTGTTTGCCGCCCCCCCCCCCCAAAAAAAACACCAGTCTTCTTAAAATGTCAAAGAGTCACTGACCCCCAACAAGCATACAGGAGTATGTAGTCTTGACTTCTTTGGCTGCAAACCTCTTATGAGTCAGTGGCTCGCAGTTGGAAAAATAATGAAAGAATAGGGAATGATTGAAACTCATGTAAGTTTTGTTTTTGTCCGTGTGTGTGTGTGTTTGTCTGTGTCCCATTACAGCGATCACTTCTTAATTCCTGTCCAGGAGACACAACAGGAAGTAAAACGAAATTGCTTTTAATCTCCTCACTTCCTGTTCTGGAAAAAATTATGGACAATGGTCACCAAGACAAATATGTAAGCAGTTAGTACCCTTTTTAGGGAAATCCCTCCCCCAGGTGGGTATCATGGGTGGGACTAGATTAGGCCTTTATAATTGGGGCCAGAAGGGCTTGAGGGCAGAGGTTGATGGGAATAGGTGGCCTGCAGTACACCATGATGTGAAATGAATGCCAAAGTGAAGGACACCCTTCCGGGCAAGCCTGGTATAGGCCCAATGAAGAACCCATCTAAGGGAACTTACCTACTGGAATTGCTGGATGGCATTCCCGTGTTAAAGTTGAATTTATACTGTAGGGTGTTGCTGATGTCAGGTACAAAGAGGCATGTTGGTGTTTTGGAAAGAACTGTGCATGCTGTTCCTGCTACAATAAAATATTACAAAGGCTGAACGTGTGGACATTCCTTTATTTCTGGAAGTGGGCTTCGGGCTGGGAGAATGTGAGCAACCAAGATGGTGGAGTTTCTCCAAACTACAGGCGTACAGTGTTGAATCTCATTCCTGATGCAGGAGGACGATGGGAAGAGCCCTTGGCCAGCATGACCACTGCTGACAGCATATGGGGTCCCTGATAACAAATAGAGAGGGTGAATATCTCCAATGAGGACACAGACAGCAACAAAAACTTCATAGGGGTTCAAAGCTGTCCCTTCTCTCAAAAGCATTGCAAAACTTCCCCATATAGTTCAAAGCACAGATTGGGTGCTGAGGTGCAAACAAGCTCATCCAGGCTAGCAGAAACAGAACGGAAAACAGAAGGTGGAGACACACGGGAATCCAGCCATTACTGTATATATAGAGGTAAAGGTATGGCTTCAGCTTGAACTCCTTCTGGCTCTGCTCCTCTGACGTGTTTCGTCCCACCTACAGGGCTATGATTTAACCCCCTAGAGAAATCGCATTTGCTTATTGCTCACATATGCTAAGCTTGGTAGTGCAGCACAGTGATTGTACTTTAAAGAGGTTTTGTCTTTGTGACTCTATAAAGTAGGGCACCTAGGGTGGGGGCGGGGGGGAAATGGTCTTTCTCATGTAATGATCCATAATAATCCATATTAAATGTATCAGTTTTAAATTATTCAGTATTAAATCATTATTAATACAAAATAACATAAATCATCTACTGGTCTTTAAAGATTTATTTTTATGAGGGTCCCTGGGGTAGGTTGAGATTCTTTTCCTGGATAATTGGGTTGGATATAACACCGGCTTCACATATAGAGAAATAAAACAGTGCTTGGGGCCTGAGCGTCAAACAAATACATCTCAAAAGGGTAAGAGGACAATGGAAATGCATGCGTTCTTTATTATATTTATTTCCTGGACTTCCTCATGTCAGCCTACTATGGGTCAGCTCCACCCCCTCTGACCCCTTCAGGACAAACTCTTTCCAAGCCTATAAGAGGCGGCTGTCTGCCCCTATGCAGTGTTCTTTTTTGTCCTCGCTCCATACGTCTCTTAAAAAAATATATATATATATATACTGTATATATATATATATATATATATATATATATATATATATATATATATAAATATATACACACACACAAGAAGAAGCACGGTAGGAGACTTAATGCAAAACCTTGTAATGTCCATGCGATCCTGCTCAGGTTCACGCACTCTCCTGAGTTCAGAAGACCCCCTGTCTGGGCTGTAAATCTCCCTTTGTGGTGGTACCCATGGTGCTGGGTCTCAGTTAAGCAGTATAAATGACTGCCTGTGTACACCAGCCTCTAGTTAAACACTCCGGGTTTGGGCTGTGCGGCGAATTGATGAAACAACAGGCAGGCTGAGGCTTGTAGTCCCACAGGAACACTCAGGAGGTTGCTGAGAGTGGCCACTTCCCAGTATGATAGGAACGCCCTCTCCCATGCTCTGGTTGCTGCTTCCCTGCTGTGATTACAGGGGCGTCACTAGGGGGTGGCTATCAGGGCTGCAGCCCCGAATGTCACGCCCACAGCCCCGAGTGTCCTGATGGGTCCCTAATGGCGGATCCGCCGCTCTATCAAGTTGCGAGTGGGTGGCTTGTCAGAGCCGCAAGCGGCTTGTCAGAGCCGTGAGCGGGCGGCTTGTCAGAGCCGCGAGTGCACGGCTTGTCAGAGCCGCGAGTGCACGGACTGCCCTAGGGCCACTTTCAGCTGTGGCCGCACAGGCGCCCAGGGCCGATTCTTGTGCAGAGTGACCTCCTTCCCTCCCTGCGCTTAATCACATCACAGCGGTCTTCCGCTGTGTCACTATAGAGCAGTGATCTGAAGTATCCGGCGGCCGGCCACTGTAGCAAAGGTCCACCTCCTAGACATGATAGATGGAACACTGTCCAATGCGGGGAAATTGAAACAGTGTTCTGTCTATTACGTCTAGGAGGCAGAGCTTTGCTACAGTGGCCGGCCGCCAGATATTTCAGATCCCTGCTCTATGGTAACAAAGCGGGAGAGCGCTGATCTGCTGTGAGTAATCCACGCACTGGCGAGGGTGCTTATGTGCACTGATGAGGGGAGGCTACAGATGGGCAGATGATGGCTACAGATGGGCAGATGATGGCTACAGATGGCCACATGATGGCTACAGATGGGCACATGATGGCTGCATATGGGCACATGATGGCTACAGATGGACACATGATGGCCACAGATGGGCACATGATGGCTACAGATGGGCACATGATGGCTGCATATGGGCACATGATAGCTACAGATGGACACATGATGGCTGCATATGGGCATGGTGAGGCTGTGGGAGGGACACTCCGCTTGGGCACACCTGTGTAAGGAGGGACACTCCGCTGGGGGACACCTGTGATGTAAGGAGGAACTCTGCTGGGGACACCTGATGGAAGGAGGGACTCCACTGGGGGCACCTGATGGAAGGAGAGACTCCGCTGGGGGCACCTGATGGAAGGAGGGGCTCTGCTAGGGTCACCTGATGGAAGGAGGGACTCCGCTGGGGGCACCTGATGGAAGGAGGGACTTCGCTGGGGGCACCTGATGAAAGGACGGACTCCGCTAGAGGCACCTTATGTAAGGAGGGACTCCGCTGGGGGCACCTGATGGCATTTTGTAGCAGGCGACAGTGGCAAGTGACACGCTCGGGGCTCCCACTGATTCTGCATTTGGTGAGTTGAATGATTTCATTTTATATTACAATGTAATAATAGAAATAATGTGCTTCAATCATCCTGTCACCATAACAACCATGGTGCCGGGATGATTGAAGCGCTAACACCAGGTGTTTGGAGTATCTTTATCTGCTGATTGTTAAACTTTCTGGAATACACATATTGTATTGTGGTGTAGGATCTGGGCCTGGTGTCCCTCCATCCCGACTTCTTTCCTTCCTTCTCTTCCCTTCCCTCCCTATCTTTCTTTCTTCCTTCCTCCATCCCTCGTTCAACTCAGACGCGAGCCACACCCCTAAAGCCACGCCCACCATTTCGTTTAGATCACACCCATTTTCGCCCGGCACGCGTTGCGCGACGCATTTTTTTTGGCTAAAGCCCCTGGTATTTTTCCAACCTAGCAACACCCCTGCCTGTAGCTCCAGCTTGTCTCAAAAACACTGCCTCTGTGGTAAGTGATGTGGGATCTCAACATGGCTGCTGCCTTGGGTTGCTGGATAGGTCTCTGGCTGCCTATGTGTTTCCAGGTATCCTTGGTCCTCCTGTCTGCCTCTATAGCACTGAAGAACGCATGAAAAGGTTTTCTATTTTTAAAGTTTTTGTTTTTTTGTGTGTTTTGTTTTTGTTGTTTTTATTTGTTTTTTGTTTTTAAAAGAATGCATTCTTCTTCTCTACACAGAGAGAAGACCCAGATGTGGGATAAATGCCCGCAGGGAAGTACTAAAGAGCCACATCACCCGCAAAGAAAGGAGCACTCAAAGCGTGATAAGTCGGGTCAGAGGAGTGGTCAGCGGTGGGATAAAATCCCTATGGAACGCCACTCCAGATCACCCTCACCGGTGCCTCATTGCAGTGCCTTGAGCCCAGGCCAATTGCTGTTGCAACACCAGAAAGCAACCACTAAGCGCTAGCATGTACATAAGACACAGATCCTCTTCATCTTCTGGAAGGGCCTTGGCCCGGGAAGGGGAGAAGGCCTGCTGGGCATGTGGGGCAAACTCCCTACCAGGGAGGTGTGTATACTTCTCTTGTTTGAAGGAAGCCACGTGTGATAATGCAGTAGATGCACGCCAGGTGAAGCACTATATTAAAGCGGCAGTCAAAGGCAGCTTGAAAACCGTATCTAAGAGATCTCGGCCTAGGCACCACTCATCCGCTTCAGAATCAGAGCCAGATGCTACATATCGCTACAGTTCAGATGAACATTCAGAGGATTCTGAGTCAGATCTGGAACCAGACACTCATGCATTTGATTTTTCCTTGATTCCTTCTTTGGGCCTGATTCACACCTGTGCATTTTTGGTGCATTTTGCGGATTTGCACTACAGTCTATTTGGCGTTGTTTCCTATGGTACACATTTTGTGGTGTGGGTCTGCGGGATGCGGGGGACGCCGGAGATGCATGGGTGTGAGTCGAGCCTAAGACCCCTTTCACAGGGTGTCACCTGGTGTGGCCCGCACTCCACTTACGATGCCACAGCCTCGAGGGCTGAAGGAGGCGGGGCGGTGTCTTCACGCCGAAATTCTCTCTCTCTGCCCTGCATGTGGCAGAGGCGGAGTGCAGTAGCAGGACAGGGACTCAAGTCAGAAGAGGAGAGCGGGTAATGTTAACGGCGCAGGGCTGGCTGCCAGCACTAGGATAAGCACCTTGTGGCGAATGCCTGAATTTGGCGCCCCCTCTCCTGGCGCCCCCAGGCGGCTGCCTGGGCTGCCTTATGCTGGCGCCGGCCCTGGCTGAAGCATTGGTCAGCGGATAGTGCTTCCAAGCCCAGCCTTTGCTCAGTTCCTTTTGATGGGAAATTTTTTGGCAAGACCTTGGAGTCAGAGGTTCAACGAGTTTCTGGAGGGAACTCAGGGCTTATTCTGCAGGAAAGGAAAAGATTTCCTCAGCCCATTCATCCTTCTGAGAGATCTAAAGCTTCCGAGGACCAACCGGGGCAACCGTTCTTTAGGCAGTAGAAGGGGCAGGGTCCAGCCTTTCCCAAAGCAACCAAAGCCAAGGAGAACCAGCCAACGAAAGCTTCAGACAAGCTCTTCTGAAGGGGTCCCCGTCCAGACTTCCCAAGTGGGAGCAGACTGCCTTACTTTGGAGAGGTCTGGGTGGAAGAAGTTTAAGATTGCTGGGTCTTGGACATCATTCAAAAAGGATATTGCCTAGAATTCAAGGAAATACCTCCCTAGTCTCATTCTGTGGAGACCTGGATTCCTGCTTGTCCAGAGAAAAGGGCATTGTTTATTAATGTATGTAAAGAATTTATTGGCATCTCAAGCAATTCTGCCAGTTCTGGAGCACGATAAGGGAGAAGGATTCTATTCTTCTCTGTTCTTGGTAACAAAACCCTCAGGAGGATTCAGGCCGGTCCTGGACTTAAAAGCCCTGAATGCCTTCATGAAAGTGCCTCCATTCAGAATGGAGTCCTTGCAAACCATCATTGTCCATTGTGAAGAAGGGAGATTTGCTAGCGTCAATAGATCTAGCAGATGCCTACCTGCATGTGCCCATAAGTGCAACACACCATTGCTTCCATTTCCAATTTCGTTGTCTGCCATTTGGGCTGTGCACAGCTTCAAGAACATTTTCAAAAGTTTTGGCAGTGGTCATCGCTATCTGAAGAATCAGAGGCATTCAAATTATTCATTTACTGGACGACATTCTCTGCATCAAAGTCCCTCCTTCAACAGCACGTACTGATAACTGGCAGCATGATCAGACGTTTCGGTTGGTTAATCAACCATCGCAAGAGTCGGTTGCAACCAGCTCAAGTCCTAGAGTATCTAGGAATGCAATTTGACACTACCTAAGGTAGTGTATATCTGCCTCACAGGAAGATTGTGGAAATTCAGACCAAATTGGAAATTGCAAATTGGTAATGACGAGGCCATTTCTGATGGCCAAGGAGTGTATGCAGTACCTGAGCCTGTTGTCTTCCACGATCCAGGTAGTACCCTAGGCCAGATGATGAAAGAGGAGATTTCAATACAATTTTCTCCATCAATGGGATCGCCACTCGTTAACCCAGAAGATCTACCATTCGGTACCAACAAAATGGTCTCTGATGTGGTGGAAGATATCTCAGAATCAATACCGCGGGGTGCCTCTTGAGCCTCCAGTTCCAGTAGTGCGTTCGGCATGCTCTAGTAGCCTTCCAATCTATTTTGCAAAGAGGGCAGTCAAAGTCCTTTCCGACAACAAACCATGGTAGCCTACGTGGCCTGGCGAGGGGGCACCAGGAGCCTCCCACTGCTCAGAGTGGCATGCCAGACTTTTCCCTAACAGCAGCATACCTTCTGGGTCCACAAAACAAGCTGTTGGATCAACTGAGTCTGAGATTCTTGGATCTGAACGGGGCTTGAATCCCAGATACCTGTGCAAAATCTTCAAGGTCTGGGGGACATCGTCATAGATTGGGTGGCATTGGAGGAAAACTCTCAGATTACGTGTTACTTCTCCCGAAGGTGGCACCCGCAAGCTCTAGGCCAGGATGCTCTATCCATTCCATCTGATTTTCCCCTAGTCTGTGTTTCCTCCTCTCTTGCTAATCCTCAGAGTTTTAATGAGGATTCAACAGGAGGTAACAGCAATAGTGGTGTGGCCCTTCATGCCCAGAAGACCATGGGGTTCACTAGCATAGAAAACGAAGATGTGTCAGCCAATTCCTCTGCTTTCTCACAAAGATTTTCTGCTGCAGAACAAGCAGTTTAACCCGAAGCCGGGGAAACTGAAGTTGATGGCGTGGAGGTTGGGAGGAGATCTATAGAGCATTTAGTCAAAAGAAAACTACCAATAATACTTTTTATTTACTATTACTATTTACTATTATAGGATATATAAAGCCTTTTGTCACTTCTCAGCAGGAAAGAGCTGGGATCTGAGGTCAACCTCAGTCTCTAACAAATTGGAATTTCTCCAGGGAGGTCTGGGCAAGGGTTTAGCGTATAGCTCCTTAAAAGTTCAAGTCTGCCCTGTCAGCTATGTTGAACAAAAATGGGCCTTGGATCCTCTAGTGATGTGTTTCTTAAAGGCAGCAATAAAGATCAGGTCTCCAATAAATCTTTTTCCAAAGTGGGACCTGCCTTTAGTTCTGAAAGCCTTATTAGCACCTCCATTTGGTCCGGTGTCATCATGCTCTTTGTCTCAGTGCAATTTTTTGATGACAATTGCATCAGCCAGATGGGTGTCTGAACTGTGTGCTTTCTGAACCAGGGAGCCGTATTGCCGAATACTCCAAGAGGAAATAGTACTCAGACCGGTCCCAAGCTTTCTTTCCAAAGTAGCATCAGCTTTGCATATGAATTAGGAATCAGTCTTATCGGCTTTCCCGGATAGTAACTGAAAGGAAAAATCTCTTGTACGACCACCCAAATATTCAGGTAATGCAGGTTAACTCCAGAGATCCACAGATCTGTGAGACACCCAATAATACAAAGTGAAACAGTGAGCAAATGTATTCTCAGGTGTCCGAGGTTTATTTGACAAGCAAGGATTTTTATACACTCTAGGGAACAAAGGTGGGGGCTTACAAAAGTGTGTACGTGTTACAAAAATACTGTCATAGTTAGCATCACACGCTGGTCAGCAAATAAACTTTGCACCTATACACAGGTAAAAACTGGTTTTGCCCTAACGAAGCATTTTGCTGTTGACCAAACAAAATGTGTTTGACCAGACAAGATGTGGTGGTCAGACAACAAATATAGCCAGCCATAAACATGAGTCAATAGGGCAAAAGTCTTATGCAAGTTAAAACAACAGCTCAAAAGTGCTGCCTTCAGCACGAATACATTTCATATAATCGTCATTTAAACACAAAAATGAAATCTTAAGCTATATTTCCTTATAGTAACTCGGAAGACGAATGGACTAGGCTGGATCTAGAGCAGGCCTTATCAATATACCTAGAGCGAACTAAGGATTTCTGGAAACAAGATCAGCTCTTCAACTTTGCCGTTGGCTCCAGGAAAGGCATGGCTATGCCACCTAGAATGGTGTCTTCATAGATCGTAAAAACTATCCAGATGGCATATAGAGAGTCGGCATATCCTCCGCCATTGGAGGTCAAAGCACATTCTATGAGAGGCAGGGCAGACTCCTGTGCATCATACGCTAAGGTGTCAGCAGAAGCAGTGTGCAGGGCAGCAAGCTGGAGTGCACCTAATACTTTCATTCAGCACTACAGAGTACTATGAGGACGTCCAGGAATAAGGAAAATTGTTTTCATACTTACCGTAATTTTCCTTTCCTGGATCCTCCTCATGTCAGCCGAGGAACTCCCACCCAAAGTTCATCGCGAGGTAGGTAAACTGAACACTGCAGACAGCCGCCTCTTATAGGCTTGGAAAGAGGTTGTCCTGAAGGGGTCAGAGGGGGTGGAGCTGACCCATAGTGGGCTGAAATGAGGAGGATCCAGGAAAGGAAATTTACGGTAAGTATGAAAACAATTTTCCTTAATATATATATATAAGAGCTTAGTACAATGGTAAGAGACACTTCAGATTGCAGTGTGGCAAAGTCAATGAATCATGTAAATATCATCCAATTTGCTATAGTTGTTATATAACACAACAATAACCAGCAACACTACAACAAAAGAAGAAGAAGAAACAAAGAATTTATTTTTGAAGAAAATAATTCCACTATTTAAGGTTTCAGACGACCGGCAGATGGGATGTATACAGTGATTGCTCCTTCTAGAAGAAACGGTTCTGAATATTTTTGCTCACCTTCCTCCATGCATTTAAAGTAAATGTAAACCCCAACTGGATGACATTCCGTTTTCTCTGTGCATCGTGCATCCAACAATTGTCATGTTTTTTTCCATAAATACTGTTACCACGCATATATATTAATATAACAATCAAAATATAACTCTAGTTTTTTCTTTTGTTTTGTTTTTTATTATATGTTTTTCTTTTTATTTGCAAACCTTTTTTTAAAAATACAAGACGTGTTACAAAATAACAATTCTTAGCAATATATTTACAACACCAATAAGGTACACCCCAAAAAATATATATATTATCCAAAATAACTCAAATATACAATGACTAAAAAATTAATTAATAAATAAATAAATAGATAAATAAATACATTTCCATAATCACACATAATAAGACACAGAGGGGAATATTTACTAAAACCGGAGAGTGCAAAATCTGGTGCAGCTCTGCATAAAAACCAATCAGCTTTCATGTTCCAGGCTGGGTTCACACTAGTCCGATTCTCAGACCTACATGAACAGCACAAGTTGCACTACGTCACAAAAACAATGATTCCCTATGAGAGCCGTCTTAACTGCTCCGACATGTGTTTTTCAAAGTCGGAGCGACTTTGAAAAAGGTTCCTGTACTACTTTTTTCCGACTTTGATCCTACTTCAGCCCATTGAAAGGCATTGAAGTTGGATCAAAGTCGTATCAGTGTCTTCACTGATCCAACTTTGGCATGCGACTTGTGCTCTGGGGATTTTGAAGGGGAACTCCACACCATATTTTTTTTAAAAAAACTGGCATGGGGTCCCCCTCCAGGAGCATACCAGGCCCTTTGGTCTGGTACAGATTTTAAGGGGAACCCCATGCCGAAAAAACAGCGTGGGGTCCCCCCCAAAATCCATACCAGACCCTTATCCAAGCACGCAGCCCGGCAGGCCAGGAAAGGGGGTGGGGACAAGCGAGCGCCCCCCCCCTCCTGGACCATACCAGGCCTCGTGCCCTCAACACGGGGAGTATGGGTGCTTTGGGGCAGGGGGGCCTCTGCGCCCCCACCCCAAATCACCTTGTCCCCATGTTGATGAGGACAAGGGCCTCTTCCCGACAACCCTGGCCGTTGGTTGTCGGGGTCTTATTGGAATCTGGAAGCCCCCTTTAACAAGGGGGCCCCCAGATGCCAGCCCCCCACCCTATGTAACTGAGTATGGGGTACATCGTACCCCTACCCATTTACCTGGAAAGAAATATGTACACAAAAAAACACACAGCTTTTTAAAATATTTTATTAAATCTGCTCCGGCGGTCTTCTCGCCTCTCTGGCTCTTCTTTCTACGGCTCTTTTGCGGGGTCTTCCATCTTCTGAGGGGTCTTCTTTCTTCTCCTTCTCTGCGGCGTCTCCTGCTCTTTTGGCGGTCTTCTCCGCTGTCCCCTTCCCTCTGTTCTTCCTCTCTTCTTCTCCTTCTTCTTCTTCCCATGTTGACACGACGCAAACTCCTTCACGAATGCCCTCTCAGACGCCCAGCAACACTGCCATATACAGACCTATCTCCAACATATGCTGCATCTCTGGGAAATCACCTCAAGCCTAGGACTTGTTACTGCGGTATGTTTTTTTCAAAAAAACTTGTCTAACGCTATCGGGACGTTGCCCCATATATATATCATACTTATTTTGAATAACCAATGTGCTGGGTGATCCAGGGCATGGGGTTTCAATACCCCGCCCTGGGTCATCCTATCTAATAAAAGTGATAGTTACTACGTGTATTTCCTTTTTCCCTCTCTAGTGCAATCATCTGCTTCGCCATCGGTGATTCAGATTATTGGACCATAGCGTGGGTCTTATCTGTGACAGTCTGACCTTCTTGACCAGTGTACACAAGGTTTTTCTCTGGAGCAATTATGGGTCTCTTTTCTCGAAACCAGGTTATCTAAAAGACAGGTATTTTTTAAATACTCATGTCACTACAATTTATATTTCGTCCTATGTTTGCTTCTTTAGTCCTGGCTTGTGTTTTCTTCCCATCGTTATTGCATATGTCTAATTCCCATTTATATTATCCAAAACATCCCTTATTGGGTGGTTTTGGTCCCAATCTTAAAAAGACTCTAATTCTATACTATCCCTGCTGTCTTTCCATTTGGATAGATAATTCATCAACATAAATTTAAAATACCAAAATATTTAATTTAACTGGGATTACTCATTTTTTTGAAACATTGTTCTACTCTGCAGTCCTTGTTTTGTGGGACATCGTCCTTCCGGAATTGGATTTGGCACCTGATCCCCTCCTAACAGGAGTTCTTTCTTGATTGTTGAACAGGTAAAAAAGTAAAAAAGCACTTTTATGAGGTTCCAGTAAACATGGTTTTCTGTGGTACAATTTAAATACAATACTTTGTAATTATGTACTATGTGTGAAGTATTTGGATACAGTTGTAAAACCAGTATATTTGACGTATAATCAGTATATTTGTTGTTTATTTAGAACTTATCTACGCCTTAAAAGGTTCCTGATGAAGCAAAGAATTGCGAAACATGTTGAACGCACAGGCAATGAGATAATATCCAAAGTGCATCATTCAATTGTACTCCAATGGTGGTAAAAAACCACATGTGATGGATTGTCTATTCTTAAAATCCTTTTTTATATATTTTATTCTTTATATGATACAATAAAAGTTTTTGTATAAAATAGAATGTTGTTTTTGCATATGTTGGCACCATAAAAATCCCATTTTCCTTAAATTTGTTTAATACATTCGTGAAGGAGTTTGCGTCGTGTCAACAAGATCGGAAAACAGAAGGTGGAGACGCCGCACACAGGAATCCAACCACTACTGTATATAGAGAAGTAAAGATACAGCTTCAGCCAATAAAACAGATAAATGTGTGATAGCGCTGCCAAAATGAATCTAAAATAAATAACACATAAATAAAGAATGAATATGCAATAAATATAAATATTAAAGTGCAAGTGCAAATGAACAATGAGAAAAGTGCCAATTTGACCATCCAATGTGCAAAGAAATAAATAAGTCCACTAAAATTGATCCAGCTGTAATTCTTCTTAAAAGATAGTGCACACAAAAGGTCTCCGCAAATAAACGGTGTAACTCCACTTCATAACACTTTTTGTGTGCACTGTCTTTTAAGAAGAATTACCGCTGGATCAATTTTAGTGGACTTATTTATTTCTTTGCACATTGGATGGTCAAATTGGCACTTTTCTCATTGTTCATTTGCACTTGCACTTTAATATTTATATTTATTGCATATTCATTCTTTATTTATGTGTTATTTATTTTAGATTCATTTTGGCAGCGCTATCACACATTTATCTGATTTATTGGCGGTTTATGTGGGAACACATACAGTATCTCACAAAAGTAAGTACACCCATCAGATTTTTGTAAATATTTTATTCTATCTTTTCATGTGACAACACTGAAAAAATGACACTTTGCTACAATGTAAAGTAGTGAGTGTACAGCTTGTATAACAATGTAAATTTGCTGTCCCCTCAAAATAACTCAACACTAGAGTTGAGCGAACACCTGGACATTCGGGTTCTGCTGGTCCGTCCGAACTTCGGGACAAAGTCCGGGTCCGGGTCCGGACGGAACCCGAACGATCGCACGGACAACGA
>BLSH010128162.1:13849-24032 GCA_018402905.1 Glandirana rugosa | reverse complement strand
ATGGAAAAAAATTGGCCAAACTTTACTGTTTTCTTATTTTTTTAACTAAAAAACTGAATTTATTAAAAAAAAAAGCACGCTTGGAAGACCGCTGCGCAAATACGGTGTGACATAAAGTTTTGCAATGACTGCCATTTTATTCTCTAGGGTGTTAGAAAAAAAATATATAATGTTTGTGGGTTCTAAGTAATTTTATAGCAAAAAAAACTGATTTTAACTTGTAAACAACGAACCCAAAAAACAGGCCCCTGACTGAAGTGGTTAAGGAAACGGCGGCCGGCTAGGTAAAAATGCCCCTTATGTTGGATGCCAGTGGGATGAATGCCCCCCCTTTGGGCTCGTTTACACTTCAACGCACATTAAAGCCCCTACTGCTTCAACAAGCTTTTATGCTGTGTTTTTGAGGCTTCGGTGTTGCTTCAAAACAAGGCTTCGGGCACGCTAGAGCGCTAGTCAAAGCTCCTGTCGCTAAATAAAATGGTTAGCTTACAGTTCTGTTTACACCTTGCTTTTGCTTTTCTTCGGCTTCGCTTCAAAAATGATACCCCATGTATCTTTAGTTGTGCTTCAAAGCGTCTTCAAAGCCTCCATAGAAGTCTATGGCAAAAAACAAGGAAATCCTCAGAAAATAAGGGACTTTGAGGCATAAATGTACAAAGCAGTCTTAAAGACAAATGTAAAAATCAATTATTATGTTTATTGGGCTGGATTTGGCCTGTGGGGACCAGTATAGGTAAAACCATTAGAAAAGTAGGACACAAAGTGCATAGAACAGTGCATGGACATACTCTTCGATCATTTTTAACTGTGGTCCCTTTTTGTACTCCAATAATCCACCATCATAATTTTCCGTTTTCTTTTTGGTGTCCATGGAGCTCTACCATCTTGCTCCGCTGAATACGAATTCCTCCCTTACAACCTGTGTACATCCCTGAAGAACTTGTTTCCTTTCGAATTTCTTGAAACGCGTTGGATGATATCACAGTTTTTCCATCCATTAGGAGGTTTACGTACACTGCATTATGTATAGCTTATGTCTTTTGTATGTCTATGCACTGTTCTATGCACTTTGTGTTCTACTTTTCTAATGGTTTTACCTATACTGGCCCCTACAGGCCAAATCCAGCTCAATAAACATAATAATTGATTTTTACATTTGTTTTTAAGTTTGCTTTGTCTGTTTATGCCTCAAAGTTCCTTATTTTTGGAGGATTTCCTTGTTTTTTGTCTCTAATTGGGATGTTGGCAAAATTTCAGCTTATACACCACACCCCCCTTTGTATAGAAGTCTATGGCAAAGCTCGCTTAAAGCCCCACTGAAACCCCATCGAAGCCTCATCGAAGCCTCACCAAAGCCTCATCGAAGCCCCACCAAAGCCTTATCGAAGCTCCACCAAAGCTTCATTGAACCCTTATCAAAGCCTCATTGAAGCCCTACCGAAGCCCCAAGCAAAAGCAAGGTGTAAACAGGACTGTAAGCTAACCATTTTATTTAGTGACATGAGCTTTGACTGGCGTTCAGAGAGTTTAAGGGCTCATTTACACTTGCTTCGGCTTCAACGCACATTAAGGGCTAGTTTACACTTGCTTCAAAACAAACAGGCTTCGGACACACTTTGAGAGCGCCAGCCAAAGCTCCTGTCACTAAAGAAAATGGTTAGCTTACAGTCCTGTTTACACTTGCTTTTGCTTTGGTTTGGCTTTGCTTCAAAAATTATACCCCATGTAGCTTTAGTTGTGCTTCAAAGCGTCTTCAAAGCCTCCATAGAAGTCTATGGCAAAGCTCGCTTGAAGCCCCACCAAAGCCTCATTGAAGCCCTACCAAAACCTCATCGAAGCCCCACCAAAGCCTCATTGAAGCCCCACCAAAAACCTCATCAAAGCCCCACCAAAAACTCATTGAAGCCCCACCAAAAACCTCATCGAAGCCCCACCAAAACCTCATTGAAGCCCCACCAAAAACCTCATTGAAGCCCCACCAAAACCTCATCGAAGCCCCACCAAAGCCTCATTGAAGCCCCACCAAAAACTTCATCGAAGCCCCACCAAAAACCTCATTGAAGCCCCACCAAAGCCTCATCGAAGCCCCACCAAAGCCTCATTAAAGCCCCACCAAAGCCTCATCGAAGCCCCACCAAAGCCTCATTAAAGCCCCACCAAAGCCTCATTGAAGCCCCACCAAAAACCTCATCGAAGCCCCACCAAAGCCTCATTGAAGCCCCATCAAAACCTCATCGAAGCCCCACCAAAGCCTCATTGAAGCCCCATCAAAACCTCATCGAAGCCCCACCAAAGCCTCATCAAAGCCCCACTGAAGCACCAAGCCAACGCAAGGTGTAAACAGGACTGTAATCTAACCATTTTATTTAGTGACAGGAGGTTTGACTGGCGTTCAGAGAGCTTTAACAAAGCTTGTCCGAAGCCTTGTTTTGAAGCAAAGTGTAAACTAGCCCTTACAGTGCTGGTTACATTACCACCTTTACAGACAACTAAAAAGATCTAAGATGTCATGTTCTGTTTCAAATGTTTTTATTGATTTAAAAAAAAAAAAATCAGAGTTACAAAGCAGAAAACCAACTATAATATCCTTGTATACATCCATCACATTCTGGAAATATAGTTAGGAGAACTGTAGAAGAAAAGCACCCCAGAGTTGCTATGGGTAAGCATCACAAAGTGTAGGGCCGGTATCAAATAATAGGTCAAAGGTATATTTTATTTATTTCTGGTTGTTAATACAACAGTCTCCCATGACTTTAAACTTATCGATAATGCAATGGTCAACATATAAAAGGAAAACAATATACATAAAACTTGGTAAGAAAATACAGTCTAGTGGGAGCAGAAACCAGGCCCCAGATAAGGCAGACACTCGCAAATAACGACCAATAACAGATACGCCTAAAGTGAGGATATTCAAAGGTGTATAAATACGGCTACACAATAAACAGCAATGTTGGAGAAAAAAAAGGGAAAAAGAGAAGAGGGGAAGAAGAAAGAAAGAAAAAGGGGAGAGGAGGAAAGGTAAGTGAAAGAGAAAAGGAAAGAATCCTGTCCATCCAGAAGTCCCCCCATCAACCACATATCCAATTGCCATTAAACATCCGGGACTTGTAAATAAGAAAGCCAGGGCTTCCATAGCTTATCAAAAAGTGCTTGCTTATTCCTTAGGATGCTTAACATTTTTTAATATAATCCAGGCCAACTTGCGCTTCCACAGAGCCAAGTCGACTACTGGGCTCCTCCAAGCTATTGCAATACCTATCTTGGCCCCAAATAATATAAAGTAATTTAGGGTCTGTGTATGTCTCAGGATGTTATCTGCTGCCATGTTCAACAGCGCCATCCATGCGTCCCTAGCAATATTCACCAAGGTAACAGAATATATCAATGTCCCCAGAACCATCTAACTTTAGGGCTTGTCATCCTAATATGAAAGGGCGTCCCCATCTGTCCTAGGTGTCATGTTCTGTCAAGTGATGTTGACTACGGAAATGTGCAGGCATCAATAGGAAGATCAATCAGCTACAATTCCAGGAACCTCTTGAAACCTGTACCAATGTAAGGGGGTCATTCTTCCCACTTGCCAACCTCTGTTTATGGTGAAAGTTTATTGAGAAGAAAAGAGTTACAGCAAATAAACGTTTAGAAGGTAAAGTAAACAACACTTGAGGAGACCTTAGACCAACCATTCTCAACCAGAATTCCATAGACCCCAGGGTTCCTCTAGAGCAGGTGTCCTCAAACTACAGCCCTCCAGTTGTTCAGGTACTACAATTCCCATCATGCCTAGTCATGTCTGTGAATGTCAGAGTTTTACAGTGCCTCATGGGATGTGCAGTTCCGCAACAGCTGGAGGGCTGTAGTTTGAGGATCCCTGCTCTAGAGGAACCCTGGGGTCTATGGAATTCTGGTTGAGAATGGTTGGTCTAAGGTCTCCTCAAGTGTTGTTTACTTTACCTTCTAAACGTTTATTTGTTGTAACTCTTTTCTTCTCAATAAACTTTCACCATAAACAGAGGTTGGCAAGTGGGAAGAATGACCCCCTTACATTGGTATACTTCATCGTTTACATTACCAGACAGGTAAAAAGATCCTAGGTGTGTCTGTCTCTGCCAAGTGACATTTGTGCCGAAACTGTGCAGGCTTCATCAGATGGAAGATCAATCAACTACAGTCCAATGAACCAATAGAAATCTGCAGAGGAACCCTAGTGTTCCATGGAACCCTGGCTGAGAATGGCTGGTCTAAGGTGTCCTCAAGTGCTGTTTGCTTTACCTTCTAAGCTTCTACTTGTAACTTTTTCTTGTCAATGAACTTTCAAAACTTTCACCAAATGTCCCCTTACATTGGTGGTTACCTTACCAGACAGCTAAAAAGATCTTAGGTGTCATGTGTCTATCTTTGCCAACTGACATTGGTGCGGGAACTGTGCAGGTATCATTAATTGAAAGGTCAATCAGCTACAGTTTAAGGAACCCCTAGAAATCTCTGGAGGGACCCCAGTGTTTCATGGAACCCTGGCTGAGAATTGCTGGTCTAAGGTCTCCTCAAGTGCTATTTGCTTTACCTTCCAAGCTTCTACTTGTAACTTTTCTTCTCAATAAACTTTCAAAATTTTCATCATAATCAGGTTGTTGCTTTCCTTTCACTAGTCTAGTCAGTAAGTGTTCTAACATATTTTTTAGAAGAAAAAAAAAAAAACAATAAATACAAGAAATATAAAAAAAAATAAAAGATAAAAAAATGCATACCAAATACATAGAACTGGGCATACTATGAACTTAGTAAATAGTATGCTATTAAATTAGGGTGTGCACCACAAGAGATAGGTATCAGTAGTTTATTTTTATTTTTACAATTTTGTTTTTTTTATTATTTTTTACATTTTATTTTATTTTGGTTTTTTTTTCGGAGCCCTGCTGGGGGTCTTTGGTGAAAATCAGGGGTCTAAATAGACCCCCGATGTCTCACTTTTGAGACAGAGAAAGAGACTGAGGACAGAGATTCCCCCGTCCCTTTCTCTGCAGCCAGGCAGCAGGGAGAATCTGCTCAGCACAGGATGATTAGGGTGTACCCAGGCACACCTGCCACCCTATGTGCACACGCCTATGGTTTGACCAGAGATAAGATATAGCAAAGCAATTGCTGGTCTTTGGACGGGAAAGTTGAAAGGCGGTGTTCAGAAGTATCGGTCAGATGGTATGATGGCTTTTTCGACCGGAGAGGAGACGCTCATTGCATTGTTAGAGCGTAATAATTGCTGTTTTCTTCACTTCTGCTGAAAATTCAGTCTCAGGCTGAAAACTAAAACAGACAACAATTATAAAGTTTTCCTTTCTGTGTGTTTTTACCAGTAATAATGTAAACATTCTTATTTGAGTGCATCAAGTACAGGAATAAACCAGAATTGGTGGTGACATCATCACGTATGATTGTATTTGGTTTGGGAGGTAGCTGTAAGCTGTAAGTTTCTGTTAAAATTATGTTTAGAATATTTTTAGAGAGATTTTTTTACAGCAGTTCATGGGTTCACACCCTCACCGGACACTTTATTAGGTCCACCTTGCTAGTAGCGGGTTGGACCCCTTTTGGCCTTCATTCTTGGTGGCATAGATTCAACAAGGTGCTGGAAACGTTCCTCAGAGATTGTGGCCCATAGTGACAATGATGGCATCACTCAGTTGCTGCAGATTTGTCGGCTGCACATCCATGATGCCAATCTCCCTGTTCCACCAAATCCCAAAGGTCTTCTATTGGATGCGATGTGTTGAGTGTGGAGGCCATTGGAGTGCAGGGACCTCATTGTCCAGTGGTGAGATGATTGGATGAGATGTGGGGAGTGTGGGGGCCATTGGAGTGCAGGGACCTCCTTGTCCAGTGGTGAGATGATTGGATGAGATGTGGGGAGTGTGGAGGCCATTGGAGTACAGCAGTGGTTCTCAACTCCGGTCCTCGGGACCCCCCAACAGGCCAGGTTTGCAGGATAACCGAAATACATCACAGGTGACATCATTTGCTGCTCAGTGATTGCAGTGTTCTAGTCTGCATCTCCCCAAGGTAATACTTAAAATCTGGCCTGTTGGTGGGTCCCGAGGACCGGAGTTGAGAACCACTGGAGTACAGGGACCTCATTGTCCAGTGGTGAGATGATTGGAGCTTTGTGGCATGGTGCATTATCCTGCTGGAAGGAGCCATCAGAAGATGGGGACACTGCAGTCATAAAGGGATGGATATGGTCAGCAACAATACTCAGGTAGGCCGTGGGGTTTAACCACATAAATACCGGGCACTTATACCGCTTCCCACCGAGACCAATTTTCAGCTTTCAGCGCTGTCGCATTTTGAATGACAATTGCGCGGTCGTGCGACGTTCTACCCAAACAAAATTGTAATAATTTTTTCCCCACAAATAACGCTTTCTTTTGGTGGTGTTTGATCACCTCTGGGGGTTTTGATTTTTTTTCGCTACAAGTAAAACAAGACCGAAAATTTTGAAAAAAAAAAGTTTTTCTTTGTTTCTGTCACAAAATTTTGTAAATAAGTAATTTTCTCCATCACTGATTAACACTGATGAGGCAGCACTGACGGGCACTGATAAGCGGCACTGATGGCCCCTCATAGGCTGAACTGATGGGCACTGATAGGCGGCACTGGGCACTGATAGGCGGCACTGATGAGCAGCACTGACGGGCACTGATAGGTGGCACTGATAAGCGGCACTGATGGGCACTCATAGGCTGCACTGATGGGCACTGATGGGTGGCACTGGGCACTGATAGGTGGCACTGATAAGTGGCACTGGTGGGGACTGATAAGCGACAATGCTAGATGGTACTATATTGGTGGTCCTGGGTGGCATCCAAGATGGCACTGAGTGCCCCTTACCTGCTGGTCCCTGGGTGGGCTCCCTGGTTGTCTCCCTGGTAGTCCCTGGGTGGGCATTCCCGGGTGGTGATCCTAGGGGGGGCCGGACTGATAAACAATCAGCACAGACCCCCCCCCATCAGGAGAGTCACCAATTGGCTCTCCTCTACTCATGTCTGCAGACGCGAGTAGAGGAAAATCCGATATGTGGCTTTTCCTGTTTACACTGTGATCAGCTGTGATTCGTCAATCCTGATCACGTGGCAAAGAGCTTCTGACAGAAGCTCTTTACCATGATCAGAGATGTGGTGGGTCAGACTGACACACCACACTACCGATCGCTGCACTACGCGCCCCTGCAGGCGCGCGCCGGCTTGTTTTCCTGCTGGACGTCAAATGACGCCCAGTCAGGATAACTGAACCACTTCCTGGCCGTCATTCTGCATACGACGGTAGGGAAGTAGTTAAACCGATGCTCAACTGGTACTAAGGGGCCCAAAGTGTGCCAAGAAGATATCCTCCACACCATTACACCACCACCAACAGCCGTAACTGTTGAAGGCAAGATGGATCCATGCTTTCATGTTGTTTACGCCAAATTCTGACCCAACGAGACTCATCAGACCAGGCAAAGTTTCTCTAATCTTCTGTTGTCCAATTTTGGTGATCCTGTGCCAATTGTAGCCTCAGTTTCCTGTTCTTAGCTGACAGGAGTGGCACCCGGTGTGGTCTTCTGCTGCTGTAGTCCATCTGCTTCAAGGTTGGATGTGTTGTGTGGTCAGAGATGGTATTCTGCATACCATAATGAGTAATGAGTGGTTATTTGAGTTTGCCCATTCTCCTCTGACCTCTGACATCAACAAGGCATTTTCCAGCATACCACTGCCGCTCACTGGATATTTTCTCTTTTTTCCACCATTCTCTGTAAACCCGAGAGATGGTTGTGTGTGAAAATCCCAGAAATACTCAGACCGGCCCATCTGCCACCAACAACCGTGCCACGTTCAAAGTCACTCAAATCCCCTTCCTTCCCCATTCTGAGGCTCGATTTGAACTTCAGCAAGTCGTCTTCACCACGTCGAAATGCCTAAATGCACTGAGTTTCTGCCATGTGATTGGCTGATGAGCAATTTGTGTTACCGAGCAATTGAACAGGTGTACCTAATAAAGTGGCCTGGGAGGGTATTTTGATGAATTTATTTTAGGTCAGCAGTGCAGAGTTTTTTGGGGTTTTTTTTATCTTTAGAATATTGCTGGAAGAATTAGGATTAGAGTTGAGCGAACACCTGGATGTTCGGGTTCGATGGGTTCGGCCGAACTTCGCGAAAAAGTTGGGGTTCGGTACCGAACTTGACCCGAACTTGACCCCGAACCCCATCGAAGTCAATGGGGACCCAATCTTTTCGGCACAAAAATGACTGTAATAAAGTCCTGGAAAGTGCTAGAGGGCTGCAAAATGATTTTAGAACAATAATCTGTCCCTTACAGCAACAGCAGGAACCTGACCCTATAGGAGTAGGCGATGATTATGGAACAATAATCTGTCCCTCTAAGCAGTAGACTCTACCTAGTCCAGAATCAGATTGTTCTGTAATGCAGGATGAGATGTTATTATATCTGCAATCTGTCCCTCACAGCGCCGGCAGCATCCTCTCCCTACACTAACCAGAGAGCATGTGACATGCAGCACTGTGACTCCAGCTTATAAAGATGCTGGGTCACATGATGCACTGGCCAATCACAGCCATGCCATTAGTAGGCATGGCTGTGATGGCTTCTAAGGGCAAACCAGTGAAACGCTTGTTGATTGGCTGCCCTGCAGCTATTCAACAGGCGGGATCAAATACCCGAACCCAGAACCCGAACCCAAACTTTTTTTCAAATGTCTGGGTCCGGGTCCCGGACACCCCAAAGTTCGGTACGGACCCGAACTTTACAGTTCGGGTTCGCTCAACTCTAATTAGGAATATAAGAATGGATGGGGAGGGGGTGTGGGGAATGTGGGGTGGTGGTATGAAGTATTTTTCTAATGCAGAGTGGTACAACGAGAAGAGAAAACCTCAAAAACTTTACAAACAAATGGTTGAGCCTCTGGACATTTCTTAACACGTTAAGGGGTTTAGTTAAATTATTTTATGAAGACACCCTGTAGATAGTGGATAGTGGATTAATGGATTCCCCTTTTATTTAGGCCGCTCCTGGTACAATGCACGTCCCCCCAAGAAGTGAGGGCACAACCCTGCCCTCTCTGGTAAGTCCCTATTTAAATAGTGGGTGGAGCTTACATGCAAATTGTATATAAAGTGACGTAGCATCATGGAGCAGTACGGTCTGGGTTCATGTTTCCCCCTATTGGTAACCTCTACAGACCTGCCCACACTTGTGATCATCTTCTAAACCAGTGGTTCTCAACTCCGGTCCTCAGGACCCACCAACAGGCCAGATTTTAAGTATTACCTTGGGGAGATGCAGACTAGAACACTGCAATCACCGAGCAGCAAATTATATCACCTGTGATGTATTTCAGTTATCCTGCAAACCTGGCCTGTTAGTGGGTCCCTAGGATAGGAGTTGAGAACCATTGTTCTGAACAGAAGATGACACTAATAGGAGGGGGGAAGATCCTGGAAGAGCATCGAATGTTCCAGAAGTTTCTAGAAGCCTCAAGAATGGTCTGGAATTCAGCTGAAAAGTCTCCATTGTGTATAAGATGGTGTGGAGTTGGCGCTTGGTGCTCACATGTGGAAAAAGCAGCGTGGAGGAGTGAGACGACACCGCATATGATCGGCATGGTTGAGATATCTTGATGGAAAGAAGAGACAATGAACTGCTTGATCCAGAAAACAAAATTGATCAACCTGGATTCATGGCCAAGAACAGGGCCGATGCTAGGGTCACAGACGCCTGGGTGCAGAAATATTTCTGGCGCCCCCACATGGGCGTGGTCATCTTAATCCTGCAAATCCCCTTTGCAAACGTTTCTATGGCAGTCACATAAACACAGAAATGCTCCTCTAAGGAGTCTTTGTTCCCATAATATCCTCCCACGATCTCATAACAATAAACAAAATACAGGAAGAGAAGCAGAGTACTCTAATGGGACCTGGAGCGGGCACACAGAGAGGTAATTCTACTGGTGCGGGTACACCCCCGCGGTCTTTATAAAGACGTGGGTCCGCAGACACTGGGATCGTAGCCGGGACAAGAACCGGTACTTAGGTCCAACTAGTTAAAACAAAAGACCTAGTTCGTCAAGTAACAGAGAAGAAAGGTAGTTCTATAGAGTTGGTACGGCTAGTATACGCCACAGCAGAGT
>BLSH010128099.1:570854-586036 GCA_018402905.1 Glandirana rugosa | reverse complement strand
CCACTAAAGATCATGCGCGTGTAAAGGCAGGCATCCCCATTGCCTAGCTTGTATATCTAGCAAGATTTGCAATGGTGTTGGAACCCTCCTACACATAAATACTACATTTAGCCATAATTTAGGTAAGGCCCTGAGTCATGTTAACAACATAGAGAGCACAAACAACATCTCTACATAAAGCAACGTGCTTGGGAATCGAACTCAGGACCTCTCCAATGGTTGGCAGAGTTGTTACCTTTTAAACCACAGGGCTTACACACCACAAGTTCTCCTACACATAATACACAGATACTGCATGTCTAGGAATATACAGGACTTACATTAGTCAGGAGTAAATCTTCTAAATTTAATCTGAGATTTTTGGTGGTTCTTGCTGCGTGAGCATAGAATATATTAATTATTATGTAATAATTTATTATATAATAAAAAAAATAGTTATATTAAAGTTATCCTCAGATTTTTGGTAATGACATTTTTATTTCTGATGTTGGTACACATATCACATTTTTGGGGCTCAAATTAGGATCATTTGAACAGAATAAAAAAAAAAAATGGCACTAATTTTAAATTTCCATAAGAAATTGTGTTGTTTGTGATTTGTAAAGACATCTGTGTGAGTTTAGGGAAATATTTTTGTGACATGGACAGCAGCAAAGTGAAATTGACCAAGAAAAAAAAAATATATTTACAAAACATGAAGATATTTCACATTCTAGCATTACTAAAAACAAAATGGATTCTCAAATGTACAACATTGTTGCCAGGAGAATTTCTTTGAGAGAAAGATACATTTCTTTTCAACGTGGAATGGATTTATTAGATAAAGTAACAATTGTAACATTAGAATGAATGGCAGAAACTTGCACTTGGCAAAATAACTCTCCTCTTCACAGTGTTATTTTACACTTCACACAGTGTAAAATAACACTGATTTTGGTATTTACTAACAACTCAAGGAATTACTCCATGAGAGTTATTTTGAGAGTTATTTTGTGTCTGAGCATGCCCAGTTGTGCTCAGCTGTGCTCTGTGCCTTGGAGTAAAGAGACGGGGTATTTGTCTCTTCTCAGACTTTTTAAGATATTTCAGTGTAGAAATCACTTTTTCACATGGTTTAAAAGCAGATTATCTTTAAACAATATAACACATATTTTAGCGCAATTTAGGGGATCAGATTATGCTCCAAACATTATTTCTATTTGCACAACTCCAGGTCTGGGCTGGAGTAAGGAGTTGGGAGTTATCTGTGACCTGGGAGCTTTAGTGAATTCCATTTTGGCCGTTATTTACCGTCCAGCGCTATTGTGAATACCGTTTTAGCGCTATTTACCGCGAATCGTGGTAATTACCACGATTCGCGGTAATTTTACCGCTATTTTGTGGCAATTTTGCCGCTATTTTGCGGGAGCGCTATAGTAAATGACCCCCATAGTCTATATGATGGCAACCGGATATTATCCATTCATGTGCAAAGACAACAACAACAGGATAGACGAAGAGGTGTATGCAGACTCAATCATCAACCGTGATCCAGATTACACTGAGGATATCAGTATGGATCTCAAGGACCTCATAGAAAGAGTAAGTAAACACCCATTTGTAGCCAGCAAAAACATGGCTATTCTGTTAATATTATAAAAGTAGAATTGTATAGGTATTCCTTTTGTCCCATAGATAACCTACTGTTTGTATATTTTTTCAGCTCCTATGCAAATGCCCACACCAAAGACAGAGACTTGTTGAAGATCTGAGAAGTCACCCTTTTTTAGAGGATATAGACTGGTGGGAACTGGAGGCTAGAGAAGTGAGACTACCATTTACCATGGATATGGTATGTATAGGAACCAGACATGGGTCCTTGCATTGTCAAATGTTCTACAACCTTTTTTTTCCTAGCACCTGAATGTGCATAACCATTTCAAATAGAAAGGCCATCATTGTACATATTCTTCGGTAATAATGTTTCTTCTCTTTACAGTGCCCACCGATAAACCTGAAGAAAGAGATGGAAATTGAGAAAATCATACCATTTCTCAGAGAAGAACAGAAGCCTGAATTTACAGAAGAAGACCAGGAGCTTGATTGTGGGTTCTCTTTCATGAGCAGCAGATGGGGAGAAATTCAAAGAAGACATATGTCATTGGCTCCCCCTGCAGAAGAATCCTCAATGATCCAAGGCAAAATAAAAAAAGAAACAAAAAAAGAAACAAACCTGAACAAGACATAACACAGCTTGAGACTCTCCCAAAATATGAAGTCCACAATGAGAGTCCACCAAAATTTGATGTCCAGTTTGAGACTCCCACTGGGGTGCCATCTGCTCCCCCTGCAGAAAAACCCCCGGTCATCACAGGCCAAAGAAAAAGAAACAGAAACAAAAACAGAAAATAGACAGTTAAGGTAGGTGTTTTTTAGCTTACTGATTTGCGAGTGAATTATGCGCAGAGCATTAATCTACAAATGCACTGAGAACAATCTGCACCTCCATCTGTTTCCACAGTGCAGAAGGATAATGGGTCTCCAGTAGATGACTTTTGTCTTTTAATAGAATCATATTTGGGGAACAGTGCACTAGTTTATCATAATATAATCTTAGAGTTGTTCAACATCAACACAGATTTTTAAAAGGCCGGCTTTGTAAATATTTCTTCCTTTGCTTATTCTCTTTAACAGATCTGCAGCAGAGGATCTCCGTGCCAAGCCATCATCACTGGAGCCTCTTCTATGTTATCGCTCTATTGGAGGATTCTCATCAGCAGCCAAGAGAGCAATACCACCAGCTCTCTTCACCAATGGAACTGCCACAAAAAGTATTTTTTGCAGGTGTGCTTTGGACTGGTTGTGAGGGGAGTTTGGAGGCCGGAAATCTTTTTTCCTGCAGGCATGCGTTGGGCCAGCTATGAGGGGTGGTTGGAGGGTGGTAGTTTTCTTTTCCCACTGGTGTGTGTTGGACCGGCTTATTTTCTGCAGGTGTACGTTGGACTGGCTGTGAGGGAAGGTCGGAGGCCGGAAGTCTTTTTTCTACAGGCGTGCATTGGTCTGGCTATGAGGGGAGGTTGGGAAGTCTTATTTTCTGCAGGCGTGTGTCGGGTCAGCTATGGGGGGGGGGGTTGGAGGCCGGTAGACTTTTTTTCAACAGGTTTGTGTTGAACCAGCTTATATTCTGCAGGTGTGCGTTGGACCGGCTGTGAGGGGAGGTTGGAGCCTGGAAGTCCTATTTTCTGCAAACGTGCATTGGTCCGGCTATGAGGGGAGATTGGAAGCCAGAAATCTTATTTTCTGCAGGTGTACATTGTACTGGCTGTGAGGGGAGTTTGGAGGCTGAAAGTCTTTTTTTCTGCGGGCGTGTGTTGGTCCGGCTATGGGGGGAGGTTGGAGGCCGAAAGTCTTATTTTCTGCAGGCGTGCGTTGGGCCGGCTATGAGGGGTGGTTGGAGGCCGGTAATCTTTTTTTCTCATTGGTGTGTGTTGGATCAGCTTATTTTCTGCAGGTGTGCGTTGGACCGGCTGTGAGGGGAGGCTATGAGAGGTGGTTGGAGGCCTGTAGTCTCTTTTTCCCAAAGGTGTGTGTTGGACCAGCTTATTTTCTGCAGGTGTGCATTGGATCGGCTATGAGGGGAGGTTGGAGGCGGTAGTATTTTTTCCCACAGGTGTGTGTTGGACTAGCTTATTTTCTGCAGGTGTGCGTTGGGCCGGCTATGAGGGGAGGTTGGGGGCGGTAGTATTTTTTCCCTCAGGTGTGTGTTGGACTAGCTTATTTTCTGCATCTGTGCGTTGGTCCGGCTATGAGGGGAGGTTGGAGGCTGGTAGTATTTTTTCCCACAGGTGTGTGTTGGACTAGCTTATTTTCTGCAGGTGTGCATTGGGCCGGCTATGAGGAGTGGTTGGAGGCTGGTAGTATTTTTTCCCACAGGTGTGTGTTGGACTAGCTTATTTTCTGCATCTGTGCGTTGGTCCGGCTATGAGGGGACGTTGGAGGCCGGAAGTCTTTTTTTCTGCAGGTGTGCGTTGGTCCGGCTATGAGGGGAGGTTGGAGGCCGGAAGTCTTATTTTCTGCCCGCGTGCGTTGGGCTGGCTATGAAGGGTGGTTGGAGGGTGGTAGTCTTTTTTCCAACAGGTGTGTGTTGGACCAGCTTATTTTCTGCAGGAGTGCATTGCTAGGAGGGGTGGTTGGAGGCCAGGAGTATTTTTTCCCACAGGTGTGTGTTGGACTAGCTTATTTTCTGTGGGCGTGGTTCGGCTATGAGTGGAGGTTGGAGGCCGGAAGTCTTTTTTTCTGCAGGCGTGCGTTTGTCCGGCTATGAGAGAAGGTTGGAGCCAGTAGTCCTCTTTTGTCACAGTTGTGTGTTGCACTGGCTGCAAGGGGAGGTTGGGGGCCAGCACTTTTTTGCAGGCATGCATTGGACTGGCTGTGAGAAGAGATTGGAGGCCAGTACTTTTTCAGGGGTGTGTTGGACCAGCTACAAGGGGAAGTTGGAAGCCACTACTTTTTTCAGGCGTGTGTTGGATCGGCTGTGATGGGAGGTTAGAGACTGGTACATTTTTCATGCATGTATTGGACCGGCTTTGTGGGGATGTTGGAGGTCGGAACTTTTTTCAGGAGTGTGTTGGACCGGCTGTGAGGGGAGATTGGAGGTCGGTACTTTTTTTAGGTGTATGTTGGACTAGCTATAAGGGGAGGTTGGGGGCCAGCACTTCTCTTTTTTTTTTTTTTCTCAATCAGACTCGAACCGCCAACTCCATCAAGCTCATCATAGTAACTCACATCTAGAGTAGCGTTCTCAAGCATCATCTTGGTATATATTTTTATTCAGTTATATCAATGTATGTCATAATAACAAGATACAAACATACAAATTAAGTGGCCAATCATGCTCCCATCCTCTCTCCGCTGGATGTAAGGGACTTAGCTTTGAAAAATTCTCCCAGTCTAAACCAGTCATCCAGCCCTCAGCAGTTAGGTTATACTGTGATTTCAAGCCTCTTTCTTATCATATCTGTTGTTGCCTATAATACCATTTCTGTTGTTGGTTATAACAATGTAAAAAAATGTAAGTCTCAGTGGTCCTGCCAGTTCTCTGTACTGTATATGTCTTTTGTACTATATAATTCTATCAATAAAAATGTATTTTAAAAAAAAATATATATAATCCTTCGGTTTCCTAGTAATACAGACTCCTAAATATTAAAATTTGTTGGTTATTTTCAAGTCTGTCGCTTTTGGTGGTAGTTCTATTTCTAAGGGGTCCACTGGGAGTAGTACTGATTTCTCCCAGTTGATTTTTAACCCGGACACTCGACCAAATTGGTCTAGCACATCCATTACTCCCATCAAAGATACTCGAGTATCTCCCAAGAAGATCAGTATGTCATCCGCATACATGGCAACTTTCTCCTCCCCAGCTGATCTTTGGAAGCCCTGGACCTTTATGGATCTTCTTACAGCCATCGCCAGTGGTTCCATTGCTATCGCGAACAGCAGGGGTGACAATGGACACCCCTGCCTAGTACCGCGCCTCAGAGGAAAGTTTCTGAGCATTTATCATTAATTTTAACCTTCGTCATAGGTTTAGTGTACAGAAGCCTGATCCATTTCACAAAATTGGGGCCAAACTGGAATGCGGCCATGGCCCTCCACAGATAGCACCACTCTAAACTGTCAAAGGCCTTGGCCACATCCAGGGACAACACCGTTGTGTTGCCCATATTCGTAACTGGGGCTTGTATATTCAAAAATAACCTCCTTATATTTGTACTTGGTGACCAGTTAGGAATAAACCCTGTTTGATCCGAGTGTATAATTCTTTGGATTACTTTTTGCAGTCTTGTTGCTAAGATCTTTGCTAGAATTTTTATATCCGTACAGAGCAGTGTTATTGGACGATAGGATGCAGGACTGTGGGGGTCTTTCCCCTCCTTCGGAATGACAATAATAGCTGAGTTTCTCATAGAGGGCGGTAATTCCCTCCTCTCTAGTGCCTCATTGAATGTTTTAAGAAGTTTGGGGATTAAAATCTCCCCGTATCTTTTGTATATTTCTGCGGGGAGACCGTCTGGGCCTGGCGATTTTTGGTTCTTTAGAGCTGATACTGCTTGTTTTACCTCTTCTAGTAATATTGGGGCATCTAATCTCTCCCTCTCCCCTAGGAATTCCTGCATCTCCTCCTCCCCCCCCACTTTACTACTGGATTTATATAGGTCCTCATAATAGCTTTTAAAAAGGTCAATGATCTCTGGGGGGTGTGTCGTAATTCTGCCATTCTGGGTTTCTAATGCGGTGATGGTTTTTTGTGGGGCATTTGCTCTAACTATTTGTGCCAACAGGGCACCAGCCCTTTCTCCCTCTGCATAATAGTTTTGCCTAGAGAAACAGCGCCTATTCTCTGCCTTTGTCGGGAGTGTTTCCTTATATTCCTGTTGGGCTATTACCCAGATATGAAAAGTATTTGGGGCAGGGTTGTCTAAATATTGCTTTTCATATTCTATCACTCTGGTCATGCTACGTTCCTCACTATCCCTAAGCTGTTTTTTTTCTTTGCAACCTGTTGTATTAATAATAACCCTGATATACACTTTAAGGGCATCCCAGACCATTCCCACCGCCGCTGTGTCTTTGTTAAAATTCAAAAATTCCTGTATCAGTACACTCATATTTCTCCCCCTGGCCAAATGGCACCAGCAGCAGGGAGTGGTCCGACAAGCCCCTTGGCTGGTAGCCTATATACCTTACCCAGTGGATCATATCATCACTACCCAAAAGAAGGTCAATCCTTGACAAGGTATTGTGCGTCCGGGAGAAGCATGAATACTGCTGAACTCCATATGTCCCAGTTCTCTAATTGTTCTTGTAAATACCTCGCCCCCTCTTCCTGTCCCTGTTCCGGGGGGGTTCCTGTCTAAGTTATTATCCAGGGCGATGTTAACCGCTTTCACACCGCGCACGGTATATTTACGGCAGCGGTGTGGACGCATCCCGCGAATCGCCGCCTTTTTATGCAGGCGCAGCTAGGGGGCAGGCATGCTCTCGTGCCCAACACACTCCGGAGGAGTATGCCCGTGGCTCGGGCGGACCCGATGTCCCCCGGCGAGCCGCGATGAGCTGTCAGAGCCAAAGAGCGGGGAACCGTCGATGTAAACATGATGGTTCCCCGCTCTGTCAGTGCGGGCATGGGAGATCTGCTGATCCCTGTTACTGGGATCAGTTAGATCTCTCATGCTCATGATAGCCCAGCCCCCCCACAGTTAGAACACACCCAGGGAACACAGTTAACCCCTAGATCTCCCCCTGCAGGTTAATCCCTTCACTGCCAATGACATTTATACAGTAATCAGTGGACAGTTTCCTAAGAGTGCGATATAAAAAGACAAAGTGACCCCTCTCATCTTTGGAGCTCCTTTCGCAGGAGAATTCCACCCTTGTCCCAATTAAGGTACTTACTCCTCTGGAGTAAGAAGAATATGTGGAGTGGTATTGTGTCTGAAAGTTTTTTTTTTTTTAAATGGGCTTTTAATTCTCTCGTCAGGTGTGTCTCCTGCAAGCAGAGGATCCCTGCCGGATATGTATTTGCCACGGTGAACATGGCGGCTCTCTTTATAGGGTCACCTAATCCGCGGATATTCCAAGAGCATATGCTCACCTTCTCTTCCTGCATCTGTACTGTTTCAAATCTATCAAAAATAAGAGGGGGATCACCCCCCCAGGTTTATCTCTTCCGATCCCATCCCGTTGCTCAAAGGTATATCCCCTCCTCTGTATACTTCTCCATTTTACTACCATCACGTAGTCTATCCATTCTTCATGTGTAACTTCTGTGGTCATTAAGTTCAAAACAATCTTTTCCTCCTTCCCTGGTGGGGCCGTCATTATATCCATCCATCTTAATACTTCAACATAGATTTTTGTTTTTTAATATACGGTCCTAAGGGACAGCTCCTTCATCCTACTGTTTACTCAGAATCCTTCTCTCATTTTTCTCCACCCAGTTCATGGCTTCTACCGGTGTACCAAAGAAGAACATCTCCCCAAATGCTACTACGCGTAGCCTTGAGGGGTATAGCATTGCATAGGTGATTTTTTAGTGTTGCAATTTTTTCTTTACTTCGCCGAAATTGGCCCTTTTCTTTTGTACCTCTGGGGAAAAATCTGAGAAAAACAATACTCTGGTCCCGCTATAGAATATCTCTCTCTTTTCTCTCACCCTCCGAAGTATAGAGTCTTCATCACGATAGCAGAGCATTTTTATCAAGAATTGTCTTGGATGGCCCCCTGGTGGTGGGGCTGTAAAAGGCACCCTATGAGCGCTCTCCACCGCAAAATGTGGTGAAAAGGATTCTCTACCAAAGGTCTCCAATAGCCATTTTTCTGTAAACCCCACTGGGTATGATCCTTCGCACCGTTCCGGGAGCTCAACTATTCTAATGTTACATCTACGCATTCTGTTCTCCATACCCTCCATCCTGGTAGAGTAGACGCTTATCTTATCTTTTATTGCGCTCATCTCTTGTTTTAATGGATGTAGTACATCTTCCAATTCGCTCACTCTTCCTTCCACTGCAGTTGTCCGCTCTTTTTGCACATCATGTCTTAGTATGTTAAGGTCTTCCTTTATTCCCTTGATTTGCTCTGTAACATCCTGCAGGGAGGCCCTGCATGAGTTTACTGCCAGTAGTATCTCTTTCAGAGTAGGCTCTCCATCTGAGCTGTTATTTACCTCTGTGCAGGGCTGTCTTTAAGGCAGAGCAAAAGGGGCAGCTGCCCTGGGCCCTCTCATTGTTATGGGGCCCAAAGCAGGTACCTAATACTTGCTAACTATCCTGATTTAAATTCCCTTGTCCCTTGAAGCTTTAGTCCTGTGCTGTGGCCTGATATCTCAGTGTGAAATGCTGCTACTAATGCTGCCCAGCTCTGCCTTATTGTTGTGTACAGATGACTCACCTACAGACCCAGTGTTTATATGTAAATAACTGGCATCGATATGTAAATAGTGGCAGCATTCTTATGTAAATAGTGGTGGTCGGCACATTGATATGTAAATAAAGGCTGCATTCATATGTATATCATGCCCCCCTGAGGTCATATCCACCATCACCTTTACTGAACGCTGGCCACTGGGGAGACAAAGGGGCATGCTTGAAAGTCCTGCCTGCAACTTTAAGCCTAACATCAGCCTGTTGTGCAAAGGTAATTACATTGGGGTGTGCAGAGGTAGGCAGAGAAGGAATTACAGTTTGGGGTGCACAGGTGAGAAAGGAGGGGATGTATAGAGGTAATGAAGATGGGTGCAAAGATGAGTAGAGGAGACAGGTAGAATTAAAGAGGGGAGGGTTGGAGTGGAGAGGATGGGGATGGTTTGGGGTGCAGAGGTTAGCAGGGGTTTTAGAATGCAAAGGTGTACCGACAGGGTGGATAAAGATGTAGGTCGCGTGTAGGGCAGTTCATTTATTTCAATGGACTGCTCTATGCGCTAGAAATGAGGAAGAAAGTCCCTGACCCTTTTTCAATATCACAGCACATATCAGCAGATGTGTGAGGGTGTCATAAACAATTGATGGCACTGCTGCTAAAGGGCAGCACTTTCTGTGGTGTCAGAAAAGAGATTTGCATGCATTCCTGATGCACACAAATGTGAACACAGGCTAAATGTCTCAATTACATTGGTGGCCAGTGTAAATCTTCTCATTACATTGGGGCTTGGTGTAGAATGATTTCATTCACATTAGTGATCAGTGTATATCCCCCCTTACATTGGTGGTTACTGTGAATGCTTCTATTACATTAGTGGTCAGTGTAAACCCCTATTACATTGGTGGCCAGTGTTGAAACTCCTCTTTATATTGGCAGTTGGTAAAAAAATCAGCATTGCTATTGATCTCACCCTCCCCCCAGCACTGCCACTGATCCCAGGAGTTCTAGGACCCCCAGGAGTTTTCTGTCTATTGTCCATGGTGTGCAGGCAGTGAGGAGATGATGTGCTGTAACATCTAGCAACCAATCAATGAGCAGTAATGGTATGCAGTAATCTCTACAACCAATCAACAAGCAGAAATTGTGTGCTGTAACCTCTAGCAACTAATCAGTGAGCTGTAATGTGTGCTGTAACCTCTAGCAACCAGTCAGTAAGTGGTAACGATATGCTGTAACCTCTGGCAACCAATCACAATCCCTGCCTGATCTGATTCAGTAAACTGATTTTGAGTCTAGCTGCTATTTATTGTATGTCTCAGAGCAGGTGGAGAGTGACATTGCATGGGGGGCCCAAGAAAATGTTTGCCCAGGGTACAATCAATAATAAAGGCGGCCCTGATTGCCCCCTTTTTCCATTGTTTCTGTATCTAGTGTGTTTGTCTCCAAGCCCTGTGGCCCCTGGCTTTTTCGTGTTACAACTGCCCCTGACTGGCCCTTTGTTTGTGCGGGGGCTTGGTTACCTTTAGTAGGGGTATGTGCAAATTTCTCAAGCTTAGCTGCCGCTTGGCTTCCCTTCTTTGACATTTTGTAGTTTTGTGGATACCTTTAAATGCCTTAGGTTAAGTATATGGCCAAAGGCAGTAATCTATAAGCAGGGTAAAGTATACAAAAATTAGAGGCTATCAAGATTAGAATATCAGCCAAAAAAAAAAAAAGCACAAAATAAGCACTGTACAATCTTCCCTGTAAAGAGCAAGGTCAAGTTAGTTAGTTTTGGGCCGTGCGTCAAAGTTCGTACACAGAGAGATCATGCAAGGTTCAGTGGGGTCAAGTATTTCTGGGCTAGTATCTGGTTTTTATTTTCGTTTTTTTTTCCAGGGAGAAGACTTTGAGTGGGTATATTGTGGAGGTCTCTCACCCCTCCACACCTTCTTTACTGTCCACCACTTGGAGGGAAATGATCACCACCCCTCCACTCCTGTGCAGGCTTCCTCTGCTCTCCCTGTGGTCTCCAACCCTCAGCACCACCAAGCTGAGTGTCACCTAAATAAGGTATATTGCTACAAGGACCGTGTAATGGACACCATCCATCAGTGCAAGTTGTAGGATGAGAGGAAAAGTGTCCAGTATAGGCTTACAGTAACACCAAATATCTCCTGCCACTTTCCGCAGTTACAGTACAATACAGTAACAGGCTTCTTTTCCTTTTTTCCTTTTTCCTCTTCCTTCACTCCCCACCTCCCTACCTGAAGTGTGCCTCACACACACTCCACTGCAAGGACCAGTATTATCAGTTGATATAAAAAAAGAGACTAGCGTATTGCATATAGTGCAAAGAGTTACACAGCGTCCTGGGGTACACAGCATACTCACCCTATCGTGCCCGGGGGGCCAGCCAGTCACAGCACAGAGTCTTATAACTGTGTGATTTATTTTGTATGTTTAGTCTTACCCTTCAGCAGTCCCTTCGGCCACAGTTACAGCTCCCAGATCCTCCACTCTATCGGCAGCTAGGCAGGAAACCGGAGAGCTGGATAAGGAGTATCCCTTCCCTGTCGGGGCTCTGTGTGGGCCAGGAGCCGTCCCCCGGATCAGCGTTCACCCAGGTGTCCATTCAGATGTACGGCGGGAAAATCCTCTCACGCCGCCGCCGCTCTACCTGTGTCTTTGCATCCGCCTCCCCCTACACCAGCACGAGCACAGCTGGTCTCTCACACCAGCTCCGCTGCTCCGCCGGTTATACTTTGCAGAGCTTGGCTTCCTCCGATCTTTGCTCCCATTAAATCCGCATGTTCTTCAAACAGCCATATCGTGGCCAGTGGGGAGAGGGAGAAGGAGCCGCACCCGCCACCTCGCATCCTCACATCTGGTCACACCCCCAATTACTCCACGTCTGTGTTTTTAGTGCGTCCAGCACTTTTCTCAGGTGTGCTTTGGACCTGCTGTGAGAGGAGGTTGGAGGCAGGTACTTTTTTCATGCAAGTGTTGGACCGGCTAGGAGGGGAAGTTGGAGGCCAGTACATTTTTCAGGCGTGTGTTGGACCGGCTGTGAGGGGAAGTTGGAGGCCAGTACATTTTTCAGGCGTGTGTTGGACCGGCTGTGAGGGGTGGTTGGAGGCCGGTACTTTTTTTTAGGCGTGTGTTGGACTGGCTGTGAGGGGAGGTTGGTAATTTTTTTTAGGTGTGTGTTGGGCCGGCTGTAAGGGGAGTTTGGAGACCAGTACTTTTTGCAGGATGATGTTGGACCAGCTATAAGGGAAGGCGATTTCACAAATGATTGCACATATATGCAACCAAAACCTCTGTTTTTCAATGAATTTTTTTAACTAGTTTAGACTCTCCATGTATTTCTTGCTATGTATATGACAATTTGGAGACGATGTTAGAGTAGAGTTAGGGACCGCACTGTACAGAGGTGCCTTGACGTGGCAGTGTGCCTACACATATATTTGCAGATGTATTCAACATAAACCGAACACAAACTGTCCAAGCAATTTAGATTTTTTTCATTTTGCTGACTGGCTGGCGAGTGTGTGGGCGGGGCCTGCTTTGGCTTGCATGTGAGGGTACCTTTTGTGCGGAGTGCGCTCATCAATTGACCAGGCAGGGATTGCGGGTCATGTGAAAATCTAACATTAAGACAGTTCCCTAGAGATGAGCCTTCACTGTGTGCAGTAATAAAGCACAGAGTTCCTTAGAATGTACCGTCCCATGTTACTACACACTGTAACTGATGTATGTTGCTTAGAAAGGATGTCCTGAGCCTGCACCCAGTGCTGGATTTAGACCCTGGGGGGCCCAGGGCATTTCAAGTTCGGGGGCCTCTGAACATAGATATTACATTTTATGACAAATAAGGAAGTAGCTGAAATTAATGATAAACCACATTAAAAAATATGAATTAGGTTCAGAAGAAGACACTGAAGACACACTGATTTTGTTTTACATTACAGTTGTGATGTATGACTCTTAGCATCTGCAAAATCTTTACCTTAAGTTGGCCATAGATGGATCTAATCTTGGCCAGTTCAGCAGGGAGCGGCCAAGATTCCAACCATCTGTGGGCAGGCTGGTTGCAACCAGGGCCGGTGCAAGGATTTTGTACACAAAGGCAAAGGTGCATTTTACCACTCCCTCTATCCTGGCACACTAAGGTGGCTGCCCACGCAGCCTTATGTTTGTGCTGGTCCTGAGTGACCCCATCATTTACAGAAAGCTAGCATGTAGAGATCCCTATCACATATACACAGGAAGCATGTAGTGACCCCATCATCTATAGACAGACAGCAAGTTGGGACCTCCATCATTTTCAAGCAGATGGCATGTAGTGACCCCTATCATTTATACACAGGAAGCATATTGTGACCCCCATCTATAGACAGACAGCATGTAATAATGAACCCCATCATATATACACAGGAAGCATGTTGTGGCCCCCATCTATAGACAGACAGCATGTAGTGACCCCAATAATCTATTGAGCATCAACAAGAAGTGACCAGTGTTTTGGGTCGTTGTCTTGTTGAAATATCCAGCCCCAGCGTAACTTCAACTTTGTGACTGATTCCTCAATATTATTCTCAAGAATCTGCTGATATTGAGTGGAATCCATGCGACCCTCAACTTTAACCAGATTCCCAGTACTGGCACTGGCCACACAGCCCCACAGCATGATGGAACCTCCACCAAATTTTACTGTGGGTAGCAAGTGTTTTTCTTGGAACGCTGTGTTCTTTTTCCGCCATGCATAATGCCCCTTGTTATGACCAAATAACTCAATCTTTGTCCAAATGTGCGTTTGCATACCTCAAGCGACTCTGTTTGTGGTGTATGTGCAGAAAAGGCTTCTTTCGCATCACTCTTCCATACAGCTTCTCTCTGTGCAAAGTGCGCTGAGTGTTGAACGATGCACAGTGACACCACCTGCAGCAAGTTGATGTTGGAGGTCTTTGGAGGTGGTCTGTGGGCTGTTTTTGACCGTTCTCACTATCCTTCGCCTTTGCCACTCCAATATTTTATGTGGCCTGCCACTTCTGGCCTTAACAAGAACTGTGCCTGTGGCCTTCCATTTCCTCACTATGTTCCTCACAGTGGACACTGACAGCTTATATCTCTGCAATAACTTTTTGTAGCCTTCCCCTAAACCATAATGTAGAACAATCTTTGTTTTCAGGTCATTTGAGAGTTGTTTTGAGGCTCCCATGATGCCACTCTTCAGAGGAGAGTCAAAGAGAACAACAACTTGCAATTGGCCACCTTAACCACCTCAGGACCGCCCACCGTCAAATGACGGCGGAGCGGTCCTCCTATTAATGCGGGTGGACGTCATATGACGTCCTCCCTTTAAGCCGGGATTGCGCGCGATCGGGCGCGCACATCCCGGCTCTGTCGGTGTCGGCGTGTCCCCAGGACACGCCGCTTCACCGACAGGGGTGAACAGCCATTGGTTATGGCTATTCACCACGTGATCGGCCGTGACGAAGTCACAGCTGATCACAAATGGCACGCCCGCCGTTCACACGGCGCATGCGCGCGATCGGGAGCGCGCTGCGCGTGCGCGCCGGCGCGTTCCTGGGGAACACTGCCTGTCACCGACACTGGTATCAGCCGCCGGCCGGCGGCTGATACCTTGTGATCGGCTGTGATCTACTTCACAGCCGATCACATCCAATGTAAACAGTGCGGTAACTCACTGTTACCAGCTCTTCTCTCCTCACACAGAGTCCAGTGTGAGGAGAGAAGAGCTGGGATCAGTGAGTTACTGATCTGTAAAGCACCAACACACTGACACTGACCCCCCCTGCCTCCCCAATGCACCTGTCACCCAACAGTCACCACATATGCCCCCATAAAGGGTACCTGTCATCATAAAGTGTACCTGTCCTCAGACTGCCATCATAAAGAGCACCTGTCACCCATACTACCGTCAGACTCCTGTCCATGTGAAATACTACTGTCCATGGGAAATACCCCCGTATACACCACTGACAACCCACTGTCCACGTAACCCCTCCGTCCCCCCCAGTCACAGTCACACAACCACGAAATGTCTAGTCATTGAGTGACTAGGGTCGAGAAGAGAGGAGTGTGACCTGAGACACACTCCTCTCTTCTCGACCATTGTCACTCAATGGCGTGACAAATGTAACCTACACTAGCCGACACTTCATCTAGTGTCGGCTAGTGTTCCATAGTCGGCGGCCGGCCGCCGACTATGGTCACAGCCACTGTCCGTCACAAGGGGTCCTTGCGCGGCCGCGCGTGCGCGTCGCGCGAGG
>BLSH010128099.1:539612-550925 GCA_018402905.1 Glandirana rugosa | reverse complement strand
CTGCTCTGTGCAGTGGTTTTGCCCACATCTTCCTCTTCCCGGGTCCCCTGAGAACACTCCTGGCCCCTTCCTCCTGCTGAGTGCCTCCACAGCAAGCAGCTTGGTATGGGGGCTCCTGATCTAACTCACTCCCGAGCCGCTGCTCTGTGTGTCCATTCATACATGGAGTGTGGCTTGGCCCTGCCACGCCACCCTCTACTCATTGGCTCACTGGCTGAGATTGACAGTAGCAGGAGCCAATGAGCAGGAAGAGACCCGGGAGAGCTGCTGCTCTCGTGCACATCGCTGGATCGAAATAGGGCTCAGGTAAGTATTAGGTGGGACTACGGTACACAGAAGGTTTTTTACCTTCATGCTTAAAATGCATTAAGGTAAAAACTTTGAGCCTTTACAACCACTTTAAATGTTTGTTTAGTCTAGGAGTAGAGGAATAAGCTGTAATATTTATTTTATTCCTAGCTCTGGCAGACTCTCTTTATCTGTGTGACCGGTCCCCCGATGCACTCTGGACGTCACTCTGAACCTATAGTCTTGCACTGTACATGAGGATGCCAAGGGCTCACCCACAACCTGGAGCATCAAAGAGAAAAGAAGAGCACTGACAGCCGTGGGAGAAAGGAATAAGGTGAATATGGCAAATTTTCCTCTACCCCTAGACTAGGATTTTTTTTTGTTGGGGGGGGGGTTGTTTTCTGGAGTTCAGCTTTAAGACATAGTTTACACTTTTGGTTGGGGGACAGTAAAAGCAGGCAGATAAGCTGCCCCTTAACCCCCACTCCCCCAAGCCGTGAAGGCAGTTATACAGGAGTATACACATACTGCAATAGCAATGCTTGGCAGGGTCCCATTTAGTAGAATGGGTAGCATTCAGCCAATAGTACTGCTCGCCGACCACAATAGGGGGTACAGCATCGTTGCATGACAAAAATTACCTCCCCACCACATTTGACTGGCAGTACCCCCCCACCGAACATGAAAGCGGCCACACCACAACTGTGGGCAATGCATGAGGTTGCTACAAGGGTGCATGTTTTTATATGTTGCTTCCTCACCGCCTGCCAAATACTCACTGAAAAGCAATCCACTGCGGATCACTCTTCAGAGGATGACTAACATATAGATAAGCCCTAAAGGTGGCCATACATGGATCGAGATTTGGCTGGTTTAGTAAAAACCGGCAGAATTTTGATCCATGCATGAGCAGGCTTGTTTTACTGAAGTTGATACTAAAGTCGACTTCTGTACAACCAGCTTGTTGGTTTCTTTATGAGTGATCAGTGCCGCCAGCTATAGCCAGCAACGCTACTCAGTGTGTTCTGATGGCAGGGAAGTCTTCCTACTGTCAGAACACAATAGCACAGGAGTAGTGATTCGTAACATTCAATTCCTTTAGAGCGCATGCACCAGTGTCGTCAGCGGCTGCTGCTCTGTGGAATATCTACTAAACGGTTCAGGTTTAGGAGATATTTATCTTACCTACAGGTAAGCTTTATTATAAACTTACATGTAGATAAAAGTAGCTGAAAAGACTACCACTTCATCTGTGTATAGGCAGATAGAGGAAAGCACAGTTCTGGTTATTCACTAGAGGGTAGTGTGGCTTTATTAAAACGGAGTTCCACCCAAAAGTGGAACTTCCGCTTTAAGTCCTCCTCCCCAGCTCCAGATGCTGAAACTGAGCTTTTGGGGAGGAGGGGGGGGGGTTGGGATACCCTATTTTTAGGGGTACTTCCGCCTTCTGGGACACAGGACAGGTCCTAGAAGGCTACGGGACCAATCACGGTGCGCAGCGCCGCTCGCACATACGCAGTGTGCGCCCGGCCGGGTGCCCACAGTAGCAATGCCAGCGCCGCGGAGGGGAGGGGGAGAGGGGCGAGGCTCCGTGCGGCTCCATCGCTGGACCGGGAGACAGGTAAGTGTCGGTTTATTAAAAGTCAGCAGCTACACTTTTTGTAGCTGCTGACTTTTAATAAACCTAAGGAAAGGGTGGAACTCCGCTTTAAATGTAAAATGAATAGGTATAGTTTCAGATGAGAAACCAAAAGGTAGAACTTCATTAAAAATATTCTGATGTTAGTGTAGTCAGGAGTTCAGAAATATTCATCTGGCATACAGACAATTGTGTTCATTGCTTAACATGGGGAACCCCCTCTAGTTTTTGTTTGTGTAATAAGACTGTAATTACAATAAGGATGAAGCACTGTGGAAAGGAGAAACAGTCAACAGACTGGTATGAAGGATTTAATTTCCCATCAGGCTGTGTTGCACTGGGGACTTCTGTAAGGTGCAAAGCATTGAGGGAGAAGCTTATTTAAGTGGGAGGAGGACCTAAGAGTGGCCCGTTGGGACGGCGTGATCGATCAGTGAGGAACCCTGTGTGCTGCTACAACCAGAGCTAGGCCCAAAGCCTATGTACAGCATTCCAGCCGACTGAATTCTCTGCAGGTGACCCAGCTAGCAGCCGCTCTCCAGCAAAACAGTGAGTGACCAGTGGAGCCTTACGATCCTCATATCTGTCTGGATTGAAGCAGCAGCAGCTACCGCAGCAGTCGTACCTGTCGATCCTGGCGTGCAGCAGTTGCTATCTACCTTCCAGGAGCAAGCAGCCAGTGTGAACTATCGGTTCCAGCATTACCATCATCTTCATCTGAGTGCCGGATCGTTTGTCTACATACAGTCATTAGGATTTGGTGAGCGGGCTCAGGCCCACACATAAGAGTACTTATACGGTCTATGCAGCATCTCTTTATTACCGCTTGGATTACCGTTTATATACACTGGATTGTCGTTTGTGACCAGTTTATTCAAGAAGTCAGTGATCACTACTAGGCTATTTAGTGCAGTGGAATTTAACCTTTTTGTGCCTCATCTCAGTGATTAGAAGGACACATTGTTCTTAGGTACCTAACTCTTATAGCCAGCAGAAGATTGCTTGGACTCGCATGACAGGATTGTTACAACTTCATCTACTCATCCTCTCCCCAGTAATATACCGTATTTTTCGCACCATAAGATGCACTTTTTTCCCCCAAAAAGTGGAGGAAAGTCTTCCTGCGTCTTATGGTGCGAATACCTGAAAAAACCCGCCCCCCCTCGTCGCCGCCGGGAGCCCGCAGTGTAATGCAGCATAGAGCGCTCTGCTCTGATCTCACAAAGTGAGAAGACAGAGCAGCCCCAGTGACCAAATGAAGTACTGTGGCGGCTGGAGCTGCTCTGTCTTATTTATGAATGGGATCTGGCTGCAGAGTGGAGCTCCGCTAGGCGCAGGGTGATGACATCATCACAGCGCGGTGGTGGCGGGAGATATGTATCTCCCTCTCAGCTCTGTCAGGATGGACACAGGTATGGCTGTATTTAATGGGATGATATATTGCTGCATTTCATGGACACTCCTATGTGCTGTATTTCATGGACACTCCTATGTGCTGTATTTCATGGATCTGGTATATGGCTGTATTTCATGGATCTGGTATATGGCTGCACTGGTAAATATTTTAGTACACCATTTGGATCAGAATTTTTTTTTTCTTGTTTTCTTCCTCTAAAACCTAGGTGCGTCTCACGGTCATGTGCGTCTTATGGTGTGAAAAATACGGTACTCAGGGCTATTTACTTGGAACTACTATATCTCCTAAGAACTCTCTAAGCTAGAACAGGAGAGTTTAAATAGAAATTCATAGTTATCTGGTGTACTCATATAACACTAATTTAACTGCTAAGTGAATATATTATATTTGTGCATTATAGAACCTTGTTATCTGAATTATAATCCATTGAGTGGTACCAATTTACCCTTTGGGTCATCTATTTGATATAGGGTCTTACTGTATTATTTCCCTTTTTCAGTTTCAGTAGATATTACCAAGTCACCTCTTTTCCCAGTGAACCCTTGGGTATTGTTTAAATTCAATTGGAGGAATTGTATTATTTTCAAATGTTGTTGTTTTTGGAGAATACAGGGAGTGACAGAAGTTAACAAATTATCTACTCCCTTTGTTCATTAGAACAATAAGTTTAACTTATTGATGTTGTTTCAAGAATGTTATTTCTTGCAGAAACAAGAGTTAAGTAAACAATTCTAACTCTATCTGTGTTGTGGTCTCCATTACTGAAACAGAGTAATTGTCAGTGGAACCTTGCAATATGAGTGAACCCAGATTGTCAGAGGTGGTAGTGGACTCTCAGAATGGGGGAGACCCAAGGGGGAATTGATTCTTTAAGCAACCCTCAAGAGGGCAGCTCTACATTTTGGGGCTCATCTGGGATTCCTCTTATGGTGAACCTTGAAAGGTCTGAAGAACCCCCCCAGGAACCAGATTGACTCAGTTGCCACTAATAAGTGGGCTCAAGATGAAGGGAGTCGATTAGAGTTGACCAAAGTACTAAAGTTGCCTGGAGTGGGATGGTCCGAAAAAGATGTGTGACTGATGTTGAGAGGGGCCTTTCCAAACCAGGGGTCCTATGTCATGGATCTGAGGACAGATTATGAGGAGGATGACACCTATGCTCTAGTGGAATGGAGAGAAAATGTCCCAGAACGTCTCCAGGAGGGGATTGTGACTCTGACAGATGGATTGTGAGCCTATACCCCTGAAGGTAGAAGAAGGATCCATATAAGAAGAATGTTCATGTGCTGCCGAAAAGTCAGACATTGAGGAGAAGGAAGCTGAGACTACCCTTAAAGGGATGCCACCTGTCTCTTTTTACTTGAATATGGGTCGATTGGTTGAAAGTTTGATAAAAGTAATGATTTTACAGCCCATTAAGGTTATTGAAAGCTGCAATATTTTTCTGGCCGTACACCTACTCCTGCAGGAGAAGAAGATTTTGATAGCTGGATGGATCAGGCTATACAAGCAGTGGAAGATTGGAATGTCCCGGAAGCGGTGAAAAGGCAGCGAATAAGTGAAAGCCTAAGGAGCCCTGCTGTGAATGTGATCCAAAGTTTAACCCCTTCCTTACCGGGCCATTTCTGACACTCCTCTCCTACATGTAAAAATCATCATTTTTTTGCTAGAAAAATACTCAGAACCCCCAAACATTATATATGTTTTTTTAGCAGGGACTCTAGGGAATAAAATGGCAATCATTGCAACTTTTTATATCACACGATATTTGCGCAGGAATTTTTCAAACGCATTTTTTTTTAAAAGAAACAGTTTAGTGAATTAAAAAAATACAAAACAGTAAAGTTAGCCCAATTTTTTTGTATGTTGTAAAAGAGGATGTTACGCCGAGTAAATTGATACCCAACATGTCATGCTTTAACATTGCGAACACTCGTGGAATTGCGCCAAACTTTGGTACTTAAAAATCTCCATAGGCGACGCTTTAAAAATTTTTTGCAGGTTACATGTTTAGGGTTACAGAGGAGGTCTAGTGCTAGAATTATTGCTCTCACTCTAACGCACGCGGCGATACCTCACATGTGTGGTTTGAACACCGGTTACATATGTGGGCGGGGCTTACGTGTGCGTTCGCTTCTGCGTGAGGGGGACTTACATTTTTTTTTTTTATTATTATTTATTTTACTTGTATTTTTTTATTTTTACACTGTGTCTTTAATTTTTTTTTTTTTTTGATCACTTTTATTCCTATTACAAGGAATGTAAACATCCCTTGTAATAGGAATGGTACGTGACAGGTACTCTTTATGGAGAGATGGTGGGGTCAATATGACCTCACATGTCTCCTGCAGGCTGGAAAGACTGAGATCAGAAAAAAAAAATCCGATCCCAGCCTTTCCAGCCGTGATCACGGCTTTGTTTACTAAAGCCGGGCCGGGCGTGACGTCATAACATCGCGCCCGGTCCTCCGAGGGTCATAGAGATGACTGGTGACCAGATGGTCACCAGTCATCTCCCTGACGACACTCCAGCGGCGACGGATCTCTTCTCCCTGCCGCCGTTCGTACGGGCGGCACGGGAGAAGCGCCGAATGGCGGCAGGAGGGGGGGGACGTCCCCTCCCGCTGCCTACAAGAACGATCAAGCGGCTGAACTGCCGCTATGATTGTTCTTGTGGTGTACAGAATCGCCAGCTGAAAAAAATGATACCTGAATGGTGCCTCTAGCTGCTGGCACCATTCAGATATCCCCCCTTAAAGTCTAGGACATCCATGGACGTCCTACCGGCGGGAAGGGGTTAAAGAGAGGGAAACCAGACTGTGTGGCTATGGATTACATTGAAGCCCTGTGTGCAGTGTGTGGTAGGGTGGAGAAGATTCCAGATCTAATGTATAAGTTTGAACAAACTCACCAGCAAAGAGGGGAGAAGTTATCTGCATATGTTGTCAGAGTGGATCAGATCTTACATCAAATCATTTTGAAGAAAGGAACTGACCCAAAAGAACTTGACCAGTCAAGATGGGAGAGAATTTTGCAAAGGGCAAGGTTAAATCACCCTATTGTTCTGCGGTTGCTTTTAAAAGGAATCCGGATTGCACCCATGTATCCTGAATTGATGAAGATAGTCAGAGAAGAGGAGGCCTTGCTGGATGAGAAAAATCAGGTTTCTAGTAGAGGTGAATCTTACCCCAAAAGTCAGAAAGGTGTCTGCTCAATAGGTTCAAGTCAAGTCAGAACTATTTGAGGCTGATAATGAAGAAGGTTCTGAATAGGGAGAAGGCACTAGACTTGTTACCTCTTCACCCATTCTCGAAGATCCTCCAGTCAAACTTTTTGCCCAGGTAGCACAAGCTCAGGGACAATTACAACAAACCCTGATGAGAGTCATGGAAGTCCAGGGATCTGTTCAGTCAAATGGGAATGATCCCAGGAAGTGCTTCAAGTGTGGGGAGTCAGGTCATTTCAAGCAACAGTGCCTGAAGAAAGAAGAATAATTTAATTTTATGGCTGAGTTATTGAAGACATTACAACAGATATTGGCTACTCAGCAGAGAGGAAACTTCAGAGGGTCCCAGTGAAGGAGCTAACTGGGAACCCGATGAATCTGAGTTCCAAGAAGTTGAGCAGATGGAGGACAAGTCCCAAGAAGACAAGTCCAAAGAGGACAAGCCCAAAGAAGAGAAGTCCATGGAAGGAGAAAACCTTTAATCCGTCACCGTTGTCTGAGGGTCAGGCGCAGGGAGTCAATACTGGGTCAGTTACTAGGGCTGGAGTTAGATCCTCACAGGGTGATCAGATGAGGAATCCTAGTGAGACAAAGAAAGCTACTCTACCAAAGAAGTTAGTGGGGCCATCCCCTATTGTATCAGTGCAAGTGGAAGGCATCTACACTCAAGCTCTGCTAGATACTGGGGCTCAAGTTACCCTTCTTTATAGAGACTTTTATGATCAGTATCTGGAACATATTCCCTTGAACAAGCTGGAAAAATTGGAAATTTGGGGCCTAGAAACTAACTGCTTCACTTATGATGGTTACATTCCAATCAGAATCTCCTTTGGGCCAGCTGGAAGAGTTGAGGCCTTTGATACCCTGGCTGTAGTGTGTCCCAGGCCAGAGGGGGCAGACCGCAATTCCATGAAAATTGGGACTAATAATGACTTAGTACGAAGATTGCTGGAAAAAGTGATAGGAGAAGATGGGACTATACCTGAGAAAATTCATACCAATTTGCATCAAGCCTGTCAGCAAGTGATTCAGGAAAAGAGGGCTCCGGCCCATGGAGTGGGCCGCTTGTGGAAATTAGACACAAGTGAGAAGGTGCCTCAGCCTGGGGAAGTTACTTGCATGAAGGCTACCGTGAAGTTTACATGGGATCATCCTGGGCCCTTTGTAGTGTTGGAGACAGATGCACAGACTGAAGCTCAAGGATTAGTCATGGTCCCTGAGATTGTACCACCAAAGCTTTACTGAGGAATAAGAATAGAGTGTCGATTAACCTGCAAAATGTTTCCAATCACCCTGTGACATTGAAGGCAAGGATGTCTGTGGGTCAAGTGAGTGCCGCTTCTGCGGTGATTCCTGCTGAAGAACAAAAAGGAAAGAGCCTGCAAGAATTCAAAGAAGGAGATGGAATAGTGTGCTGCTGGTTTACCTCCTGCATGGAAAGAAAGAATAAATGTTGGGATGTGCTAAGAGTGCTCATCATCGAATACGTTTACAAGAAGAAAAGCCATTCAGAGAAAGGGCCTGGAGGATTCCTCTCAGTGATCTGGAAGAATTGAGGGAGCGGCTGGCTGAATTGAAAATGTCTGGAGTAATTCAGGAGTCCAGAAGTCCTTATGCTTCCCCAATAGTAGTGGTGCGAAAGAAGAATGGAATTTTAAGAATGTGTATTGACTACAGGACTCTCAACTGAAGAACCATTCCTGACCGATATACTACCCCAAGGATTGAAGACGCTTTGCAGTGTCTGGTGGGAGCCAAATGGTTCAGTGTGTTGGACATGAAGAGTGGGTACTATCAGATACCTATGTGTGCAGAAGACAAGGAGAAGACAGCCTTCATATGTCCATTGGGGTTCTATGAGTTTAATAGAATGCCACAAGGATTTACAGGAGCTCCAGCTACTTTTCAAAGACTGATGGAAAGCACCTTGGGAGACATGAATCTGGTGGAAGTCCTGGTGTACCTGGATGACATCATTGTGTTTGGAAGAACCCTGGAAGAGTGTGAAACACGATTGGAAAAGGTGTTTGAGAGGCTCCATGAAGAAGGATTGAAGTTGTCTTTAGGGAAGTTCTAGTTTTACTGTACTGCGGTTACTTACTTGGGCCATGTGATGTCGGCTAATGGAGTAGCCACTGAGCCAAAGACACTGGAAGCAGTAACTGTATGGCCACGGCCGGAGACTGTAACGGAGCTGCGATCCTTTCTAGGGTTCTGTTCGTAATCAGAGATTTGTGGCTAATTTTGCCAAAATAGCCAAGTCACTTAATGAACTGTTGCAAGTGGCCTCCGGGGAAGATGATAAGAAATTGAAAGAGAAGAAGATAGGTTAAAAGGAAAGAAGGAATCCATATGTGAGCAGTGGACTCACTTGTGTGAAAAAGCATTTCAACAATTGAAGATCAGTTTAACTGAGGCTCCAGTTCTAGCTTATGCTGACCCTTCTAAACCCTATGAGCTTCATGTAAATGCCAGTTGAGATGGATTGGGAGAAATACTTTATCAAGAGCATGGTGGTCATGGCGTCTGTGGCTTATGTGAGTCGAAGCCTCATACCCTCTGAAAGACGTTATCTGGCTCATAAGTTGGAGTTCCTGGCTTTGAAGTGGGCAGTTGTAAATAAATTAAATGACTGTCTGTATGGAGCTCAGTTTGTTTTCAAAACTGACAACAATCCATTAACTTACTTGCTGACAACTGTGAAGCTGGATGCCACAGGGCATAGATGGTTGGCTGCTCTGGCTGGGTTCCAGTTTAGCCTCAAGTATCATCCTGATGCTGGAAACAGAGATGCAGGTGCCTTGTCCCATCGACCTTATCGACAGAATTGAGAAATTCAAGAGTGGACTTTTGTGCCAGCAGATGGAGTACAGGCCTTGTGCAAAGGATTGGTCCATCGCTTAGGAGGAGGGGCTGCTGCTGAATCTATAGGGGTATCACCAGCAGGACTGCCATTATCTTATTGTGGAGTGACACAGGTGAGAAGTGAAGGGCTTCCAAGGCTGATGAAGAAAGAGATCAAGACTGATCAGGAACAAGATCCCCTTGGACGAGTGACTTTGCAGGCTATGGTCCAACAAAACCCTCAATTGCTTTTGAAGAATGCTCTTAATCAGGCCAGAGTGTTACATCGTGAATGGAACCGATTACAGCTGAAAGACGGAGTACTTTATAGGCAAGGCCTTAGTGAAGGGACAGAGGAAACCTAGCAGTTGTATCTACCTGAGAAATATTGCAGTTCAGTTTTAGTGTCATTACATGATGAACATGGACATCTGGGTATAGAAAGAACCTTTCAATTAATTAAAGCCAGATTCTATTGGCCCAATATGAGACGGGAAGTAGAAGACGACTGCATATCTTGTATGTCTTGTATCCAGAGAAAAACTCTTCCAACCCGTGCTGCTATTATGGAGCACTTGCATAGTCAGGGCCCATTAGACCTGGTATGTATTGACTTCTTGTGCCTGGAACCAGATTCAGGTGGAAGAAGCAACATATTGGTAGTAACTGACCATTTCACCAGATATGCACAAGCTTACCCCACCAAAGATCAGCAAGCCACTACTGTAGCCAAAGTATTAGTGGAGAAATTCTTTGTTCACTATGGACTGCCAGTCCGAATCCATTCAGATCAAGGAAGAGACTTTGAAAGTAAACTCATCCACCAATTGTGCAAGTTATTGGGCATTAAGAAATCCCGCACTATGCCTTATCATCCTCAAGGAGATCCTCAGCCTGAATGATTCAATAGAACTTTGTTGAATATGCTAGGTACACTGCCATCTGACAAGAAACCGAACTGGGGAAATCATCTGGCCACTCTAGTGCACTGTGAATGATGTCACGGGATATTCACCCTATCATCTCATGTTTGGGCGGGAGGCCAGATTACCAATTGACTTGGTCTTTGGAACATCTACTGATGACACTTCTTTGACGTCCCACAGAGGTAGATCGGCTTAGGAAGAATCTGAAGCAGGCTTATGAGAGTGCCCGACAACACGCCATCACCAGAGAAACCTGAAATAAGAAGAATTTTGATCTTCGGGTGAGAGTTCAGGAGCTTCAGCCAGGGGATAGGGTGTTGTTGAAGAACTCGGGAGTGCCTGGAAAACATAAAATAACTGATCGGTGGAGGCCTCACCCCTATGTTGTCTGTAAGCAACTTCCTGGATTGCCTGTTTATCAAATTAGGCCAGAAGGTCAAGCTGGTCCTTTGAAGATGTGGCATAGAGATCATTTGCTTCCCCTCTGTCATGAACCTGCAATAACATTTCATGTAGTACAGTCAGGTCCATAAATATTGAGACATTGACACAATTCTGATCTTTTTGGCTCTATACACCACCACAATGGATTTGAAATTAAACAAACAAGACGTGCTTTAACTGCAGACTTTCAGCTTTACATCCAAATCAGGTGAACAGTGTAGGAATTCACCCTCCGTGTATAAGTTTGACAACATTAAGGATGTGACAAGTGGACTAAACCTACATTTCGACTTTCAGACGTCAATTTCGTGCAGAACAAACAAATTAAAGTTTAGGTAACACCACCACATATCTCGGTTTTTCTAGTCTTAACACAGTTACAGAGTTATAAATACCTGGACTGACATGATGTACTTTACAATAACGTCCAAGTACTGTCTCCCCTTCGTTTACTAGAGATACGGTGTAGAAGTTTCCTGGTCGAACTGGAAGACCGGATTAAACTATTTGTCCGTTAGGTCCTTCAA
>BLSH010128099.1:518170-534565 GCA_018402905.1 Glandirana rugosa | reverse complement strand
CTTGTTACCACAGTGACTCTACCCAGGGGCTGTACCTATCCCTTGTCCATTCCAGAGACCCAGACAATGTCAGAGTATGTCGCTGAGAACCTAGAGAAATGGTTTATCCCGAAGTCCTCGTCGCCTGCGGGAGCAGGATTCTTTTTTGTTGCCAAAAAGGATGGCACCTTAAGACTCTGCATTGATTATCGAGGCTTAAATGCGGTAACAATCAAGAACTGATACCCCTTACCCCTAATATCCAAGCTATTTGATAGGTTGAAGGGTGCCTCCATTTTTGCCAAGTTGGATCTCAGGGGTGCATACAACCTGATCCGGATAAGGAAGGGTGATAAATGGAAAACCGCGTCTAACACTAGAGATGGCCATTATGAACACTTTGGGTTGTGTAATGCCCCAGCTAGGTTCCAAAACCTTGTCAACAAAATCTTCAGGGATCTGCTTTATCAATTTGTTGTCATCTATCTGGATGACATTCTCATCTTTTTGTAAGATCTACTTATCCACAGAAACCATGTCCGGGTTGTACTTCAGCGTCTTAGAGAGAATAATCTGTATGCCAAGCTGGAGAAATGTTCTTTTGAATGTTCTGAGGTCCTGTTTCTGGGATGCTATGTCTCCAGTTTGGGTCTCCGTATGTGTGACAGGAGTCACTTTGGGCTTGTGGAACCCAGACTACCTCAGAGAGGTTGGGAGGCTCCTTGTCCAGCTCCCTGGAGCCCTCTTATGTGTAAGTCACCCTGTGTAGGATCACAGGGTGGCCGAGAACCCTAGTCTGATCTACGCTGGTCAGACTCACCACACAACCACACTGAACTCAGCCTTCTCTTTTATCCCTGTTATCCTGGGATCCATATGTGTGGTTTGTGATGGGAGAGTGTGGGGGCTCTTCCACTGGGGACAGTGATCTTTCTGGACAATATCCCTCAAGAGATATATTAGGATAGATTGCACCTTTGTTCTCAGGCCATTGCTAGATGGTTTAAAGTGGGTTGGGGGTTGCTATGTGTTTAAGTGCCTCTATCCCATTGTTCTATTGTTCTGTCCACCTTGGGAACAAGGTATCATGGGATGTGCGGGGGTGTGTGTATTAACTCTGAGAAGGGAGGGGTGGTTTTCTCCAACAACCCTCCCTGCTGAAAAGGCAATCGATTGTTGCAATGTTTCAACACCTGTGTGTCTCTTGTTACCCCGCCCTGAATAATGATGAGATGAGAGGGGGGATGTGTCCCCTGAATGTTACCTCTGTGTACATGTGTCTCAATACCTGTTGTTACCCTACACTGAACGCTTCGGCTAGTGCATGGGAGGGGAAAAGGGACCTTGGGTCGGTTGGTTCTGGACCAAGGAAGCATTTACAGTGGACATACTTTAGTTGAGAACGGAGGTCTGTGACAGTATGGATCCCGAAAATGTCTCGGCCATTACCGACTGGCCTCTTCCTGCCAGCCTCAAGGAGACACAGCGATTTCTTGAGTTTTCCAACTATTATAGGCAGTTCATTAAGAATTACTTTTCTATTGCTGCGCCTATTGTTGCCTTGACCAAGTAGTATGCGAATGCCAAGGAGTGGCCTCCTGAAGCTGTCTCTGCATTTCATGATTTGAAACAAGCCTTTGTTTCTGGACCTCTCTTGAGGAGATCTAATCCTGGGGATCCATTTTGCATTGAAGTGGACGCTTCGTTGACTGGAGCAGGAGCTGTGCTTCTACAATCCTTTGGGAAAAAACATCAGCCATGTGCATTTTTCTCCAAAAAAAAATTCTCAGTCAGTGAAATATTTCACCATTGGTGATCGGGAGCTTCTTGCCATTAAATTGGCATTATAGAAGTGGAGTCATCTTTTGGAGGGCTCCTCTCATTCCATAACAATTTTCATTGATCACAAAAATCTGCAGTACTTACCAAATGCCAAAGACTAAATCCCAGACTGGCCAGGTGGAGTCTTTTCTTTTCCCATTTTAAGTTCAAGATTACGTACAAACGGTGGGCGATGAGAGCATAGGAGGAGGAGTCCAAGATGGCGCTGGCGTGATCTCCTAGCACAAAGTCCGGAGAGTAGGCCGCCCCGTGAACGTCTCAGTGTTCAGGCAGCCGGCATATGGAGTCGGTAGCAGCCTGAGCGTCCTCCCCTACCCCCTCCTCCCCGCCTCGGGTCCCCGACTTAGGCACGGCTCATAGCGGCATAACCCAAACACCCAGCCATCCGAGCTGACCAGCACCTAACCTCCCCCCCGGCCATCCCAGTCCGCCACCGTGGTGGAGGCATCCCGCGTAAGCCCACAGACCTGGAGGAGAGTCGCGAGGAGGAGAGCACGCAGGAGGAAGCCGCGGTGCATATCCCACAGACGCGCCCCCCCGGAGGCGAAGCGAACACGCGGATGTAACAGCTGGTGTCGAGTGAAGGCGCCCGTGGAAAGCATCTGGGCAGCGGGAACGACCCGGGAGACGGGTAGGAAGCAAAACGGACGGTAGGCGGGTGGACTGCTGGAGGCAGTAAGTGGGGAAAGGAGGGGGAGTGTGACAGCCGCCTACTGAGTGGGGTGAAAAGACGGACCTCCGGGGAGAAGGTGAGAGAGACTGGATAGAGGGGGAGAACTCTAATAGCAAAAGTAAAGGAAAGAGAGGCGAGGGGGTCGCAAACACCACCCATGCCACTTGCTCCCTTTCACCACCCCCCCAGAACCACTGCAAACGGTAACCCCTGGAGAGGGGAGAAGCGGACGGTACTGGACCCTATTCCCCCAGGCCCAAGTGGAGACAGGGTATTGGTGGGATACCGCGGGTAATACCCGGAGGGTACAACCGGGACTGGAACCCTGGGAGCTCTATGTGGTTAAAGAGACAGATACAGTACATTAAAAGTACGAACCCCAGTAAGAAACCTTGGGGATCAAATGGGCAAAGTAACAAAGAGTGCAGGGGGAACCCACCGAAGGTGAGCGCAAGCCCTGGCACTATTAAAACTTTTATGGTGCAAGGTAGAGAACAAACAAGCCCACTGAAACAATCAGGGACAAAAACTAAACAGAAAGACACAAGTACAAGTACTAAAACATCACAAAATAGATATTCAACTGAGTTAAGCACAGAGGGCCAAGGAAGGAAAGATCTACCACACACAATAATGGAAGAACAACAAGCAGGGGGACAGATGCCCACTAAAACGGAAATAGCAGAAATGTTTACGCGGTTGGAATCATCTCTTAAAGGGGAAATGACAAACATCCGAGAGGATCTGAGTCAGATCTTAAAAAGGGTGGAGGAAACAGAAGAAAAAGTAGAGACCCAAGAAAGAGAGATACAGACCCTTCGAGAGCAAATGAATAAGATACAAAGGGAGCAGCGGGAGATACGGTATAGAATAGAAGATCAAGAAAACCGTAGTAGGAGGAAAAATCTAAGGATAAGAGGGATACCGGAGACCGTACCCGGGGATGAGCTACAAAAGAGCATGGATATAATGTTTGCCCCCCTGCTGGGGAAAGCAGACACAGCAAGGGTTAAATTGGAGAGGGTACACAGGGTACCGAAACCCGGTAACCTAGGAAAGGACATACCGAGAGATGTAATAGTTCGCTTCCATAACTATAAGGACAAAGAAGAGGTGTGGCAGAAAATGAGGACAGGACATAAAATAATTTTTGAAAAAGCTGAAATTAAAATATTCGCAGACTTGGCCAGAGAAACACGCCTTAGGAGAAAGGCACTTAAACCACTATTGGAACAATTGAAACAGCAAGGGTGCCAATACTCATGGGGTTTTCCGGCATGTCTGATAGGTAAAAAGGATGGTAGATCAGCAAGGTTGAGGTTCCCAGAGGAGACAGAGGGTTTTTGTAGGAAACTGAGTCTATCCATACCCAATATGCCAGGATGGAAGATCAGGGAAGATCAAATAACAATAAATGAAGACTGGCAATGGAAGCGAGTTCCGTAAAAAGACGTCGGGTGGGGACTGGGGGCTGGGGGGGAGGAAAGGGGGGGAGAGGGGGGGGGGCGGGAAGGTGGGCGGTCCTACGGGTCTGGATGTGCGAAGGAGGTACCCCCATGACAAGGGGAGATCAAGAACATGTATCAGCGCCAAACAGGGCACCCACTCTGGGGGTGACACTCCAAATGAATCAACGTGCAGCGATTTGATCATAAAATGTCAGGAAAAGACAGCAGTCCCGGCTTTTTCCCGCGGTGGTGCGCACGCCTGTGCGCAAGCGCCGGAAACAGGCGCCAATCGGCTCTATTTAAACAGGCAGGACTTAGTGCCTGGTGCTGTCCGTTCTACAGCGTTTCCTGCACCTGTGTCCCCGGCGACTATTATTGAGTGACTTCCTGTTCCTGTGACCCCGGCTATCCCTTTGGACTTGTTGTTATCCGCCTGCATCTGACCCCGGCTTGCCTACGACCATCCGCTTGTCTTACCCCTTTGTACCTCTGCTGCCAGCACGTTGCCGACCCTGCCTGTACCCGACCATCCGTTTGCCTGATTCCGCTGTACTGCACCGCCCGCTAGTTGCTGACCCAGACTGAACCACTACTCTCCTGTTTGCACGAGCTCCAGTGGACTTCTGCCTACCATCTAAGGACTGTCCGTGCCCTCGTCCAGCCCCCCCCTGTGCTCCTGAGCTCACTGTTCCCACTATCAGGGGTTCTCGAACCAGGGCCGCAAGAGAGGTTGCCCCCGCATAAGCCTGACTCTACTACCAGGTACGTGACATAAACAATATCCACCATGCACCAACACCAACGTGTGAAATCGACCTCCACATGATAGGATATGCTCTTACCAGAGCCCCTGGACCACCTATTACGGGGGGTCAGGGAACACCGCATTCTGATTGCCCCTTGGAGCCCAGTGGAGGCTGAATCCACAAAAGCGTTCCCTGACCCCCCCTAATAGGTGGTCTAGGGGCTCTGGTAAGAGCATATCCTATCATGTGGAGGTCGATTTCACGTGTTGGTGCATGGTGGATATTGTTTATGATCAAATCTCTGCACATTTATTCATTTGGAGTGTCACAAAATTCCTTTTATATATACTTTCACGTTTTCACTGGACTGTTTGATTTATGGACTTTGTTAAAAAGTTGGTTATATGCTGAACATTTTAATTATTCACTTACTCATTTTTTTTTATATATGTACATAAGCGCAATCTTTTTTATTTATATGTCACCCTGCTTGCTATGTGACCAATACATTTCCATAACTTAACATATTGAAGGAAGAGGGTCATCATGGCTACAGGGCACCTGGAATACTCAGAAGAATAAATCCGCAATGAGTGGCAGTGCCCATGTTTATTTCATGACAGATTTCCATTAATCTAGTATATAAATAGTTACTGTATATCATGTTACCTAAGGTTTGGAGAACAGATGCCACAATCATGGATTATACAGGGCACCCCAGGAAGTAAACTCTCAAGAGTTTCTTGATTGCTGTAACTAAAGACAAACCTTTTTTCTTTAGATTTGGATAGAATGGAGATGGATTTTTTTTTATTGATGTCTATGCCCCTATTAATGAGATTCACCTTTTTTATGTGTCCTATCAGACAAGGAATAGAGGGGAATTTTCTCTCACTTCCTGTTTTAGCTATGGGACAGTAAGTGAAGGCCAATCTCTCCAATGGGACACAGATTGCAAAAAAAAAAAAAAGAAGCTGACCGATATCTAACCCTTCCGCACTCCATCCAAAATGCAAAATAAGTTTTGCCTTTAGTTCTACTTTAACCACTTTTATACATAGTACTTTTACCCCCTTCCTGCCCAGGCCAATTTTCAGCTTTCAGTGCTGTCACACTCTGAATTGTGCGGTCATGCGACTCTGTACCCAAATGAAATTTGTATCATTTTTTTTTTCACACAGATAGAGCTTTCTTTTGGTGGTATTTAATTACAGCTGTGTTTTTTGCTAAAAAAAATGAAAGAAGACTGGAAATTTTGAAAAAAAAAAGTTTTTGTTTGTTTCTGTCAGGATATTTGGTAAATAAGAAATTTTTCTCCTTCACTGATGGGCACTGATAAGACAGCACTGAAGGGCATGAATATGCAGCACTGATGGACACTGATAGGTGGTCCTGATGGGCGGCACTTATGGGCAATGATAGGCGGCACTGAAAGGCACCACTGACTTGCCTCACTGGTGGGCACAGATTGGCACCACTGATAGACACAGATTGGCATGACTGATGGACACAGACTAGCATCACTGCTGGGCACTGTTGGGGCTGAACTGATCTTAAGGGCACTGATGATCATTGCCCTGATTATCTGTACAGGTCTCCCCTGTGGGGAGATTCTGCTGATCGGCTCTCCTCTTTACCCACTCTGTCAGTGTGAGATGAGGAGAGCCAACAATCGGCATTTCCTTGTGGACACAACTGATCACATGGGTAAAGAGCCGCGTCATCAGCTCTTTACTGAGACCGGGGTCGGGCCGTGTCCCAGTGACACAGCACGCCCCTGCGGGCACATAAGCGATGTGACACTGGGGCAACGCATATGACGTCATCCCAGAACAGCAGTGCATCCTGCCCATCATTTGTCCATATGGCGGGCGGGAGGTAGTTAAAGGATCACCTTTGGGAACATTTTTAGGGTGGAACATGTAACATGTTCCCACTCTTGCAGTCTCTCCCTGATTCCCCCAGCTCCCTGTGATGGCCGGTCAGGGATCTTCTCCCCGCACCCATTGCCACCATTTGAAAAGAGTGTCGCCATGAGGGGCTGCATCATTCATTCAGATTTCTGTGAATGAATGGACTTCAAGTACTGACAGTCTTTGCAGCTGATAGCTTGTGGTACTCAATGAACTACCAGGGTGCTGTTGAGCTCTCTATCTATTTCATTGATTCTTCCTGTCATTGTGTAACTGCCTGCATGTGCAAGGTATGATCAGGCAGATACACTGACAGTCTGCAGGAGCCCTGCATTGCACCTGTGATCTGCTGATTGTGGGCGCAATGCTTTCCAGGCTCCTACAAAAAAAAATAGTAAATGCACATTTTTTTGCAGGTAAAAAAAAGTGCATTTATTCATTTTTTTTTTTTTTTGTAAAGGGAACTTATCCTTTAAGGGCTTATGCACATGAATACATTTTGGCACACATGGCAGAAATTCAGTGTAATTCTACAGATGGGAGTCACAGGTGTTGGTAGTGGGCCGCAGTCAGCAGCCTGTATATATTGATGACATGGCTGTAAGCCCATAACTACACATATACAGGGCAGATGAGTGGCCCACTGCTTGATTTGCACAGGTTGCTGAACGCACCGGTATGCAGTGGAATTTCAGTGCAATGTTTGGCTAGACAATGAAGTGTATATGGCTTTAACTTTGATGCTCATTATATAACATCAGGACTAAAACTCTGGTGAAATCATAATTATCAGCTGCCAAACTAAGCAGTTTCATTACTGTAGGAAGCCAATAACGTTTTAAATTTGTGGAAAATTTTTAAAACTGACCTCTTTATAAACAAGGTCTATGGAGTCAAGAAGTAACAGGAATAGAAACTCCCAGGAAACCTAGAAAGGGATCTTTCTGTCTTCTTCAGGAAAACTGAGGAAATGGGTTGTGAAATACTGATGCTATAAAAAGACATTTTAAAATGCACAATGGCCAAAAGAAATATCAGGATTGGGTAACAGTTCTTAAAGAAAACACATCTTCTGGTTTCATCATACAGATCAAAATAAGGAACACCAGGAACTTGTGGCCAAACTGGTATTGGTTAACTCCAGATGAAAGATAACCGGTATTATAAGAATGCAATAAAATTACTTTATAGGTTACAAGATCTAATACACAGGTCAAAAAGGTGTGTCTTTACACATGCTTCTTATTTTATTGCCACTACTACAGCTAAGCATAAACTGGGTGTCTACAACCTTCATCCACTAAGGCCAGGTTCACATATGTGCGGCCGCGATTCCCATCTTGAGGTCCAGTGCGTCACTGTTCACCGGTTCAGGTGTGATTCAGGTACAAATTTTTGCCTGAATTCGCACCTGAACCGGACCCAAAGATGGACCTTTTTGGAATGCAGACCGTGGCTGCTGTGTGAACTGGTTCCATTGTGAGCCAGGCACACTCGCATGTCATGCAAATTGGATGCTGGGAAAGCTGCATCCAATTTGCACATATGTGAACCCTGCCTAAGTTGGTATATACTGGCAACGGTGCATGCAGGGTGCGACGATAGTGAGGTCTGATAAACCCCAAAATGTATGAAGACAATGGGGGAGTAATGTCAAACGCAATGCCAACCTTATTTTCCCCAAAATTATAAAGTTGGTAACAAAACAGTCAGATTAAAATCTGACCCATGACAACCACTTTAACCTACAGGTAAGCCTATAATAAGGCTTACCTGTAGGTTCCCTGCATATCTCCTAAACCTGCACGGTTCAGGAGATATACAGCGTACTCGCATGTGCCCGAGTCATCAGGCACATGCGCAGTGAAGAAACTGCTTCCGTGCCGTTTCTTCACTGAGATTGTGCCGCGATTGGTGGCTCCCATGCGCGGGAGTGACATCATGCGACTCTGGCAAATCACAGAGCCGGAGTCCGCGGCCTCCGAAGGAAGAGGGGCGAAGATGGACGCGGCCTGGAGTGGGGATATCGCGAGCTTCCAATGCAGGGAAGTGACACATAATGGGCTAATATGTGATGCATAGTAGCCCATTATGCTTTTACATTGCAGGGTAATAAAAAGGAAGTAAAACCCATCACGCTTACTTTCTCTTTAAAGCTGAAATCCAAGCAACTGACAAAAATACCCTTCCAGTGGGAGCCATGCACTGCGTGGAATAAATTCTTAGGGTACCATACAGAAAAAGAGTTTTACTTACCTTACTCCTTGCTTAATCACTCACCTCTTCACTACAACGGTCTGGTGGGTCTTTTGGGCGGGTCTTTGGCATTTTCACAATACTGGACAGTTGGTGATGTCACAGTTGCGACCACCTGCTGGAGAACCAAAGAGAAAAGGCTTCAGGGAATGGTTGCTTGGAAGGAGGAGCCACAGGAACAAGGGATGATATAAGTAAAAAGTCTTTTTCCTGTCTGTGAGGTCTTCCTGCGTTGCAGTTTACTTCCCCGGTAAGGGTCAAGCTGCAGCAGAAAGAATTTGTACTCTGCATTCCCCTTAATAAATAAAATAGATCCAGGAACGTGAGATCCTCTTGTAAGGGTCACAGCATGTGCCAAGATATAGAACTTAATTGCAGAGATTTTTCCATCAGATTTTCAAGAGTATGAAGAAAGGCAAATCTCATCTGTTATTTGTTGCTCCTAAAAATAAAAAAATCTTTACAGCTGGTGGCTTATATTGCCATTTGTTTACTTCCTACATACCGGTGCTCCGAGGTGGTCTATGCACCCATGTTATTCTCACCAGTTCACTGATGATCAGTGGCCAGGACCTCCTGATAAAACCCCCTTTACATTAGTGGTGGTCACTGTAAATGCCGTTGTTTTTCTTAGTATAGAGTCCCCTATTCCATTGGTAGTCTGTTGAAAGATGAATGTCCCTTTACATGAGTAGTCTAAAATAAATGCCCTTTTACACCGTGGCTCATTTGAAAGATAAATACCCCCTTACCTTAGTGGTCAGCTGTAAGATGAATGCCCCTTTACATTGGTAATCAACTGTCCCCTTGCATCAGTGGTCATTTGGAAGATGAATGTCCCCTTACTGGAACAGCGAACAGCTGTAAAATGATTGTCCACTTATATTAGTTGCCTGTTGGAAGATACTGTTGGTGCCTACTGATTCCAATGATCAGTTGAAAGATGAATATCCCCTTACATCTATGGCCTGTTGGAAGATACAGTATCGCACAAAAGTGAGTACACCCGTCACATTTTTGTAAATATTTTATTATATCTTTTCATGTGACAACACTGAAGAAATGAGACTTTTCTACAATGTAAAGTAGTGAGTGTACAGCTTGTATAACAGTGTCAATTTGCTGTCCCCTCAAAATAACTCCACACACAGCCATTAATGTCTAAACTGCTGGCAACAAAAGTGAGTACACCCCTAAGTGAAAATGTCTAAATTGGGCCCAAAGTGTCAACATTTTTGGGGCCACCATTGTTTTCCAGCACTGCCTTAACCCTCTTAGGCATGGAGTTCACCAGAGCTTCACGCGTTGCCATTGGAGTCTTCCACTCCTCCATGACGACATCACGGAGCTGGTGGATGTTGGAGACCTTGTGCTCCTCCACCTTCCATTTGAGGATGCCCCACAGATGCTCAATAGGGTTTAGGTCTGGAAACATGCTTGGCCAGTCCGTCACCTTTAGCAAGGCAGTGGTTGTCTTGGAGGTGTGTTTGCAGTCGTTATCATGTTGGAATACTGCTCTGCGGCCCAGTCTCTGAAGGGAGGGGATCATGCTCTGCTTCACTATGTCACAGTACATGTTGGCATTCATGGTTCCCTCAATGAACTGTACCTCCCCAGTGCCGGCAGCACTCATGCAGCCCCATAACATAACACTCCCACCACCATGTTTGACTGTAGGCAAGACAAATTTGTCTTTGTACTCCTCACCTGGTTGCCGCCACACACGCTTGACACCATCTGTGCCAAATAAGTTTATCTTGGTCTCATCAGACCACAGTACATGGTTCCAGGAATCCATGTCCTTAGTCTGCTTGTCTTCAGCAAACTGCAGGCTTCCTTGTGCATCATCTTTAGAAGAGTCTTCCTTCTGGGACGGCAGCAATGCAGACGAATTTGATTCAGTGAGCGATGTATGGTCTGAGCACTGACAGGCTGACCCCCCACCCCTTCAACCTCTGCAGCAATGCTGGCAGCACTCATACGTCTATTTCCGAAAGACAACCTCTGAATATGATACTGAGCATGTGCACTCAACCTCTTTGGTCGACCATGGCGAGGCCTATTCTATGTGGAACCTGTCCTGTTAAACCGCTGTATGGTCTTGGCCTCCGTGCTCCAGCTCAGTTTCAGGGTCTTGGCAATCTTCTTATAGCCTAGGCCATATTTATGTAGAGCAACAATTCTTTTTTTTTTTCAGATCCTCAGAAAGTTATTTTCCATGAGGTGCCATGTTGAACTTCCAGTGACCATTATGAGAGAATGAGAGCGATAACACCAAATTTAACACACCTGCTCCCCATTCACGCCTGAGACCATGTAACACGAATGAGTTACATGACACCAGGGAGGAAAAATGGCTAATTGGGCCCAATTTGGACATTTTCACTTAGGGGTGTATTCACTTTTGTTGCCAGCGGTTTAGACATTAATGGCGGTGTGTTGAGTTATTTTGAGGGGACAGCAAATTTACACTGCTATACAAGCTGTACTCTCACTACTTTACATAGCAAAGTGTGATTTCTTCAGTGTTGTCACATGAAAAGATATAATAAAATATTTACAAAAATGTGAGGGGTGTACTCACTTTTGTGAGATACTGTAAATGTCCTCTTCTATCTGTGATCAGTTGGAAGATAAATGTCCCCTTATATCACTGTTGTGCTGGAAGATGGATGTCATCTTACATCAGTGGTAATTTGGAAGATGAGCGTTCCCTTACAACAATGACCAGTTGTAAGAAAAATGTTCTCTTACATCGGTGGACAATTGGAAGATAAATGTCCCCTTACATTGGTGGTCAATTGGAAGATAAATGTCCCCTTACATTGGTGGTCAATTGGAAGATAAATGTCCCCTTACATTGATGGTCAGTGGGCCCATCTGGGCCTTGGAAATAGAGAGACAGGAAAAGAGAGCAATACATGAATCTACTGCCTTCCCCTGACTCACTCAAGGTGGCCCCCACCTCCAGACCCTATAGCAGCGGTTCTCAACTCCGGTCCAAGGGACCCACCAACAGGCCAGATTTTCAGTATTACCTTGGGAAGATGCAGACTAGAATACTGCAATCACTGAGCAGCAAATGATATCACCTGTGATGTATTTCCGTTATCCTGCAAACCTGGCCTGTTAGTGGGTCCCGAGGACCGGAGTTGAGAACCACTGCCCTATAGCAACTACATCCCCCACCGATAGTCTGTGTTTTTATAATGAAATCATTTTTTTATCTGGCTTGATTTTAGTAAAAATATACATGTAGTAAACCTTTAAAGTGGGCCAATTTAAAAAAATCCATGGTGAATGCATCATGTCATGCACACTCCAAAACACTATTCGGTTATTTGCAGCCTAAAAGAGATCTTTTGCTAAACATACTTTTTTGTTCTGCGACTTCCTGGTCAGGTGTGGCACCGGTGATTTGGCAGGGGCCTTATAGCCCACAGGGAAGGCCACGTCAGCAGTGCCTTCCAGGAAGATCTTGTGCATGAGCTATAGGAAATCTATGTTCAAAGCAAACTGAAATAAATCTAGTATGGTGCATGCACAGTTTGTGGGTTGTTTTTAAAGCATATGTGCAATACCAGATCTAGTGATCTCCTACTACGTATGTGTCAATGTCATATTAGATCTCCCTCCATTGGTTATTCAACATAGCAAATCAAGATACAGCACACGCATGAGACCTGGCAACATGTTATCTGTGGGCTGGCTGTCGATAACGTATTTTTAAAAGGTGTTGGCACAAGTTTTCCTATCCACAGGGTAAACAGGCCAAAGAAACTGCAATTACCATAAAAAGCCAAGTACAGTAACTAATACTAGATGTAATGGAGTTTGCAATCAGATTGCAATGCTGTTGTCAGTTTAAGTTGGACAGGGTCTGCTTTAAACATTCAATTATGTAAAGCAAAACGGTTTTTAATCCCCTGCACATGATGTTTGGTGTGAACATGTCCTCCAAGTCAAACAAGTGACCGGAAAAGTGTATAAGAAAGTATCTACTGAAAGATGAAAAGTGACATATATAATTTGACCTTTTTCTACAAATACTACTTACCTGGCTGTTTGAGTTCCTGACCTGGAACCAGTATGTAACCATTGAGAACTGCCCATTTTTTTCTACATCAATTACAGGAAATATTAATGTTGAACTCTAGGAAGATCTAAAGACACAAATTAATAAGGCTCTGCAATCCTCACTATATCCTGAAACTTATTTTTCAAATTCAAGCAGCGCAGGTAACTCTTGCAGTCCCTGTACAGCAGGGCTGGAAAATAAGAGGAAGAAGCAGTACAGTGAGCCAATCAGCACAATGTACTAAGCCATCGTGTGCTAATAGGAGTGACAAAAAGATAACCTTGTCACTGTGCTGCTTCTCCTTTCACTGTCCAGTCACAGACTTGGGCGGGTCCAGGATGATTAGGACATTAAATTATAACCCATAGTGTGGCAAGGACGAGTCTTCTGTCTAAATATGTTTGTGGTAAAAGTGTTTTATTTTTTTAAACGACACTGTCAGGTCTTGGGCAGATCTGTATTAGAGAAGGTCGTCTGACAGCCTGTGTCTTCTACCTTTTCTCCATTCCACTCTTGCAGCCTCTGTAAGACTTTTCAGCATTTGACACTCCTACATGCTGTGGTTCCTTCATCCAACCCTAAGACACTACAGGACTTATCAGCAATGTAGGGTTTGGATGATGGAAACACAGAGCACAGTGGGCAACACAAGCATCCAACACTCATGGAAGTGTCAAACATAGAAGAATCTTATAGAGGCTGCAGCACTGGAACCGAGAGAATGTAGGAGGCACAGGTTGCCGTAAATTAAAACAAACAAGAAGAGTGCACAAGTGCTTTAAAGGCTAAGTTCACCATTTGTTCACCCTTTTTTCCCCCAAATTCCAGCTCCCCTGTGTACCAATATAGAATTAATGTAATTCTTTTGCAAAAATAAAACCGCTTTCTATGTATTCTACCCATGCTTACCCCACTCTTCATTGATGTTTAAAAACCCTGATCCATTACATCTGCCTTACTGAACAGACTATAGGTCATGACACAGGAAGGAGTTGACCAGCTGATCTCATTAGCACACACCCTGCATCTGCTACCCCCAGCTGGTCAACTCCTTCCTGCGTCATGACCTGAAGTCTGTTCAGGAAGTAAGGCAGAAGTAATGGATCAGGGTTTTTAAACCTCCATGAAGAGAGTGAGGTAAGCGTGGGTAGAATAATTGGAAAGCTGTTTTATTTTTGCAAAAGAAGTATATTAATTCTATATCGGTACATAGGGAATTTGGAATTTAGAGGAAAAAAAAGTCGAACAAAGGTAAACTTGGCCTTCTAATGTTAAAATCAAATGCAATTTGGCCACTTACAACATTAAAATAAAATAGGAAAAGCTGTACTCAACACTCCCAGCATAGGTGCCTCTCTGTGTTCACCCTTGTAGTTCTCCTGGATAGAAGTGCTGTCCTGTCTGATGGAGGAATAGCTGAAGGACAGACGAGAGCTCTGTACACTCGCACAATGTGTTGCAGGCAATTTTCTGGATGATGTTGTGGGGACGGAGCAGTGGGTGCGATTATGCATTTTGAAGGATTTCATTATTTGTTAAGTCTGAGGTAACACACACTTTGAGTCTGGTATGGATTTTAAGAATGTTCACACAAAAAAAAAAAAAAGTGTGATGGCCCCTAAAAATCCATAGCAGACCCTCGGTGTGAGCATGCAGCCTTGGTGGCTAGCGTGCAACCGACTTACCTCTCCTGAACCACACCAGATTACATGTCCTCAATATGGGGAAGGGGACAACTTGTTCCCTTGTCGTTTATGGACAAGGGTCTCTTCTCCACAACCATGGCCAGTGGTTGTGGGGGCATTCCATGGTGCAGGGTGGTTGAAAGGTGGTCTGGAGGCGATATACAGTATCTCACAAAAGTGAGTACACCCCTCACATTTATGTAAATATTTTATTCTATCTTTTAATGTGACAACACTGAAGAAATGACACTTGGCTACAATGTAAAGTAGTGAGTTTAAAGCTTGTATAACAGTGTACATTTTCTGTCCCCTTAAAAGAACTCAACACACTGCCATTAATATTTAAACTGCTGGCAACAAAAGCAAGTACACCCCTAATTGAAAATGTTCAAATTGCACCCAAAGTGTCAATATTTTGTGTGGCCACCATTATTTTCCAGCACTGCCTTAACCCTCTTGGGCATGGAGTTCACCAGAGCTTCACAGGTTGCCACTGGAGTCCTCTTCCACTCCTCCATGATGACATCACGAAGCTGGTGGATGTTAGAGACCTTGCGCTCCTCCACTTTCCATTTGAGGATGCCCCACAAATGCTCAATAGGGTTTAGGTCTGGAGACCTGCTTGGCCAGTCCATCAACTTTACCCTCAGCTTCTTTAGCAAGGCAGTGTTCGTCTTGGAGGTGTGTTTGGGGTCGTTATCATGTTGGAATACTGTGAACTGAATAATAGATTCCACGCTTAGGATATTGGGTATACTTGGGTAAAGGTTAGTAAGTTTAATATTTATTTATTTTTATGTATATTTAAGTTGCACATGTTGTCATTTTAGACTGATCACCCCAGCTTGGACCATCAAACTGGTGCATACAGGGACAGCGCCATCTCCTCTTTTATAAACTTATGTTGGAATACTGCCCACTGCCCAGTCTCTGAAGGGAGGGCATCATGCTCTGCTTCAGTATGTCACAGTACATGTTGACATTCATGGTTCCCTCAATGAACTGTAGCTCCCCAGTGCTGGCAGCACTCATGCAGCCCCAGACCATGACACTCCCACCACCATGCTTAACTGTAGGCAAGACACACTTGTCTTTGTACTCCTAACCTGGTTGCTGCCACACACGCTTGACACCATCTGAACCAAATAATGTGAGGGGTGTACTCACTTTTGTGAGATACAGTATATCACCTACTCATTGCCCGTGTCACAGCCTTGTGCAAAGCATGTGCATTTCAACAAGAGTGTTGGAATGCTCTCTCTTTGTACTTGATGCTTCCACTTTATGTTTCTTTCTGCACATAACACCTCCCGCCATACACTCCGCACTCCTCTCCCTGCACTAACTACACTTCGCACTCCTCTCCTGCACATACTACCCACCGCCATACACTCCGCACTCCTCTCCTTGCACATGCTACCCCCGCCATACACTTCACACTCCTCTCCTGCACATACTACCCACCTCCATACACTCCACACTCCTGTCCTGCAAATACTCCTCACATACCGCCACCCATCATACACGTCCTCTCCTCACGCTTCACATCAATCACGTCCCTCTCCTCACGCCTCACATACCGCCCTCCACAATACACGTCTTTCTTTGTATTTCACCTTCGTAGTTCATGTTTCTCTCTCGTAAGGTTGTGAGAACAACTTTACGTGTACGAAACGTGTTCCGACACTGTGCCCGTTACTCATCCACTATATGACATAGAGTGTTTTCACTCATGTGGGGAGTGTAATAAACCAAGTCTACCACAGTTCGCACAC
>BLSH010128099.1:454582-512208 GCA_018402905.1 Glandirana rugosa | reverse complement strand
GGTTGCCACCTCATCCCTTTAAACCCGAACACATATTAGTTACACAGGTTCTGTCGCTGATTAAGGTGGTAATTAAACTCACTTGGTGCCTTATCTGCATTAAATTAACCTCAGAACCTGAGTAATTCATATGTGTTTGGGTTTAAAGGGATGAGGTGGCAACCCTAGGTGAGAGAGAGGAGAGTGAGGGGGTTTGAGACGGGGGAGAGCAGAGTTGGGGGTGTGAGAAAGAGAGGGGGGGTGAGAGAGAGAGAAGGGGGATGTTCAGTATGCCTGCTACTCACAACCATGGCCTCAGGGTGGTCTCCCCAAGGCTCACACTGCTGTACATTGGATGATACACTGGCGCCTGGGGTGATTGAGGTGTGTCCAGGCTCACCCTCTGTGCATGCCTATGATCAGTTTACAAGGATGACACATCAGTTTAACACTGGCAGGGGTACTTACAATGATCTTTGGAAAAAAAAATGACAATGATCAGCTTTTATGTATTCATGTAAAACCTTTATCCCAAAAGGAAAAGCTGTTTGCCGTAACTGATAATAAATTGTTAGCTAGAGTTCAGCTTCAGTTTGTTAGTGGATTTACATCTACTAGTACATCTAACATCCCCTTCTCAGACTGACAATGCCTCCGCTGTCTGCTGTGCCTCTGTGCTCATTCATCCAGAGTGGGGGCACTCTAATACAGGAGGTGTGTTACTGGCCAGGTAAAAAAAAAAGAGAGAAAACCCCCCAAAAATACTAATGTAGCCACCACATCTAGGGATTGGTAAGCTGCAATGTGCAGTATTACATTTTTGTGATTGTAAATGTTCTTTATAAATAAAAAGTGTCATACTTACCTGCTCTGTGCAATGATATTGTACAGAGCAGCCCTGATCCTCCGCTTCTAGGGTCCCTCCGTCTGGTAAGGGCTCCTCCTTTTCTCCATGTGCCACCATAGGGGGCAGTTTGCAGCCAGTGACACAGGAGGGGCAGTTTGCAGCCAGTGACACAGGAGGGGTAGTTTGCAGCCAGTGACACAGGAGGGGCAGTTTGCAGCAAGGGACACAGGTGGGGTACATTGCAGAGTCCCCCCCCCCGCACTTACCCCATCCAGCAGGCAGGAGTGTTGCAGAGGTTCGGCATGCGAGAGTGCGCTGGGTCTGCAGACTTCGGTCCCCGGGCGGTCATGGTCTCTATGGGAGCGGAAGTCGCCTCCGCTGCCACAGTGACCCGGCCCCGCATCCAATCACCCTAAGCGAAGGCTCAGGGCAGCCAATCAAGCTATGAGTGTGCACCTATTCAGCGCACACTCATAGCTTTTAATGGCCGACCAATAGGCTCACTGCTTGTCTGTCATGTGACAGCCAAGGAGCCGAAAAAATAAAAATAAAAAAGAAAGTCAATGCACCGGTGCCACCTGCAGGGGGGCGGGGTTGACTTTTTTTTTTTCTTTTGCCGGCGGGGAGGCGGCGCCCCAGCGCACCTCACACACCAGCCGCCGCTGTCATCCAGAGAGGCTCCGAAGAGGCGCTCTCCCTGAAAGGGTAAGTCAGTAAGCGCCTTTTTTGATGCCTGGTCCCCAGACCAGCACTTCAACCAGAGTACACGCCTGATCACTACTGCGAAGGCGGACAATTTTAACAGTATGGGAGCTATGTCCAGGGCCGCATTACAGATACCTGAGCCCCTGGGTGAGCTGGTCAGCAAGCTCCACGGTTTCAGACACGACATGCGCCTCGCTCAACTCACGGTGCAACACCACAGCCCATTCCGTCAGGGCTTGTGCCACCAGTGCCGACGCCAGTGCCGGCTGCGTAGCCGACCCTGTCAACACAAACATGGCCCTGGCAACTGCCTCAGCCCGCCTGTCAGCCGGATCCTTAAAGGACGACGTGCCCTCCACCGGAATCCTGGTCGCCTTGCTCAGGCGGGACACAGGGGGGTCGACCTTGGGGGAGACCCACTTCTGCGCCATACAGTCCTCAAAAGGATAACGTACAGCAAACCGTCTTGGTAGAGGCAGAGAGCTCTGCGGCTGCTGCCACTCTTTGTACACAAACTGATCAAGGAAGGGTACATAATGGAACTCCTTAGGGGAGCAAACCGGCCTATGCGACCCAAAGACCACAGCTGTCTTTTGCGAGTCACCCGCTGTCCCCAGCTTCAGCGTCTCACGAACAGCTGAGATTAAGGAGCCCACCAAAGCCCTTTCATGTGCAATGGTGTGTCCTAAAAAATTTTCCTCCCCATCAGAGGAATCCCCGTCCTGGTGGACCCCATCCCCAAGGTCTGAATCCCCCCCAGATAAGGGGGAAGGAGGAGGAGACGGCCGTCTCTTGTCCGCCCTGCGGTCACGGCCCGACTCTGCCTGGGAAATAATGGACTCCAGGACCCTAGTCAGAGTAGCCAGAGGAACCACAGGTCCCAGCACACCCTTAGCGCCAGCAGAGGTCCCCGTTGCAAAAGCGATAGCTTCAGCCGCCATTGCGCCACCCACACCGGGCACACACGCCACCCTATAGAGGCCTAGGCACCAGAAACGGGCGCCCCCCACCCCAGGCACACCGGTCAGGGACCCCTGCAGTTATACCCAGGAGGACCGAACCGTGGCCCGCACCCTGCCCCAGGAGAAGCGCTGCTCAAAGCTGCTGAAGTCTGCCTTACAAAACTCCTGTAGCGCTGCTGCCACTGTTCCCACGCATCTCACATGTGCTCAGAGAATCCGGAAGAGGCATGGGGAGCGCCCACCACTATAGCCATAGCCTAATGTACGGCCGACCAACCAAAAATGGCCAAAACCACGGTAGACTCCCGCAAAATGGCGGCCGCATATACCGTGCGGCCGGCTACAGTAAAACGGCGGCCGGTCCATTGGAAAATGGCGCCGCCCGCCGCACAAGGCGGCCGCCGAAGTGGCTGAGGGGAGAAAAGGAGGACCCCCCGCGGAGTTACTGGCCCCTGCCGGGTAGGTGGATGGCAGCGCAGGCAGCACCTGGGAACAGTAGGGGAGGATGGTGGGGGGAGTGGGATGGAGGAGGAAACACCAGCCAGACACCCCAGGGAGGAGTGGGGGAACCCGCCGGCCCCGCCACACCCCGGCAGGGGTGGAGGGGGCTTACTTACCCATCCAGAAGGGTGGAGCTGATATCCCCCCCGAGACAGACCTGCTTCCCTGTCTATCATTTACAGGGGGAGCTGTCGGCCGAAGCAACACCCGTGACGCGGGCCCGACACCCGGTCCTAAGTGTGCTGGCGGGACGTTCAACCCGCAGGCCGCCCCGCACAGAACGGGGCCTGACAAGGCCGACCCAGCGCGTAGCTATGTTCGGCTCGGTCCGGTGGCCGAACTGGGGAGACTCCCCAGATCTAGAACAGTGGTTCTCAACTCCGGTCCTCGGGACCCCCCAACAGGCCAGGTTTGCAGGATCACATCTTCAATCTCTCCCTCTCTTCTGGCATCTTCCCCAATGCTCTAAAACATGCATTGGTCACCCCCATACTCAAAAAACCATCCCTGGACCCTACCGATCTTAACAATCTACACCCCATCTCCTTGCTCCCCTTTTCCTCCAAAATCCTCGAACATCTGGTCTACAACCAACTGAGTGACTACCTTGTTAAGAATAACCTTCTTGACCCCCTCCAATCTGAATTCCGTCCTCAACACTCCACAGAAACTGCCCTTCTTAAACTCACAAATGACCTACTAACTGCTAAAACCAATGGACACTTCTCTATACTCCTACTCCTGGACCTTTCGGCTGCCTTTGATACTGTTGACCACCCCCTCCTCCTCAAAAAACGTTACTCCCTTGGTCTCCGTGACTGTGCTCTTCGGTGGCTCTCGTCCTACCTATCCCATCGCACCTTCAGTGTCACGTACCATTCTACCTCCTCCTCTCCTCTTCCTTCCTCTGTCGAGTCCCCCAAGGTTCTGTTCTTGGACCGCTCTTATTTTCAATATACACCTCTTCCTTGGGTCGGCTGATAGCATCCCACGGCTTTCAATATCATTTCTACGCTGACGATACCCAAATCGACCTCTCCATCCCCCGACTCACTCCATCAGTCTCCTCACGCATTACTAACTTATTAACAGACATATCTGCCTGGATGTCACACCACTTCCTCAAACTCAGCTTGTCCAAAACCGAACTCATAATATTTACTCCCCCAAATGCCATTTCCCCTGACTTCTCTGTCAAGAGCAATGGCACAATCATCCACCCATCCCCACACGTTAGGGTGCTTGGTGTTATCCTGGATTCTGAACTCTCCTTTTGGCCCCACATGCAATCACTTTCTAAGGCTTGCCGCCTCAACCTCCGCAACATCTCTAAAATACATCCCTTCCTAACCAATGAAACCACAAAGCTCCTGATTCACTCCCTGGTCATCTCTCGCCTTGACTACTGCAACTCCCTCCTCACTGGTCTACCTTTAAATAGACTCTCCAGTCCATCATGAATGCCGCTGCCAGACTCATCCACCTTACAAACCATTCAACGTCTGCCACCCCCCTCTGCCAATCCCTCCATTGGCTGCCACTCGCCCAACAAATGAAGTTCAAAATACTAACCATGAGCTACAAAGCCATCCACAACTCTGCTCCCAGTTACATCACCAACCTAGTCTCAAAATACCAACTTAACCGTCCTCTTCGCTCCTCTCAAGACCTCCTGCTCTCCAGCTCCCTCATCACCTCCTCTCATACTCGCCTCCAAGACTTCTCCCGAGCCGCTCCCATCCTCTGGAACTCCCTACCCCAATCTGTCAGACTATCCCCAAATCTTTCCACCTTTAGGCGATCCCTGAAAGCTTTTCTCTTCAGGGAAGCCTATCCTGCCCCCACCTAACAACTGCACGTTTTTATTCTCAATCAACCCATCCCCCCACAGTTATTTCCCTCTCGTATCATTTAACCCTCCCTCCTAGATTGTAAGCTCTACCGAGCAGGGCCCTCTGATTCCTCCTGTATTGAATTGTATTGTATTGTACTGTCTGCTCTAATATTGTAAAGCACTGCGCAAACTGTCGGCGCTATATAAATACTGTATAATAATAAAAAAATAATAATAACTGAAATACATCACAGGTGATATCATTTGCTGCTCGGTGATTGCAGTATTCTAGTTTGCATCTCCCCAAAGGTAATACTTAAAATCTGGCCTGTTGGTGGGTCCCGAGGACCGGAGTTGAGAACCACTGATCTAGAACATCCAGCCTGTCACCCAACCGTCTACTTGATTGCAGTCTTCATCAGAAGAAAAGAAAAATTGGGGAACCATAGGTCCCAGCATGGGGCCTGGTCCTACTCCTTGCACTAGTCAGAAAAAACTGAAGGCTGAGCTAACTGGAGGGGGGTTATACCACGGAGGACCACCCCCTGGGAGGGGCTGTGTCTGCTTTTTTAGCTGAACTGATGTTCTGCCTAGTCCACTCCTAGTGAAAGGTGGCATAACCCCAGGCGTAATGAAGAGATGCTGCATCCGTCAATGAACGAAAGAAAAAGAGCTATCATTTTGGCGAAAAAAACAATATTTCTTACTTTTTTGCTATAATACATATCCAAAAAAAACGAATTTATCCATCAGTTTTGGCCGGTATATATTCTTCCTCATATTTGTGGTAAAAAAAATTGCAAATTGGCTTTTATTGATTGGTTTGCGCAAAAGTTGCCGCGTTTACAAACCATGAAAATAAATTTATGCAATTTTTACTTTTTTTTTTATTACTAGTAATGGTGGCGATCTGCGATGTTTATTGGGACTGTGATATTGCAGCGGACATATCAGACATTTTTGACATTTAAAAATAGACACTGATTACTGTGTAAATGTCATTGGTAGCGAAGGGTTAACTAGCAGGGGGGCGATCTAGGGGTTAACTGTGTTCCCTAGGCATGTTCTAACTGTGAGGGGGCGGGGCTGGGCTGCCAGGAGCATAAGAGATCTAACTGATCCCAGTGAGAGGGATCAATAGATCTCTTACATGCCACCTGACAGAGCAGGGAACCGCAGTGTTTACATTGGTGGTTCCCCTTTTTCTTCTGTGCCAGGCAATCGTGGGTAGCCGGCGGACATGGAGTTCGTCCGACCCACAGCCATACTGCTGGAGAGTGCGGCGGGCGCGAGAGTGTGCTGGCGCGCTCCTGCCCGCTAGTCGCGCACACATGAGCCGCCATTTATAGACGGTGATGCAGCACCACTCTGCAGCAGTAAATGTACGAGCCAGTTAACAAAAGAATATACATTCCACATTAATAATTGGGCTACCAAAATCAGTGTGCTGTAATTTGCCTCCAGCTGCATTACTCCTGTTTCTTCTTGCTAGAGGCCGCCATTTTGTTGAAGTCCAGAGCAGTCACTTCCTTACTGGAATCTCTCCCCCTCTAATCTCTCAAAAACTATATGTCACTTTCTTCAATTAAAATATGTACATTTCCAGCCTTGATTGCATATCTTGGCAAAGTTAAGTAAACTATAGATTAATAGATTTTCTTTTCTTTTACCACAGGTGGATGGAAAGAAAATCGCTTGTTTCCCCCATTAACACTCATTGTGGGTTCACAATAGATGCAGTGCAAATTTACAGCAGATTCAGCACCGCTTCTTAATCACAACCCATCCATGCAAACCGATTGCAGAGTGTATGAAAAGGGGAACTTCAGTCATTTTTTCATCTTTCCATCTATTAAATATTCTTCCCTTATTGTTTTAACTTTGGCTAGTAAAACATTTTTTTTTCTGCCAGTAAATACCTTATACAGCCCACTTCCTGTTTCTTGTCTGGTCATTAGCCTAGGCCAGGGGTAGGCAACCTGCGGCCCTCCAGCTGTTGCAAAACTACAAGTCCCATCATGCCTCTGGGAGTAATTGTACCCATCAGCCTTGCAATGCCTCATGGGAAATGTAGTTCTAGAACATCTGGAGGACCGCAGGGTGCCTACCCCTGGCCTAGGCTTATGACATCATGCACAGCTCTCTGCCAGGAAGGGAGGGGGATGAGTCATAAGAGGGCCAATGAATGAATGAATGAAAGCTGCAGGGCTGAAGGTGCGTGTGTCTGCGTAAATCCAGGAAGTAAACAGGCAGCAGCTTCAGCTGCCCACAGTTAAAATGGTTGCAGCCAGACTCAGTGGAGGGAGATTTCTGCAGCATATTTGGCAAGTACAGAATCACAGTGTATATAAAATAATATGCAAAGTGGTTGGAGGGAAGCTTCAATAAGGCAAAGATGTTTTTATTACAAATTATGTGAGCAGACTGCAGTTCCTCTTTAAGTAAACGACACCCCACAATTGGTTTGCAAAATGCAGCGCGATTTGCAGAATCGGATCGTATGGGTGTGAACACTGTTAGAAATAGTCAGAGGCTTCTAATGCCTCGTACACACTGTTCGACGGTCGTACGACCGAATGGACCAAATCGTATGTTGGCTGTTGTATCTAGCATACTGACATGCACTACACGATCGTACGACCAAGCTGAACATAGTGACGTGTTATGAACGTATAAAGAGAAAGTTCAGGTGCATGTAATTTGTGTCTGGCCGTTCCTGACTTCTGAGAATGCGTGTTTTGCACAATACAACTTGTTGGACCAACTTCTCTGTACACATGGTACAACGGTCGTATGACCGCTTGTTGGTACTACCAAAGTTTTCTAGTTTGCTCATACAACTTCTGTTGTACGACCATCGTACGTCGGCTGTTCTAATCACACGTACTAACGATCGATTTTGCATACAACGGTCGTTCGTACAACCTGTTGTATACGATCGTCAAACCGTGTGTACGAGGCATCACCGAAGAAACTCTTGCATGAACAACATCATTCGAAAATCTTTGAGGTTTATTCTTCATGACACAACATAAGCAAGACAAAACTTACTTAGCACCAAATGTAGCGCCCTGAAGATGACTGTCCTCCCTAGAATGTTGTACATCATGCAGGCGTTACCCATCCGGCTCCCCTCCAGTTTCTTCAAGAGGGTTGAAGTCCTATTCCGTGAATTCGTATGGTCCCACCGCCAGCCCAGGATCCGGCTTACCATTCTTCACCTGCCCAAAGCTCGGGGGGGTGTAGACCTCCCAGACATGAGGGCGTATTACAGGGCAACTCACTTGGTTAGGCTGGTGGACTGGTTCTGCCATGCCGACGCCAAGCACTGGGTTGCCATGCAGCTGGAGGACTCAGCAGGCATGGCGAAAAGCCGGCCGTGGATCCGCTCCTCCCTTCCCCGTGGAATAGCGGACCACCCAACTCTGGGGGGCACACTGGCTGTTGCCAGGGAGGCCTTCAGGCACACCTCAGTATCCCCATACCCATCGCCTATGATCCCGGTCTTGGACAACCCAGAGTTTGAACCGGGCCTTCACAATCCGGCTTTCCAGCGGCTGAGGGCAGTAAACAGTACTTATGTCTCGGAAACTGATGGTTCCCTTTCTGATGTTGCGGGTCCAGCAGTGGTCAGTCCTCCCTTGGACTTTCTCAGTGGTCTCCAGCTCCGGGCCTTCTTGCGGAGGTCCCAGAGGACCCCGGGAGGCTCCAGACAGTTGACTACACTGGAGGCGATATGCCGCTCCGGGGGGGCCCTTTCGCCACGGCCTCTCCTTACTATATACCTTGTTGACTCAGCCCCGAGCCGATTTTCAGCCACCATTCCTTCTTCAATGGGAAGAGGATCTGGGTGTTCAGTTGACTGCTGCAGAGAGAGAGAAAATACTGCACTTTGCCCATAAATCCTCCATAGCTACCAGGATTCAAGAATCCTGTTATAAAATTCTTACAAGATGGTACAGAGTGGCAACGGTTCTGCATTAGTTCTTCCCTCGGACTTCGGAGCGGTGCTGGAGATGTGGAAGGGGGGAAGGCACAATGCTCCACATCTTTTGGGACTGTCCAAAACTGTGTCCCTTTTGGAAGGGGATGACCCGCACCATAAAAAACCTGACTGGCGTTGATGTGGAAGACAAGCCACTGGCGTGTTTATTACACTTGACAGACCGTCCCATCAAGAAGTACAAAACCTCCTTAACAATGCAGCTGCTGAATGCGGCTAAGGCATGTATCCCTCTCTGTTGGAAGTCGGAGCTCCCTCCCTCTCTGGCACTTGGGTTCTCGAAGGTTAATGACCTGAGAAATATGCAAGACCTGCCTGCCACCCTGAACGACAGGGAGGAGGCCTTTCGGGAGACCTGGCGACCTTGGCAGTACTTTGTCTATACAGACGCCTATCTGGCGGAATGCCGCGCTGAGCCACTGGATCGGCGTGACACCGGGGGGTCCTAGGCGGGCGACACGCAATTCCCACTGCATCCTTTTTACTTTTTGTCTATCTATCTGCTATATTATACTTCCACTCTGTTCTGTAGTTTCATAATTCAAAAAGTTGAGTTTCCTGGTGATAACCTGGTCTTATTACACCCTCCCGCTCCGCGGCGGCTGGTCCTGGAGGTGGGTGGGGTCCTGGCTGCGGTGGGAGGGGGGTATCTGGCGGTCTTCCTCCGGATCCCTCGGCCGCTGGGGCCGGGTGTCTCTGCCTCTCCCTGGACGTTAATCAACCCTGGGGTCATTTCATAATAAGGTTTTTGTTTTTTTTCGGTACAGAACGGTTGATGGGGCTGTCGGATTGGGAGGACCAGTTGGACGTGCAGCTTTCAGCTAGGCACCTGGGTGCTCAATGCTGCTCGCCTTTGCGGCGGGCTACGGTTACAGACCATGGAGTGCACTTACATGTTGTTCTAGGTTTTTCAAGATATAAGAATACTGTGCCCTCTATTACTATGTATAATGTTGCTCTATTCTGATGTACACCTTGTCTCCATGATTCTGTATTTGATGATGGCTTTCCAGTTGTATGTATCCTTCAAATTTTTTCTTTGGAAAATAAAGGAGTTACAAAAAAAAAAAACGTACGTAGCACATAATATGAAGTCTACATGATGGCAAGCTTCAGAAGGAGAGAGGTGACGGATGGTGACCTTCCAATGTTCATTCATAGTGCCTTATTATACAGTTTGTAAAGCTTACCTAAGCGGTTTTACACTTAGTATTTTCTGCAAAAAAGGTAATGCTTCTAAAGAGAGAAGTAACACCTACTTTTTCATATATGGTCTCAGTCCATAAGGAGACACATGAATCCTCCTAACATTACTTCACATGCAAATTGAAATAGATACACATGTGAGCAAAATCTGCTGTCCTGTTATTCTCAATGTCATATGAGAATAACCCTTAGAATTAACATTGCTTCATTGCAATGTATATAATTCAAATATTTCATACATTTCACAGCCCAATATTATTCAAAATAATATTATTATTGTATAATTACATCATTTTCAACAAACACTCATGCGTTCCAATTTTGGCGCAGACAAAAAAAGGGTCCTGCACTAGTGTGGTGCAAATGCTGTGCGATTTGAGCCATACAAACCCGCGGCTCAAATCGCCCCCCCCCCAGAGACACGGCATGTAATTGGCACAGGAATGTGCTGAGATTCCAGGGTGAATTACATGCGGTGTCTCGCACTGCAGCAGTGTGAACCTGGGCTCACTCCCACAGCGCTGGCAGTAATTGCATGTAGAGAAATCCAACATGCTGGTCAATCATCCAGGTCGATTGATGGATGGATGAATTTCAATCCATGTATGGCTGGCTTTAGAGAGGAAAGCTATATAATGCTGAAGTTCACACTCCCATGAAGGAGAAAGGAAAGAATATCAGGGAGATAAGGAGAAGACTATCCTTGTAAGTTTAACTCTTTTGTCCCCCTGGTAGCAGAGTTTGCCCTGTCACTGCTCCTGCTTTTCTTTTCTCTCTCCCTAATCTGTGTTCCCTCTGCACAGTCTGAAGTTATCTAATGTTCTGATTAAAGTTTCACTTTAAGACCTCCCCTCCATACAGGCAGTTAGGGGCAGTAAAAACAGATTGTTGGGCCACCATTTTACCTCCAACTTAAGACACAGCAAACAGCCGGCTGGGACTATGCATATGCCACAGCCATGATGCTGGGGAGAAGCTGTGAGCCATTTCCTAAATGGAAAGGAGCACGGGTGAGAACAGCCCAGGATGGAGAAGTCTGTGCTGTGTGCTGGCAACATGGAATGGTAACCAAGCTCAGTGAGTTATGAGGAGAGTGCTGTCCTGTAGCCACAATGGGACTGATGTCACTGGGGAGGTAAGACGCCGCTCAGTTCTCCTAGTCACCCGCTGGGATTCTATGTCCCCCCCCCTCCCATGGATGTCTGCTTACCCCACTTCCCTGACAACTGGGGAAAGGACACCCACATCCAGGAGGTGACCTTCCCCCAACACTGACAGAGAAACCTTCAGAAATTGCTAAAGCAAATCCCTTAACACCTCCTGAGGGGCCCTGGCCGGATAGGCTGCAGGCTCCAGATTTTGTGTCACATAGCTATGCCCCCCCAGATCTAAGTTGTGCCCCCCCAAAGCCCCCTGACCACCCCCTCCACCCTGGATGCTATGCCCGGCTGCTGAGCTCCTTTCCCATTACAGCACTCTACACTGCTCCTCCGCAGGGCTGAAATCGCATTCCTTTACAACACAGCCAGTCAGCCACCATCTGCAAAGGGTGTATCTGCCTAATGCAACTACACTGCCGTTCTGACCAGAGAATTTCACAGGTCAGAACAGCAATATAAAAGCCAGATACTCCCTGTGTAGGCTGACAGACTTTGTGTAAAGGAATGTGATTTCAGCCCTGTGCACTGTGATGGTGAGGAGCTGTATACAGTGCTGGGATGGGAAAGGAGCTCTGTCAAGGGACCCGTCAGGGGTCCCTCTCTGATTCTCTGGCAGTAATCCCTTTCCTCTGATGTAGGGAGGAACTCTGGGAACTCAAAACTATTAAGCCACTTTGAGTATCTTGGCGCGCGGTGGGTGTTTCTGGACGAATGGTGGAAGGGGTGAGGGTCAACTTTTGCATCGGGCCCATATGCTTCAGGCTACGCCTCTGGGCCAGCTGTCTCTTTCAACCCCAGAAGAGGTTCTGGCGTCTCATCTAGTCAGAATGTTACTAAAGTTAGCTAGTTAATTAGGGAAAGGGTTGCACAAGACATTTGGCCTTGAGAAGCAGTAAGTATAAATCCAATCCTGGGAGCCACCAGTCAAAATGACCTACAACTTTTAGGGTCCATTTAGCGTGCATGCTAATGTATGTTACTTGTGTTGCTGCAATGCATGGCATTGTACCATGCTACATTACGGTAAACATTTTCGCATGATTTTTTTTCTGCATTGGCAGCAAATTATATACAACCAATATTTACAGTGCTAATAATATTCATTAAATAAGTGCATAGGTGAACCAAAACAAAAAATGTGACCAAAAAGTCCAATTATAGTTTGTATAGTAATAACAAGAGTTCCAGATCCGGAATTGTATACATGGTCATGTGACGGAGGATATGATTTTTCTAGTATTCCAGATTCACCACGTGGTCCACCACCAATGTGAGGTCATCATCCCTCTGGCTCATAGCTCTTTAGCTCCTGGCCTTTGCATAACTGTGGTATCCTGCATTGGCATTACTGTCATATGTATCTGAGATGTTCCCAGAGAATCTGTGATTCCAAGATGATCTGATATTATCGCATATAGCTTCTGGTTTGGGTGTGTTCGGATCGAGCCTGCCAGGAAGCTGTCACTGCACACCGCCAATCTTAGGCAGCGTGTGTATGTGTAGCTGCTAGTTGGAAAATGCCTCAATGCCTATGATTGGCAATGTGCAGTGATGGCTTCCTGGCGGGCTCAATCCGCACACCCGAGCCCATCACTAGTCCAATATATCGGGGCAGGACACTCGTGACTCCGTAATAGAGTCTACTGGTTCTGGTAAGGGTCCATCTCTACATTGGTGGTGGACCACGTGGGGAATCTGTAATAATAGTAAAATCATATCCTCTGTCACATGGTGGTGTATATAATTCCGGATTTGGGACTATTATTGTTATTACCATACAGGCTGTAATTGGACTTTTTGGTCACATTTTTGCACTTATTTAATGAACATTATTAGTTCTGAAAATATTGGTTTTATGTTTGATTATACAGTATATCTGACTGTTTTTATTACACTGTATGTGCCAGCGCGTTTTCTTCCTTTTTTAGCACATTGGCAGCCCATTGATTTCAATGGGTTGCTTTAACCCAGTGGTTCTCAACTCCGGTCCTCGGGACCCCCCAACAGGCCAGGTTTGCAGGATAACTGAAATCCATCCCAGGTGATATAATTTGCTGCTCAGTGATTGCCGTATTCTAGTCTGCATCTCCCCAAGGTAATACTGAAAACCTGGCCTGTTGGGGGGTCCTGAGGGCCGGAGTTGAGAACCACTGCTTTAACCCAACACACATTAGCACGCAACATAACTAGCATTTATACAGTTTCGTTAAGACACAGCACAAATGCAAATGGGCCTGCAATGTTTTTTACATTACAGAAAATGCAACAGGAAAAGTGAGAATTCTTGGTGTTGTGAAGGGCTCCAGAGCCAGTAAGGAACCACAATAAAACATTTAAATAAATAAAGACCGAAAAATGTATTGGATTAAAATCGTATCAGTGTTTATTTAAGGAGTGGACTAGAGTTACAGCAAGCCATCAATAAAAAGACCATAAAACTAAAGTAGCCCATTCTTAAAGGCACAGGCCAAACATTAAACCAGTTCCAGATTGGTAAATACATCAGATTGTCTATCCAACACTACACTTGATGACTAAAGCCAGCCATGTCATAGATGGAGCAATTTTCAGAAAAATTCCCCCATCAACGCAATCAGTGTTGATGGGGGAATCCCTCCTGCAGAGCCATTGTGTTCTCCCAGTGGGGAAGCTGTCACCGCCAGAAGAACACAGTGATTACTGCTAGCAGCTAAAATAGCCGCTAGCAATAATCGCATGTAAAATCCAACAGGCTGGTTTAATCAACTTGCGTACATTGGGTTGATCGATCAACTTGGATGCACTCAGCCAGTCCCTGCTGAACTGGCCGAGATTTGAACCATCTATGGCCTGCATTACCCACTAAAAACACTGTGAAATATAACAACATTTGAAGAAATGGGAGGAACAGTGCAAAGCTTTGATGATGCCCCCTTGGGGTGGTTTGCTAATAGAAGAGTGAAGGTGGTAAAAGTAGGCTGCAGGCTTGTGGATTAATATAGTGTTAGCAGCACAGCCAGTAGGAATCCTGTCTCCAAGGCAGCCTTTCTCAAACTTTTTACCCCAGAGAAACTCTTGAAATCATTTTCAGATTTCAGGGAACCCTCAGTAAGATTAGTCTATCGGGGGTCATTGGGAAAATGCCCCCTTACATTGGTGGTGATAAATGGGAAGAATATCCCCCATACAAAGGTGGCTAGAATGATACCCTTGCAGTCATGCCACTGGCAGTGCCAAGTGACACTGGACTTGGAACCATTCAGGCACTCAGATGTCAGTTAATTACAGCTCAAGGAACCCCTAGCCAACCCTGGAGGAACCCTGGTTGAGAATCGCTGCTACAAGGGATCCAAGCAGGGCACTGATCACTCTTTCAAACTAAAAACTAAGCTGGAAGAATTTAGAGAGGGGGTGTCCCTTTCCATGGGGGTCCCTTGTTATTCTACAGGTACATTTTTCACTATATTGTGGGGAGCTTGTGCATAAGGGGGTTATTTGCTAGTGCCTAGGGCAACGTGAATACTCACCTGAAGCTTAAATATCAGTTTTGGGTACGATGATCCCATAGGATGGTGTTTCCCTTTTTCAGGCACGGCACCCTTTAAAAATACACAAAATTTCGAGGTATCCAAGTCTAAAATGTAGAAATTGTAAATGTTACCTATCATGGGAATCCTGAGTCTGGGATGATGCACACAACCTCATCAATGAATATAACCTCTCATCAGAGGTGCCCCCTTCATGTACCTCCTTCTCATCAGAGTCCCCCCATCATATAGGTGTCTCCCTATCACATCAGAAGCCTCCTTATTACATCAACTGTCCCACCATAATCAGAGCCCCCTCTTCACAGAGTCTCCTATCGCCCCATCACAGTCTCCTCTTCACATAGTCCCTTCATCACATTGGAGTCCCTCCATCTCATCAGCTGTCCCCCATCACATCAGAATCCCCTCATCAATGAATTCTTTTATCATATCAGAGGTTTCACCTTTCTCATCAGAGTCACCTCTATATATGAGTGGCCCCCTACTAGACATGAGAGCCCCCATCAAATAGTCTCCTTTTCCCATCAAAGGCCTTACAGCTTCAGCAGAATGCCAGAGGGTAGGAGGCAGTGCAGATCTGGATGGAGTTGCACTTCCATCCTCTTCTGAATGCTTGGGGGGGGGGGGGGTCCTGCATTCTGCCTGCCCTGGATCAGCATCATGCATTGCCATGGTGTGAGCAGGATGCTGGGCTCTAGAGCTTTATTGGTTGTTCTAGTCCTGGTGGGCGACCTGCGCTGCACTATTGCAGCACATGTTGCAGATCCAGGGCATATTGTGTTTTTGTTCGTGGCACCTATGGGAACCCAAACAGCACCCTAGTTTAGCAACTCTGCCCTTGGGACTCATTCACACTATGCAATGTAAAATGCAATATATTTTTTTGTGTGTTAAGGCTTGCTGCATTAACCACTTCAGCTCCGGAAGGTTTACTCCCCTTCATGACCAGGCCATTTTCTGCGATACAGCACTGCGTTACTTTTACTGACAATTGCGCGGTCTTTGACACTGTTCCCCAATAAAACAGATGTCCTTTTTTTCCCACAAATAGAGCTTTTGGTGATATTTGATGACCTCTGCGGTTTTTATTTGTTGCACTATGAACAAAAAAAGACCGACAATTTTGAAAAAAAAAATCTTTCTGCTATAAAACACATCCAATAAAAAAAATGTAAAAAATCTAATTTCTTAATTAATTTAGGCCTACATGTATTCTGCTACATATTTGTGGTAAAAAAAATCTCAATAAGCGTATATTGATTGGTTTGCGTAAAAGTTATAGCGTCTACAAAATATGGGATATTTTTATTTATTGTTTATTCTATTTTATATTTTTACTAGTAATGGCGGTTATCAGGGACAGTTGGACACCTAACTGACACTTTTTGTGGACCAGTGACACTAATACAGTGATCAGTGCTATAAGATATACACTGTCACTGTACTAATGACACTGGTTGGGAAGGGGTTAAAGTGGAGTTCCACCCATTTAAAAGTCAGCAGCTACAAAAAAAGTGTAGCTGCTGACTTTTAATAATCAGACACTCACCTGTCCCACGCTCCAGCGATGCGGCCGCCTGATGCACCCCTCCTCTCCCCCTCCCCTCCACGGCGCTGGCATAGCAAGTGTGGGCGCCCGGCCGCGCATGCGCGAGCCGCGATGTGAATGGCCAGGCAATCTTCTGAGTCCCAGAAGATTGCCGGGAGGGAAGGGGGAGAGGTGGACTTCCTTCTGCTTCCGCGTCGCCAGGAGAGGAAGTGGGAGCTGGTGCTCCCCCCAAAAAAATGACATGCCAATTGTGGCATGTCAGGGGGTCACCTACACTAAAAGCGGAAGTTCCTCGCGCGCACACACCCCAGACCCGGGAGTGTCAGCTCACGTACTAGGTACATGATCTGGCACAGAGCAGCCACCCTGCCGTAGTAAATGTGCGTGGGGCGGGGCCACAAGTGGTTAGTTCACATCATTGCAGTGCAGTTCAGCACAGTGAAAAAAGTAGACCATGCTGCATTCTTCCACTCCGCAGATGCAGGTAATGCGCTACAAACACACTTTAAAGCACCACACCGCTTTAAGCCAAGAAAGCCAAACCCAAAAAACATATAGAAAAAGTGCTAAATGCCACAGAAAACGCATGCAAAATGCATTCAAGAGCACTTCAAATGCATGTAAACATGCAGTCGAAAATGTGCAGTTAAGTGCAGTTTCTTTTGTGAATAGGCCCCTAATGTCTAGAAAAAATGCACCTGCAGTAATTTTGTCCAAGCAGCTCACCAGAATTCTCTTGCTATATGCCCTGTGGTGCGCTGTATTGTAGGCACGCTGGCAACTCACAATATGCAAGTGCCATGGGGGGAACACTCATGGGGGTCATTCTAGGCCCATTGTCTCATGCACTAACATTTGTGATGGGCCCTTAACCACTTGCCGACTGCCCGCCGTGGATTGACGGTGACAAAGTGGCTCGTTATTGCGAACCACCGTCACCTGATGGCCGGCGCGATAACTAGAATTGTGAGTGCGTGCACGCTACCGGAGGCACGCTCACTGTGTTCCGGGGGGGCCAGGGAGCAGGTAGGGCGGACTCGATCGCCACCGGCTATCCGCGATCACCCACCCTCACCCCCCCCCGGAGCGACAGAATGGAGGTCCGTGTATGTAAACACGGATCTCCGTTCTGACAGAGGAGGAAGGCCTGTATATGGAAGCCGTGATCACTGCCCTCCCCCTGCCAGCCCAGCCCCCATACAGTTAGAACACACGGAGGGAACACAGTTAACCCTTAGAGCGCCCCCTCCAGGTTAACCCCTTCACTGCCAATGGCATTTACACAGTAATCAGTGCATTTTCATAGCACTGATCACTGTATAAATCCCAATGGTCCCAAAAAAGTGTCAAAATGGTCCGACATGTCCGCCGCAATATCGCAGTACCGCTAAAAAATTGCAGATCCCCGTCATTACTAGTAAAAAAATAAATAAAACCCCATAAATTAATTCCCATGATTCGTAAACGTGGCAACTTTACCGCAAACCAATCAATAAACTGCAATTGCGATTTTTTTTTTTTTTCTTACCAAAAATATGAGGAAGAATATAAATCGACCAAAGCCGATGAAAAAAATGTTTTTTTATATTTTTTTTGGATTTGTATTTTAGCAAAAAGTAAGAAATATTTATTTTATTTTTTATTTATTTCAGGTACTTCTATAGCGCCGCCAATTTACGCAGCACTTTACATATACATTGTACATTCACATCAATCCCTACCCTCATGGAGCTTACAATCTAAGGTCCCTAACTCACATTCATACACTAGGGCCAATTTAGACAGGATTTAATTTACCTACCAGCATATCTTTGGAGTGTGGGAGGAAACCGGAGTACCCAGAGAAAACCCACGCAGGCACAGGGAGAGCATGCAAACTCCAGGCAGGTAGTGTCGTGGTTGGGATTTGAACCAGCGACCCTTTTGCTGCCAGGCGAAAGTGCTATCCACTACACCACTGTGCCGCCCAAATATTGTTTTTTTGCAAAATTGTCACTCTTCTTTTGTTTATAGCGGTGATCAGAAATGACGCAGAGGTGATCAAATACCACCAAAAGAAAGCTCTATTTGTGGGAAAAAAAGGACGCAAATTTCGTTTTGGGTACAACGTCGCATGGCCGCGCAATTGTCAGCTAAATCGACGCAGTGCTGAACCGCAAAATGTGCTCTGGTCCTAAAGGCGAAAATCCTTCTGGAGCTGAAGTGGTTAATGATCTGTTTGCATGTTCTCCCTGTGCCTGCATGGGTTTCCTCTGCGTACTCCGGTTTCCTCCCACACTCCAAAGACATGCTGGTATGTAAATTAGCTCCTGTCTAAATTGGCCCTAGTATATGTATGAATGTGAGTTAGGGACCTTAGATTGTAAGCTCCTTGAGGGTAGGGATGGATGTGAATGTACAATGTATATGTAAAGCGCTGCCAAAAATTGAAAGCGATATATAAGTAGCTGAAATAAATAAATAAATTAATTAATATTCAACCCAATAACCAAGAGCTAAAAAGCCAGAAGAAATTGACATTGTATTGAAACCCGCTGTATATCCTGGCTACAGAAACCCCCCTACTAGAAGGCTACCATCGACCTCCTACTCTTACACAATACAGAGCGCTATTTATCTAGCTCTAGCTATCCGTTTGACCTTTCACCCGACATGAGTAATCTCTTTTATTAAACAATGTTTAATGTAGATCCATAAACTTTTTTTTTTTTTTTCTGAGTGCAACTTCAATAGGCCAATGAGAAGGAAGGAAAACTGCGATGACCATGTTTGGTATCAATGACGGTGCTATAAAATACCTGTGCTTGTTCCAAACAGGTTCAGCTGGAAGGAGAGGCACAATGTCAGAGCAATGGGAGTACATGCCTCCAGACGTCCTCACACAAGTCTTCTATTACCTGCCTATTACTGATAGACGGGCTGTCTCCCAGGTCTGCCAGTCCTGGGCATCGGCTGTGGCTTCAAACTCTGTCTGGCACTACACAGAAATCTGGTAGGTAATCAGGTTTTTATTTAAAATGTCATTCATTTATTTATTATAAGTATTTCTATAGTGCTGACAATTTACGCAGATCTTTACATGTATTGTACATTCACATCTTGCCTCAAGGAGCTTGCAATCTAAAGTCCCCCCATGCATATATGCACAAACTAGAGCCAGTTTAGACAGAAATCATATATTATTTATTATACAGTATTTGCTACTTTATGATATATCCATTAACTTTAGAACTTTTTCAGCCATAGAGGAATGCTGATTATTTCACCTGTGATTCTGAGAACTGGAGAGCTAATATTAGCCCACGACAACCGTAGTCTCTGCTGACCCAATGTACCTTTCATGTTCATATTATAATTGACAGTAACAGTATGTAAATACATAGGACCAAATGGAGCAAGAACATTTCACCAGGGATGCAATACTTCCTTACTCTAACCAGAGCTAAAAAAAAAAGTTTTGGCCAAACTTCCACTTTAACCACTTCAGCTCCGAAAGGATTTCCCATGTTAGGACCAGAGCACTTTTTGCGATTCAGCACTGCGTTTCTTTAACTGACAATTGCGCGGTCGTGCGACGTTGTACCCAAGCAAAAAAATTTGCGTCCTTTTTTCCCCACAAATAGAGCTTTTTTTTGGTGGTATTTGGTCACCTCTGCGTCATTTCTGATCACCGCTATAACCAAAAAAAGAGCGACAATTTTGCAAAAAAAACATATTTCTTACTTTTTGCTAAAATACAAAAAAAATAAAAATAAAAAAACAAATTTATTCATCAGTTTAGGCCGATATATATTCTTCTACATGTTTTTGGTTAAAAAAAAAAATCACAATAGGCGTATATTGATTAGTTTGCACAAATGTTATCGCAAACTTTGAGATTTCGGGACTTTTAATTTTTTTTATTGTTTTTACTAGTAATGGCGGTCATCAGCGATTTTTAGTGGGACTGCGACATTGCGACTAATGATGAATAATGCCCTTGCTATAGGTGTAGGCCATTTACATACCTCCAGAAACCTGAGCGGAATACTCCCAGAACTTTGCTAGGACAGTTGAGTTCTTATTAATATAACAGCTGAGTTCTTCTTTATATATTACCAGCTATAAACCATTTTTTTTTCCTGCGTTTAGTTGCATTTCCTTTCCATTACCGAAATTCTTCTAATGAAGGCAAGTAAATGAAGAAAGATTCCACGTTGAAACAAACTCAATAAGAGCTGATGTGTTCCAAAACCCTCAACAACAGGATATATGATTCAGACATCCCACTGCACTGTCACTTGGTTGGGATCACTTTTCAAATATTGAGGATTCAGAGCTTTTTAGGTTGTCTGCCAGCTCACCGGACAATGAAAGAATGCTACCATATTGCTGAGATTTTTCTTCTTGTAAGCTGCTAGGCGCTGGGTTCATATATTTGTACTGAATGACACTGCATGTGATTCGGATAGGAATCACACCGCATTCCTTTTTAACCATTTGACGACCGGGCCATAGCCAAATGACGGATACAGCGTGGTAACTTAATTCTGGGAGGACATACAGTGATGTCCTCATGGATCGCGGTAAAGGGCAGCTGTCATTGGCCCTTTACCGCTGTCCAATGATGGAGCGATCAATGTACACATACCAACATCATGTCTGGTTCTCTCCGCTGCTCACACCGATTGTGTGAGCAGCGGCGGGAGACGTTGCAGCATGTGGCTGCTGCAGGTATGCTAGCTCCAATACGTGCAGATCATTGCCCCAGTGTGTGCCTAGAAGTGCCCCCAATCTGTGCATATCAGTGCCCCAATCTGTGCCCAGAAGTGCCCCAATCTGTGCATATCATTGCCCCAATTCGTGCTTATCAGTGCCCAGCAGCACCCCAATCCGTGCCCAATGGTGCCATACCAGTGCCCAGCAGTGACATATCAGTGCCCAGAAGTGCCCCAATCCATGCCTATCAGTGCTCCAATCTGTGCCCAGAAGTGCCCCAATCCGTGCTCATCAGTTCCCAGCAGCACCCCAATCTGTGCCCAGCAGTGCCATATCCGTGCCCAGCAGTGACATATCAGTGCCCCAATTAATGCCATATCAGTGCCCCATCCATGCCATATCAGTGCCCCAATCCATGCCATATGAGTGCCCAGAGGTGTCATATCAGTGCCCAGTGGTGCCCGAATCCGTGCCATATCAGTGCCCAGCGGTGCCATATCAGTGCCCAGTAGTGCCCCAATCTGTGCCATCTCAGTGCCTAGCAGTTCCAAATTCGTGCCATATCAGTGCCACATCTGTGCCCCATCAGTGCTCTACAGTGCCACGTCATTGTGTAAGTTATGTCCCTAGAGCACCTGACGGTGCTCCCTGCTTGTTGAACCTCTCTATGTGGCCAGGCTGTGTAAAAGTCCCACACATGTGGTATCGCCCTACTCAGGAGGAGTAGTAGAATTTGTGGTATGCATATGCCATGTGAAAGAAATAACTCGTTAATATGACAATTTTGTGAAAAAAAAAATCATTTTGCAAAGAATTGTGGGAAAGAATTACAACGTGAAAAAAACTTGCCATGCCTCTTACTATTTCCAAAAAGGGGTAATTTGGGGGCTATTTGCACTGTCCTGGCTTGTTGGGGTCCCAAGAAATGAGATAGGCCGTCAGTACATCAGGTGTGATCAATTTTCAATGATTGGCACCATAGCTTGTAGACTCTATAACCTTCACAAGGACCAATAATATACACTAATTTGGGTTATTTTTACCAAAGATAGGTAGCAGTATAAATTTTGGTCAAAATTTACAAAGAAAAATTACTAATTTGCAAAATTTTATAACAGAAATAAAGAAAATTGCAATTTTTTTTATTTATAGCGCAAAAAATAAAACCCCCCAGCGGTGATTAAATACCACCAAAAGAAAGCTCTCTTTTGTGTGATTTCATATGGGTACAGTGTTGCATGGCTGAGTATTTGTCATTCAAAATGTGAGAGTGCTGAAAGCTGAAAATTGGTCTGGTTACTAAGGGAGTCCAAGAGCCCAGTGGGCAAGTGGTTAAACCACATGCAATGTCTTAGTAGTGCGATTTTAACCATTCATGTGTATGGCTCAAATCGCACCAAATTAGCACAACAAAGGTGCAGGACTCATTTTTCCCACACTGGAATCAGATTGCATGGATATTCACATCTATGCGATCCAATTATTCAATCGCACTGCGTTTTTCAAACCGTTCTGGGGTGTCGTTAATTTAACATTGCATGTCAATATTTGCCAGCACACCAATGATCCTTAATTTTGTCCAAACGGTTTTTATTAAAGGGTGATCACATTATAGCGTGGTGCAACGTTTCAGAGCCGCGCAGGACCCCTTCGTCAGGCATGTGATATGCCTCACATCACCTTAGAGCAACCTTAGGTGATTTTTAGGGGGCTGTTTGTATGTGATCTCTGCGATTTGATACCATCGCTTGTTTTACCTGCCAATTCTGTAAGTGTAACCATTTGTTAAACCTATGGTGCGGGCTTCACTATGTACATCTACCATTGTATTTATCCTATGTCACCGTTCTGAGTGAGAGAGGCGGCGCTGTGGCTGGCTACAGGGAGGTCCGATTGATCATTGCAACAGTGGAACCCAAGGGAGTCTCCGGTGTCCTCCTTTGTCACAGTACATTGGATGGCTTTGAGAGCTGTGATGATTCAATATTTGCCTACCTGTTTTACCCATCTGGTAAGAAGATTGTAGTGGCACAAGGGTACGGTGTGCTGTTATTTCCTAGCACTGAAGCTGGTGTGGGTCTCCTTACCTTCTCTCTCATACAAAGACTGTCTTCATATATTTATCTATGTTCATTTATCAGCGACGCATGTGGACTCTTTTTCTTATGTGATATTTGCTGATCAGCAAATAGTGCTGGCTGCTATTCTAGTTTTCTTTGAGCTCTTCTGAGCGCGGATAGCTGAGTCTGGTGTTTTATAGATTTAAAGATATATGTCATAATTTTTAATGAGTATACAACTGGAGTAAACGGTGGGTACTTTTTCTTGATTTTTGGTCTTTTGTCCAAATTTAAAGCAAACCTCTGGGAAACTTAAACTGTAATTCCACTCCTAACACCCCTGTGCTTGCCAACAAGGGTTTCTCCACCAAGTACTAAGTCATGTTTTGCTTGGGGATCAAATACTTATTTTATTCGCTGAACTGCCACTCAGTTTATAACATTTGTATCATTTGTTTTTTCTGGATTTTTGGTTGATATTCTGTCTCTATCATTTAAAATACATCTGTGATAAAAATTATAGACCCTTCATTTCTTTGTAAGTGGGCAAACTTACAAAATCTACAGGGGATCAAATAAATATTTTATAGACTATATAGTGCATATATTCTGATCAGCAGGCCCTGTTCTACTGTAAATGCACCAGTTAAGCTAGACCATATTGTGAGGTCCACATTATGGGCATTCCTTTGGGGGAGGTACAGCCAGCATAGTGCCTCCCCAGTGGCGGCCAGTGTTTTTTTCTTTTGGGGGGCAGCAAACAGCACCCCCCCCCCCGGGAGGGCAGTTGGGACACCAAAGCCCTGCACTTAACCCATCTAGGAGGCGGGCAGGTGGGCTGCGGTGTCCGGCGAGCGGGTGCTTTCCTTATCCTTGCATTCCCACGTGCATCCCCCTCCTCCTCTTCAGAGGCATCCAATAGGATTGCCTGACTGCTCAGCCAATCGGGAAACGGGTAATAAACCTGCGCTCCCTGATTGGCGGAGAGGCGATTCATTGTTAGAAAAGTGAATATTTATTTGCTTTTCTAACACACGTAAATGGGCTGGGGGCTCAATGCTCTGCCCTCAGAGTCCACTCTGTTTTCAAGCCTATTAGAGCCTATGGCTCTAATCAGGTGCTTCAGAAAACACACCCACCGCTGTAATTCATGCGCCATGACAGGGGCCGGACGCATGAATAGGGGTTGGCCGCGGTGGCCATGGATAGATTCATGCTATGGCACTAATCAAGTGCTCCAAAAAACACCCCCGCTGCTGTAATTCATGCGCCATGAAAGGGGCTGGACGCATGAATAGGGGGTGGCCGCAGTGGCCATGGATAGATTCATGCTATGGCTCTAATAAATTGCTCCAAAAAACACCCCCGCTGCTGTAATTCATGCGCCATGAAAGGGGCTGGACGCATGAATAGGGGGTGGCCGCGGCGGCCATGGATAGATTCATACTATGCATGAATCTATCCATCTAGCATATAGGGGGTGGCGAGGATAGAGGGGGCAGTGCCCATGAACCCTTAATGGACGGGCCGCCCCTGCCTCTCCCCCTTTCTAAACTGAGTGAACTGCCACTATTAACAATGACAATCAGAGCTCCTTGTCCATTCATATGAGTAAATAGTCACTCGGAGCTGTGGCTCTGTATAATCTTCTCTGTGTATAAGCAGCTGCAGATAGATCACACAGAGCCATAGCCCTGCTGATTGTTCACTCCTAATAGTTACAGATTACTCTTCGCAGCAGCTTTGTGTGCCTGTCTGCTACTTTTACACATACAGAGCCATAATTGATGGATTACACATCGCCACAGTGATCTTTTACAAATGAACAATCATGAATGTTGGGCCGTGTTGTGTATGACACAGCCTGGCGGTGCTGATCATTAATTCATAAAAGTCAAAGGTTGCTCAGCACTGCAGCAATGTGTGACCCATCGGCTGGGGCTGTGTATGTGTAAAAGCAGCCTCAGAAAGACGCACAGCACTACAGGCTGTGTGATCTTTATTTATTTTCTTTATCAAACAGGTTCTTTGTTGAACATTGGACAGTCAAATACAGTCCGGTTAATCACTTTCCACAACAGCATTACACATACCATCAGCCATAGGGAAAAAGTAAAATAATACAGCACAATCACAGTGCATGCACATGTAAGTCCCCAATTTTAACCACTTCAGCTCCAGAAGGTTTGACTCCCTTAATGAACAGACCTTTTTTTGCGATACAGCACTGCATTATTTTAACTGACAATTGCGCGGCCGTGCGACGCTGTACACAAAAAAAAATTATGTTTTCTTTTTCCCACAAATAGAGCTTTCTTTTGGTGGTATTTGATCACCTCTGTGGTTTTTATTTTTTGTGCTATAAACAAAAAAAGGCCGACAATTTTCAAAAAAAAACAAACAATATTTTGTACTTTCTGCTATAAAATACATCCAATAAAAAATGTAAAAAAAAATCAAATTTCTTCATCAATTTAGGCCAATATGTATTCTGCTACATATTTTTGGTAAAAAAATATTCCAATAAGCGTATATATATATATTGATTGGTTTGCGCAAAATTTATAACATCTACAAACTAGGGAATATTTTTATGGAATTTTTATTTATTTTTTTACTAGTAATGGCAGTGATCAGCATTTTTTAGCGGAACTGCAACATTGCGGTGGACAAATCGAACACCTAACTGGACACTTTCTGGGGACCAGTGACACTAATACAGTGATAAGTGCTAAAAAATATGCACGGTCACTGTACTAATGAAACTGGCAGGGAAGGGGTTAACATCAGGGGCGATCAGAGGGTTGAGTGTGCTCCTAGAGAGTGCTTTCTAACTGTGGGGGGAATGCTGTGACTGGAGGAAGACAGAGATCTGATTGGTTCCTGCTGTGTCCAATCACATCGGGAGCGGGTCACCGGCGGCTTGCTCGAGCGCCCCGAACCCTGTGCACAAAATCATGTACCTGTACGTGATCTCACACAGGAGGGCCGTCCTTAAGAGGTTAATGTACAAGAAACATAGAAAATAACAAGTTTATAAACAGCTTCTGATTTTATTATCTTCTATACCGAGCACTGTGTGATCTTTATGAATGGCAGTGCTGAACTCCACAGCTGGGGAGGAATGTCCAACCAGGCTGCTTAGCAACCGAGGGACAGATTTGAAGGGGACCAAGTGCTATATGTACTGGGTTTCCTGTAGGGCAGGGGTCTCCAAACTTTCTAAACAAAGGGCAAATTTATTACAGATTTTAGGGAGGCTGGACTATAGCCAGTGAGAGTGGAAATTTTCCTGGCATCGGTGGGAGTAAACATCACCACATTTGGTATTAGTGGGAATATTAGTGCCCCATTGTTGGTATCTTTCTGACGAATAGTGCCCCATTTTTGGTGTCAGTGGGAAAAATGGTTCCCCATTGTTGTCAGTTGGCAGTGGGAGGAATAGTGCCCTAAGGGCCGGATAAATGCAAGAAAAGGGCCGCATCTGGGCCACAGTTTGGAGACCACTGTTGTAAATCTGTACCCCACTGGTTGCCCCGACCATGCAAGTCCTCTGACACCCTGGGTTCAGACATTTCTCAATGATAATCAAAGGCGCATACACACTTTAGGTGCAAAGGTTGCATAGGGTTTACTGAAAAGCTAGGAGCATAAATCCCCAGTGGTATAAACTTGACCCCTGGGGAAGTTTCTCAGTAACAAGAAAAACACAATAGTGACAATAATATAAAGACACAAAAGCAATATTTGGTTGTTAGAGTGCAGAGATTTTCAAACAATACTCTAACAGTGGTCTCCAAACTACGGCCCGGGGGCCAGATCTGGCCCCTTGCTTGCCTTTATCTGGCCCTTGGGGCACCTTTCCTTTCACTGACACAAAACACTATTCCTCCCACTGACACCAACAATGGAGCAATAATCCGGCTACTGACATCAACAATGGGACACTGTTTCTTCCATTGACGCCAACAATGGGGCACTATTCCTCAAACTGACTCCAATGAAGGGGCACTATTTATTCCACTGACACCAATGATGGGGCACTTTTCCTCCTCCTATTACCAAAGATGCAATGTTTCCTCCCACGCCAGGACAATATTTGCTCCCAATGGCCACAGTCCAGCCCCCCTAAAGTCTGAAGGACAGCAAACTGGCCATGTGTTTAGAAAGTTTGGAGACCCCTGCTCTATACAGATGGACCTATGTGAACAGGCAGGAGGAGGGCAGAGGGGTGACTACCTTTGTGTCAAACCACTTCCTTGCGTACCTAAGCACCACAGGCCAAATGAAGCAGCAAGATATAACAATGTCCTTACATTGATAGAATTATTAACTCTTGAATACTTAAACCACTCTGTCAACAAATCGCGTCCTCGTGTAGGCACTTATACTTATGTTTCTAACTGAACAGTCCCTCAGTGTGGAAGAGAATATGTTGTAGTCTCTCGGAGAAGAAAGAAGCCTTTGGTCTTCAGCTATCTCTTTAATGAAGTACTTGAGATATCCTGGTTGTTGAGAGGAGGTGAAATAGCCTGGTGACACGTTAACTAACAGTGTGTAGTGAAATGTATTTATGGTGTCCTGTGGAGAAAGAGCACTGCTGTTGCTCTGCAAAGTGGCTATGCGGCACCAGGTCCTACAGGCTTAGACAAAGGGATAAGCAGTGATGTCTGCATGTAGTGTCTTTATAAGAATGGACAAATGCCCGCTCACCAGTCCCAACGACACTTGGTAGTGGACGTGACGTGGGCCTCAGCAATAGGCCTTGAGGCAGCCCTGCTCAAGGATACAGCAGTCCTGTGACACACCACACTTCAGCCTGGCTGGATCTGGCTTGAACGTGCGAGGAGCAACCTCCAGATTGCCGCTGGTCAGACAGGGGTAGCTGGCAACAGATTCCCCTGCACCCACATGTGATGATGCTCTCTCCGCAGTACAGGCTGCGACTCGGCCACAGCACACAACAACAAAGTCACTTGCTAGCAGCTTCCAGGCTGGGGTCTCAAGAGGCAGATCCCGCACGCACACAGGCCTTTTATCGCCTCTCCCAGCATCCTGTTCTTCCTCTCCAACCAGCTGGTATTTGTAATTTGAACCAGTACAACTGAACGCAGATCTTAACTCTATGCACTACACATCCCAAGATGCTTTGCTTTTCTTAGAGAACTCAGTCACCCTACGTTCAGCATATGACAACACAGAGTCCAGCTGGACACTAGAAGAGAACAGCTCCACAGCAACAATGCTGCACATTGTCTCCTGACAATGCAGGCAGCATTAGCCAGCTCCTGGCTTCATCTAAGACCTTATGCTCGATGTCAGGGGAAAATTTGGCCACAAGAACCATGCTTGGCACATTAAAACTGTTTCTACTCTAAACGCAAATACAAGGTCTAGCCACACCCCTAACCAATAACATATCTTGGTGTTCACCACAGTATGCAACATGCATGTGTGGGTACTGGCATTCTTACTGACGAAAGAAAGGGATGCCAAATATGCACCATATTGCTAGTACTATGTAGTGAAGAAGGCTTGAATGGAAAGCAAAGGACCAACATGTCAGTCATGCAAATAGCAAATCATCATGCATTCATCAAGAGTAACTGTTCCTCTTAAATGTTTCTCAGATGTACTGTGTGCTATCAATATTTTAATCACCTCCTGTATTTTCTTTCTTTTGTAGCTGGATAACAGAGGATCAGCTACAGTCCCTAGATGGCTTGCAAGATTTCTTTGGTCAGATTAGACAATTGAAGATTATGTTTGATCAATCCAAAGAAGCAAATAGAAAAAATGTCATCCAGATGCTCAACTGTTTGGCCAAAGAGGGCAAAAAGTTACAGAGTCTGACCATCATGTGTTGTGGAGAGAATCCTTTATTTTACTCCGGTTTAGAAATTCTGGACAGCATTATGGAACTGTGCCGTAAGGGAAGCCAGGTAGATCTCCATCACATTGACTTAAGAAAACTTCCATTTACTCTCAGCGATGGATTTGCAAGGCTCATTGCTACAGGAAGTCCAAATCTCTGTAGCTTGTACATCAACAATAGAACGTTGGTTTGTAAAGTGACTCCTGACACTCTTATAGAGGTCTTACAAAAGTGTCCTAAACTGACTGCTCTAGGTGCCTTTTGTTCCAGTCTTTCAGAAGATGTATTCCGAGAACTGATGAAGCCAGAAAGACCACCCTTTAAACATCTGGATATCATGTGTGAACGTCTTGATAAGTACCTCCCTGCTATTTCTGATGAGGTTTGGGGAGAACTTCATCAACACCAACCTTCTCTGTCGGTGGATATGGAGTTTGACCATACTGTCCCAGCATGGAAGATTCCACGGATCCTAAAGCCCAATATACCTATATCTACATTACAGCTCAACACGTATAATGAAATGACAAGACAACTAGCATTTGTCGGTGACCACTATGTGAAAACCCTCAGGAAACTTGTGGTACAGACCACCTCCTCTAGCGCACTCAACTCAGCTTTGATTGACATATCGACAAAGTGCCTTCAGCTGGAGGAAATCCACTGCTACTGTGTAGTTAGCTCTGATGTTTTTAAGGCTTTTCTAACACACTGTCCTCGTTTGAAAAAATACACACTAAAAGTTGATAAGGAAAGTTATCCTTGGAAGGCAACCTATTGTCAACCACCATCTACAAAAATCTAAAAAAAGCTTAACACCAATCTTAGAGACAAACGCGCCTTATGTGATAAAGGGAGCATATTCTTGTTAAATGTACTGTATATCAAAAACCAAAGCAATTTTCTTAGCCATCAGGCTCAGCCCACCCAGCTTCAAAAAACCTTGTATCTGTTTGGACAATCTGGCCTCAGTACACCTCCTCACGCGGTGCTTCCCACAAATGAATTTACCTGTAGATACTAATGTATGCTAATCCCCATCTGAGCTGAGCACATCGGCCAGATGACAGGTTTTTGCCGGCTCTGCTTTTGCAGAGTGGGCATGGACACAGCCTGCTCTGCTCTATGGGCAGCTGGATGTAAACAGACAGGATGTCCGTCTACACCTGACTGCTGTCCTTCCGGCCAGGCGGAGGGGAATGGATCCCCTTCCATTTTTTTTCTGGATCGGGCCTGGAGGTAGCCAGGTGTAAACAGTCCCAAGTCCATTTACATCTGGCGCTCCATTGAGGAGAATGGAGGGTTCGATTATGTCCGGCTGACAGACGGACCCGATCGGACCTCTTGTGTGAAAGAGGCCTATGTCAGCTTTTTGTCCAGGTTACATCTATAAATTCAGAACCTCCAGCACTGCTCCTGAACTGCTCTCAATAGCTCAATTTGCAAATAGTTTATATGACTGACAGGTGATTTGAAGTATTTAGTGTAGAAGTATTTGAAGTACCTAGTATTAAAAACTGTATATCTATATGAAATATATCTTGTTTTATTTATAGGTGCATGCATGATAAGTAATTGGTAACACTTAGGCCTCATGCACACGCAACTTAGAAAACGCTCCTAAAGCTGGCCATAGATTTTTGAACGAAAATCCTTAGGAAAAGAACGTTCTAAAAAAGTTTATTTTTTCTAATCGTTAGTGGGTCAAATCATTGTTCATTTTCAACCACAGTGACAAGTAAATTTGATGGAGCAGGATGGATAATTTCTCTCAAACAAATTTCCAAAATCAAATGTGAAAAGCAAACAATCTTTTGAATGACATTGAAACATTATGAGAATGTTTCTCGAATTTTCATAGCAATTTCATAAGACTTTACTTAAGAATTTTTGTTCAAAATTCTAATCTATGGGCAGCTTTAGGCCCCCATGCACATGCAGGCGTTTATGTACGAATTTGTACGCAGCACTCAGAGGCATTAAATAAAAACGCCACAAACTTGTGTTTGGCGCAAAGGTTGCCAGTGTTTATGTGCAAAAATGCGTCTAAACGTGCACAAGCGCACATGTAAATTTATTCCAATTGGAATATGCTGGCCAGTAGAATGCATTTACATTGAACACAATACACATGTACACACATAGGGGTTGATGTACTAAAGCTGAAGAGTGCAAAAACTGGTGCAGATTTGCATACTAGCCAATCAGCTTCTAACCTCAGCTTGTTCAATCAAGCTTTGACAATAAAACCTTGAAGCTGATTGGTTTCTGTGTGGAGCTGCACCAAATTTTGCACTTTCAAGCTTTAGTAAATCAACCCCACAGACTTACTCAGCATTAGAGGCATTTTTTCTGCCAATTCCTGGCAGAAAACAATCCAGCATATTTGAAGTGTTATTATGTTCATGTACTTATACAGGCGTTCAGATTTTTTTTTTTATTCCTGTAAAAGTACCTCTATGTTATGTTAGCCTATGTGGCTATGCACACAAACACATTTACAGCCATATTCGAAGAGAAGCATTTACAGGCAGTAAAAAACCCACCAAAGACACGTTGTGAGTGGTGCTTTTGCACAGAAAAAATGTGCATACGTGCGTAAGCGCATCTAAACGCGCCTAAATGTGCACATGAATATATTCCAATGGTCAGAACAAATTAATTCTGGCCAGTAGAATGCATTTATGCTCAAACTCCATACCCGCTGGCCCCTGTGCAAGAGCCCACATAAAGGGCTCTTGCACAAGGGCCGGCGTAGCCCATTCAGAGAAATGGCCGGTGTATTTCCTCCAGCCAGGCAGCCCAGATGCAGCGGAAAGTTTTTGATGTCCTTGGCAGCAACACAGAAGCTAGAATTATTTTATAAGGGTATCACTACTGGACTGGCAGAAGCAGAAGAACATCATAACTACCATAATGCATAACATCATGCTACCAAGACAAGTAATTGGAACAATGATACACCATGACTAAGGTTTTGGAAAACACTGACCAAGTTTAGGAAAATAATATTTATTGCTACAGGAAACAGCTACTCAGTCCCTACATATGCACTTCAACCACTTCAGCCCCAGAAGGATTTAACCCCTTCCTGGCCAGAGCACTTTTTGCGATTTGGCACTGCGTCGCTTTAACTGACAATTGCGCGGTCATACAACGTTGTACCCAAACGAAATTAACGTCCTTTTTTTTTTGCCACAAATAGAGCTTTCTTTTGGTGGTAATTGACCACCTCTGTGGCTTTTATTTTTTGCGCTATAAACAAACAAAAAAGCGACAATTTTGAAAAAACCCAATATTTCTTACTTTTTGCTAAAATCCCCCCAAAAATATAAAAAACGAATTTATTCATCAGTTTAGGCCGATATATATTCTTCCTCGTATTTTTGTTAAAAAAAAAATCGCAATAGGTGTATATTGATTGGTTTGCGCAAAAGTTGCCGCGTTTACAAACCATGAGAATTAATTTATGGGGTTTTATTTTTTTTTTATATTGTACTATTAATTGCAGCGATCTGCGATTTTTAGCAGGACTGCGACATTGCGGCGGACATGTCGGACACGTCGGACACTTTTGACACTCTTTTTGGGACCATTGGCATTTATACAGCGATCATTGCTATGAAAATGCACTGATTACTGTGTAAATGTCACTGGCAGGGAAGGGGTTAACTCTAGGTGGCGATCAAGGGTGTAACTGTGTTCCCTGGGATGTGTTACTAACTGTGTGGGGGCTGGGCTGATTGGGGGAGGAGAGTGATCGCTGCTCCCATATACAGGGAACATACGATCACACTCCTTCTCCCCTGTCAGAACGGGGATCTGCTTGTTTACATTAGCGAATCCCCGTTCTGTCACTGTGGAGGGAGCGATTGGGGGTAGCCGGCAGACATCGAGTCTGTCTTACCCGCTCCCCCGCTACACAGTGCGCGCGCACCCACGAACCTCGCTCCTGCAGCAGTTTGCGCAGGAGAACCATGTTGCCGTAGTCAAGCCACGCGGGCGGTCGGCAACTGGTTAATACCTGCAACTATTTTTCGCATATCTATGGTCAACATTTACAATCTTATTTTCTACATTGTATTTCAATTATTTCTATCCTCCTCCTATTAATCCTAATGATCTTGTAAACTTTGAGGATGATTTACTAAAGGCAAAGAGACTGTGTAGTTGCACTCTGCAAGTGCAGTTGCTCCAGAGTTTAGTAAAGGAGGGGAAGCTCTGCTGACTTCCATCATCTAATCATGTGCAAGCAAAAATGCTGCTTTTTGTAAATTTTCCTTGCATGTGATTAGGTATTCTGTGCAAAGAGAACGCTTACCTCATTTACCAAGCTCTGGAGCAACTGCACATTGCAAAGTGCATAGCCTATTTTCCTTTAGTAAATCAACCTCATTTTATCTGTGTAAACGTAACTCTGTCAAGATCCCCGCACACTGGGGTTGAATTACTAAAGGCAAATTGACTGTGCTCCTTGCATAGAGCAGTTGTCCTCTGCAAGAGCAGCTGTTCCAGTAGTAAATGAGCAGAAGCTCTGCTGACTTCCAACATTTAATCATCTTCAAGCAAAAAATGCTGTTTTGTTTTTTTTTTGAAGGAATGCAGGGACATAACTTGTTATATGTGGCACCACATCCAAAAAAGAATCACAAAAGAAAAACAAGAATGGCATCGGACTTTACTAATAGCCACTAATAATCCCAAATAGAAAGAGAGAGCACTCAATTAGATATAAAATCCAAAATGTAATTTAACGATATGATAAAACATCAATAAAACACATCAAAAAACATTGAACATAGTGAATAGGTGCAACATCCTCCCATATGTGAACTGGCTATTCATATGGCTTTACACAGAAACCTGTATAATTGGTCCATAGATGTCCGAGACTTAATTTTCTGGAGAAATAGATGTACAGTATTCCTCCTTATCAGGGTCAGACAAAGGAATCAGTATACCGATACCAAGGGATCACTACGCGTTTCGCTTATAGCTTCTTCAGGGGATCATACTGGTATGGTATATATCTAAGCCTAAATGGGAAGCGTGGAGTGCCTGATCCACAGTAGGGAGGGGAGTCACGAGAGGATGTTGCACCTATTCACTATTTTCAGTGTATTTTGTTATGTTTCTTGATATGTTTTTATGATGTTTCATCATGTTGTTAAAATAAATGTTGGATTTTATATCTAATTGAGTGCTCTCTTGTCCTATTTGGGATTATTAGTGGCTACCAGTAAAGTCCTATGCCATTCCTGATTTTTTTTTCTTGCTTGCATGTGATGGGGAATATGTGATTGGGAAGCTTTAACTCATTTACTAAGTTCTGGAGCAGTTGCATTTGCAGAGTGCACAGTCTGCTTGCCTTTAGTAAACAAACCCCACTTACTCCTTGAATTATGTGGCACCTATTCACTATGTCCTGTGAGTAGGCACTGCTGTTTCACACATTTTACAGAGCCTGCCTTCTGACCTACAGAGGTGCTGAGAGGAGGAGTTTCAGGAGGCGCCATCAGTGCAGGAATCTGTGCTTGCAGGCAGCAAAGTACCATGGGATATGTAGTCTGTAGAAATTGAAAGTAAACAGAGGAGAAGTTGCAAAGCATGCAGGATAATGTGTAAAGAGATGGTCAGCAGATTGGCAGCACTCACAACATGAATAATTATATTGAATTATCAAAAATACCTATTGTTTTGTATCGTTATTACAATGTTGATGTTCTGAAATAAAAGTGTATGCTGTGACCACATAACTCCTTTCATTTTGTGCAGTAATGTAAAAAAAATAAAATAAAAGCGCTATTATCAACACTGTATGGCAGCTACAGTTGAATGATATAGCATGTGTCTATTTAAAGGTTTTTTTTTGTATTACACAACAGTTGATCTGATCATTATACAGCAGCCTTTCTCAGCCAAGGTTCCATGGAACCCTGTGGCTCCTCCAAAGATTGCTGAGTGTTCCTTGAGCTGTGGCAGATTGATGTCCCACCAGATGGTGCATGCATAATTCTAGAGCCGAGGACACTTGGTAGAGCCGGGTCAAGTGGAGTTTCTCCTCTCACCTTTTTAGCTGTCTGTAAGGGGGCATTGTTCCGTCTAATCACCAAAGTAAAAGAATTCTTCAGACTGACTTCAATTGTAAAGATGGTATGCCTCCCACACTTACTACCAGTGTACTACCACCAATGTAGAGTGGCTTCACCACTGGGGCACATTTCTTTTCTGCTTGTTATTATTGTTAGTATGCTTTTATTCTTTTATGCATTGTTAAGTTTACAACTATGTACAGTTGCCAATACAAGTGAATGGCTGTATGTGGCTGTGTTTGGGTAAACACAGATGCAGAAGCAATAAGCATTTACAGCCATTCACTTGTATTGGTGGCTGTATGCAGCAAGTGCGCACAGGCACTGCAATACGTCCATGTGCCTGAAACCTTACTGATCATTATTATTATCATACAGTATTTATAAAACAAGTAATGGAGCGCAGATCAAATAGACATAGATCGGGATATGTAAAGTCAAGATGCATACAATTCAAAGGGGCACATGTATCAATATTATTACCGGCAAGAACTGGGGAGAGGGAAGGAGCAGCAACCAAGGGATTCCAAACCAGATGGAGGGAGAATGTGAATGAGCCGGTAGTTCAATCAGACCAGAACGATGCACTGAGGGCAGCCAGAAAAATGTGGATCCGGATCCCGCGGTCCACCAATACTGCAACATACAAACAAAGAAAGGCGCCTCTAAATGCAGCAAGCAAGTACAGTTTATTTATAAAAGGGGGTATAAGAACACTCACATGGGTAAAAACAGTAAGAGCATGAACCAACTGGACACAAGGGAGGGAGATCGCTGTCACTCTCAGAGTCTCGGAAGTATCCAGCTGTCACACCGTCCTCTATCTTCTACCGCTATAGATGGAAATGGCCGGCTCGTGCGGCGGTATCTAGAACGAGGCGTGGAACGCAGCAGAGATGAGTCCAAGGGTGATGGCATCATAAATGCACCATCACCCTTGGACTCATCTCTGCTGCGTTCCACACCTCGTTCTAGATACCGCTGCACGAGCCGGCCATTTCCATCTATAGCCGTAGAAGATAGAGGACGGTGTGACAGCTGGATACTTCTGAGACTCTGAGAGTGACGGCGATCTCCCTCCCTTGTGTCCAGTCGGTTCATGCTCTTACTGTTTTTACCCACGTGAGTGTTCTTATACCCCCTTTTATAAATAAACTGTACTTGCTTGCTGCATTTAGAGGCGCCTTTCTTTGTTTGTATGTTGCAGTATTTATATAGCGCCAACAGTTTGCACATCGCTTTACAAAATAAAAAGAGACACTACAGCAGCAATACATGAGATTTAGGGTCCTGCTCCTGGGAACTTACAATCTAATAGGAAGTGGCTGGTGGAACAAAAGGTAATAACTTTGAGGAATTAAAGTGGTAGTAAACCCTCCTATCCTTTTCAGCGGAGGAAGCTGCCATCTTGGCCTCTGTTTAATCTACAACTGCACATGTGATCAGCTATGACACCAGCCATTGGATGGTTTGACAGTTTGGTTTAGAGTACAACCAATGGGAGTGTTACATTTTCGGCATGTGCCGGGAATGTAACTGGTTTTTAAACTGTTAAATGGATGGGTTTACTACCGCTTTAACTGATGAGTAGAAGTAGAAGACTTGGTTATTAACTGAAGGCAGGATAGGCTTCCCTGAAGAGATGAGTTTTCAGGGATGGCCTTAAAGTGAACAGGGGATAGCCGGACAGATTGGGGTAGTGAGTTCCAGAGCATGGGAGAGGCTCTGGAGAAGTATTGGAGATGAGCATGGGAGAAGGCGACGAGGGGAGCAATGTAGAGGACAGATTGGGTGATATTTGGAGATAAGACTGGCGATGTAGCTCGGAGTTGAGTTGTAAATTGCTTTGTATGTTATTGTTAATGTTTTGAATTTTATTTGTTGGGTAAGGGAATGCCAGTGGAGGAATTGGCAGAGAGGGGTAGCGGACACTGAATGGTTGGTAAGGTGGATGAGTCTGGCAGCAGCTTTTATGATGTATTGAAGAGGGGATAGCCTGTGAAGAGTTAGGCCTATGAGGAGGGAGTTACAATAGTCAAGGCGATTGAAAACAAGGGAGTGAATAAGTTGCTTAGTGGTTTATACTGTTAAAAAGGTGCATATTTTGGAGATGTTACAGAGGTGAAGTCTACAAGATTTGGACAGAGAGTGGATATGGGGCTGAAAGGACAGGTCAGAGTCCAGGATTACACCTAGTACCCTGGCGTGAAGGGAGGGAACAATTGTCGTATTTTTGATCTTGATGGAGGGGGCATGGGCAGGAGGGAATATTATGAGGTCAGTTTTAGAAAGATTGAGTTTGAGGAAGTGGTGTGACATCCATGCTAATATGTCAGTTAATAAGTTGGTAATGCAAGAGGAGAATGAATGTGTGAGATGAGGAGTAGAGAGAAACATTTAGGTGTCATCAGCATAAAGATGGTACAGGAAGCCATTAGAGTTTATCAAGTGACCAAGGGAGGAAGGGTAGATGGAGAGGGGTCTAAGGACCAAACATTGGGGGACCCCCACAGAAAGAGGAAATGGAGAGGAGGAGACAGAGTTGTAAGTAACACTGAAGGAGCACTGTGATGGGTAGGAGGATAACCAGGAGATAACAGAGTCTTAAAGGCCAAGAGAGTACCATTTTTTGAAGAGGAGGGAATAGTCAACTATATCAAAGGCCGTAGAGAGGTTGAGTAGTATGGAGTAGTGGCCATTGGTTTTAGCAGTTAGGAAACTATTAGTGAGGTTTAGTAGGGCAGTTTGAGTGGAGTGGAGTACTCGAAAGCCAGACTGTAAGGGGTTGTTGTCAGTGAGGTAGGAGCCCAAGACGATTGTAGACTAAGCGTTCTAAAAGTTTAGAGGTAAACAAGAGCAAGGAGATGGCTGGTGGGGTCCAGCAAGGGCATTTTAAGTATGGGGGTGATCAGCACATGTTTTAGAAGGGAGGGGAAGGTGCTCATAGAGAGGGAGAGATTGAAGATGTGAGTGAGGAACCGTAGGATGGAACAAGAGGGTGACCGTAGTATTTGTGATGGAATGGGCTCCAGCATACAGGTGGCAAGGCGGGCTTCTGAGAAAAGTTTAGCAACCTCTTTGGTAGTGTCAAGGTCAAAAGAGGAAAGTGTTGAGGGTGGTTTTGTACAGAGTGTATTAAGTGGGATAGATATCTGTGCAGTGGAGCTGCCCCTTCAAACTGCATCAGTCTTGTTTCTGAAGTGTTTGGCAATCACGTGAACAGTAAGTGAGTTACTGGGTGGGGATGGTAGTGGAGAAAGAGAGTTAAAATTAGAGAAAAGCCGATGAGGACTGATTGACAGAGTATTAATGAAAGTGAAAAAGTAGGCTTGTTTGGCACCATGGAGTTACGCCACTACGTCAACTGTAGTCAGAGCTGCCGTATTGTTTTTATCTACAGACGCCCCTTATCTTCATAGACATTTTTATTTCAATTTTTTTAATCAGCTTTTATTTTTGAAATCCAATTTTGACTACAGTTCTTCTTTATATATTACCAGGCAATAAACAGTTTCTTTTTTTCTGTGTTTAGTTGCAAATCCTTACCATTACTTAAATTCTTCTAATGAAGGCAAATAAATGGAGTAAGAATCCATGTTGAAACAAACTCAATAAGAGCTGATGTGTTCCAAAACCCTCAACAACAGGATATATGATTCAGACATCCTCTGCATAGTCACCTGGTTGACATCACTATTCAAATATTGAGGATTCAGAGCTTTTTATGTTGTCTGCCAGCTCAATGAAAGAACGCTATCAAATTGCTGAGATTTTTTCTTCTTCTTGTAAGCTGCTAGGCGCTGGGTTCACATATATGCGCTGCGGGACACCGCATGTGATTCGGATAGGCATCGCACTGCATTCCTATTTAAATTATGCGCAATGTCGGTGCGGTGTGATTTGAGCCATTTATTTTCATGGCTCAAATCGCACCAAATCCGCCCAAAACAAGTACAGGACCCTTTTTTCTCGCACTGGAATCGGATCACATGGGTGTTCACACCTATTCAATCTGATTCTGTCAATTGCACTGTGTTTTTCGGGCCATTTTGGGGTGTCGTTAGCTTAACATTGACACCCCCTGTGGTTCACGTGAACGCCATGCGTTTTCAGTGAGGTGTAGGAAACGCACAGGATTCGTTGCACCGAGCCTAAAGGAGTAGTATGTCCAAAGCTTTTTTGGCCCTACTTCTCCTATAGATCACAGGAGTACAGAAAGTCCACCCAAATGCCTGGACCGGAAGCTGGCTCAGCCTCTCCTGCCCCCTCCTACAGCCTGGCACTCCAGTAAGCGCTGGATGGGCAGAGCAGAGAGCTGGTAACTGACAGTGACTCAGCTCACTGAGAACTGAGAGATTAGCTTTTTTTTTTTTACTTTTAAGAACCCTGTACTTCCCTTCTAAAAAAAAAAACAACAATGCAATACAGCTCAATTGGCTCACAATGCTTAACCCCACCGCACCCCGCACTTGTCTGACATCTACTTAGCAAGGAATTATGGGAAGATGATAAACACTTATGTAGCACCCCCATAGTGTAGGTGCGTTTTCTAGCAGGGTTTTGCTAGCTAAGATTTAATCAGGCCTGACTGTGGGTGCAGGCCTGAATGTTTTGATCTGGGCCGGGAGGAGGGGCTCAGGGAGGATTTAGTGGACTTGACAGATGAGGTCACCAGTACCTTCCACTTCTTTCTAGAAACCTGGGGAAGGTTTCTGATCAGAGAGCTGGGAGATAGGTGGAGCCATCTGGAGTATTCTAGGGAGCCCTGACCAATCCCCAAGCAGGGTTGGCAGGGGGCAGGCCTTCTTAAATACTTTGAGTCAGCCCAATCTGGGAGCAGAAGTGTCGGATGGAAGTCTGGAGATGTAGCAGAGGAGGCCCCTACCTGGGAGGTCACCCCAGTCTGTGGAGGGTGACCTTGGGGCCTGGAGGTTCAGGTGCAGCCTGGAAGGCGGTGATTCTTGGAGTCGCACAGGGAACAGGAGAGCAGCAGAGGTGCTACACAGTGAGAGACTTTAAAGTGATCCATCGGTTCGGTGAGTGACAGACCCTGGGAACTGCAAGAGAAAGTGCTGGAGCAGGCTGGGAGAGGAATAGTGGACAGTCTGTGGAAGCCTTGGGAGCCAGTTCAGGAAAAGGAGAGTCACTGAGGAAAAGTAGATCGGTGGGACCTGGAAGAAGGAAGAGCTGGGAGTTGTAGTCCATCAAAGACCCGGCTAGCGCTCAAGTACTTTTTGCTACACATTCCCTGGCCTGTATTAGGTTTTTTTCCGGAGGCTCTGCTGAGAGTAGGCCTCGCCATTTGCTAGTCACGGTTAAGAGAAAGGAACGGAGAAGCTTGATAAATTTCCTTTCAAGCTGGAAACTAAGTGCAGTGCTGGAGAGAGAACAATAAGAAAAATGGTCAGCAAGTTGAGTGCTGGAGAGTTGTGAGGGGTAACAGTCTGCAGAGGGCCGGTCTGCAGGGAAGTGCGCATATACTGGAGTGTATATGGACTTCATGTAATATAATTCTCTGGGCATCCCACAGTCATCCCTTATCCCCATCCAAGTTATTTCCCCTACAACAAAACTAGAGCCAGCCTGTTCAGTGTCTATGGATGTGTGAAATATGGTGTGATTGAGGGCAGCTACAGTATAAGGTGAACCACAACTACCAGCCACTCTCAAGGGAGCACATGGCTACACTTACATTTTAGGCAATTATTCTAGCATGTTTAAAGATACTGCATACTGTAATAATTTTTAATGAGTACTCAACTGGAGTGAAGGGTGGGTATTTTTACTTGATTTTGGTCTTTTGTTTAACCACTTCACCCCCGGAAGGATTTCCCAGGTTAGGACCAGAGCCCTTTTTGCGATTCGGCACTCCGTCGCTTTAACTGAGGTTGTACCCAAACGAAATTTGCGTCCTTTTTTCCCCACAAATAGAGCTTTCTTTTGGTGCTATTTGATCACTGCTGTGTCATTTCTGATCGCCGCTATAAACAAAGAAAGAGCGACAATTTTGCAAAAAAAAAAAACAATGTTTCTTAATTTTTGCTAAAATTCAAACCCAAAAAAAAATTCTTCCTCATATTTTTGGTAAAAAAAAATGCAATCAGCGTTTATTGATTGATTTGCGCAAAAGTTGCCGCATTTATGGATGATGAGAATTCATTTCTGGGGTTTTTAGTTTTTATTTTTTACTAGTAATGGCGGCGATCTGCGATTTTTAGTGGTACTGCGATATTGCAGCGGACATGTTGGACATTTTTGACACTTTTTTGGGACCAATGACATTTATTCAGCGTTCAGAAATGTAAATGTCCACTGATTACTGTATAAATGTCATTGGCAGTGAAGGGGTTAACCTGCAGGGGGCGATCTAGGGGTTAACTGTGTTCCCTGGGAGTGTTCTAACTGTGGGGGGGCTGGGCTACCATGGGCATGAGAGATCTAACTGATCCCAGTGACAGGGATCAGTAGAGATCTTATGTCACCATTGACAGAGCGGGGAACCGCCGTGTTTACATCGACGGTTCCCCGTTCTTTCACTCTGGCCGCTCATCGCGGCTTGCTGGCGGACATCGGGTCCGCCTGAGCCGCGGGCACACTCCTCCGGAGTGTGTCGGGCACGAGTGTGCGACGCCGGCGGTGCACATTCACCCCCTAGCTGCGCCTGCGATCCCCCGCTGAGCAAAACGGAGTCCGCCGGTGGAAAGCCCATGTGAAAGGACTGATAGGAACCGGGACAAGCACACCCCGAAGAAACAGGGCTTGTACAGCCTCACGAGGAGAACTGCAAACGGTCCGGTAACAGACGCCTAATGGGAGGGAAAAACAAAAACCCCAATTTGGGGATCAAGGCCATAACACTATCTCATAATTGAACAAGATCAAGACGACCCTCTCTATTCCAGATACAAATGAGGGCGCATCCTCGAGCTGAAGAGGCCTTGTCCGCGGGTCATAAAAACCTGCTCTCAGTTTGCCAGACCAGGTCCGTCTGGAACCTCCCGAAGGGGGTTTGACAGGCTTTGAAACCCTGACAGTGGACCCTGAAGAATGAAAGAACTGTGGGCCTCGAAATGAGAACCGCATATGTGAGGAAGCTCCTTTTCTATTTCAGACTGAGGGAGACCAACACCCAGGTCACATACAGGTCAAAGCACCACTATGGAAACAGAGAGCTCAGTAACCAGGGGGACTGCGGTCAAGAAGCATAGCAGACCAACCGCAGGTCCCTAGATCCAGACATGTCTGCTGGATCTGTAAAACCAGAGATTTCCCTACCGGCATCATGGTTGTCTCATGATGTTAAGAGACAGGGGAATCCACCACTGGTGGAAACAGTTCACTTCCTAAGGAGGGACCCCCCAAGGAGTGCCCCACCACGATCCTCCTTTGGATCACAAAGGGGCGCTGTGAACCCTCCCAGTCTTCCTGGGCAAATGTTGCCAGATAGGAGGGAGAAGGGAATGCTTTCGCCGTGCCAGACGGCCCCGCCCACCACTTCAGTCGTGGAGGAAACATCCTCACTACGTGACAGGGAGCGTGGGTACCAAACCACAAGGTGAGCCATGACTGTGGCCAGATTGTTTGACTGGTCTAGGCTCTTCACAGGGAACACCGCTGACGCCCCTGCACAGGGAACACAGGCCGAGGCCCCTCTCAGGGCCAGGCCCCCACACAGGGGGTGCCACTGAGGTCCCGCACAGGGGACGCAACTAAGGTCCTGCACAGGGGACATAACTGAGGTCCCACACCGGAGGCGCCACAGAGGCTCTGCATAGGGAATGCCACTGAGGCCCTGCATAGGGGACACACACTGCGGCCCCCCCAGGGTGCTGCCCGAGATCCCGCACAGGGGAAGCTGAGCCGGGCCCCGCATGTGGGACATCCACGAGGGGCTCACGCAAAGGACCCCACAGAAGGGGGTCACCCCTCTTCCAGAAGGCGGCCGCGAGGGCTAGTAGGCCTAAAGCCGCCCTTGCAGGGCGCAGCCTAGTAGGCCACAAAAGCCGCGGCCTAAATTTTCGGCCACCGGCCGCGAGTGTGCAGCCCTGAGTGCGGAGCCACGGAACGGAGGCCAGACTATCCGAAACAGGAGGGCAGCCACAGGAGGCCACAATCGCGGCCTTCTGGACACCTGCCCCCAGGCCCAACTAGGGCAGCAGATGGGTCCAGTAGGTACCCGATCCCCTGCAACAACCCCCAGAGTGAGAGGGGGTGGGAAAGGAGCCCAAACAGGCCATTAGGCCAGAAGCCTGCGCCTCACCCGGGAACAGGGCCCGGAAGGACCAGCCCAGGGAGTACCCGCACCCCACACCCCATTCAGGGAAGGAGAGGTGGGGGCCCCCTACTCACGAAAGAGGCCTTTTGCTTGCCTTTATCTGGCTCTTGGGGCACTATTCCTCCCTGTGATATGTGGCAATATTCCTTCCACTGACACCAACAATAGGGCCATAATTCCTTGACTACAACAATTGGGGACTATTCCTCCCACTGACACTACCGATGGGGCACTATTCTTTCCACTGACATCAATGATGGGGCACTATTCCTCCCACTGATACCACCAATGGGGCACTATTGTTTCCACTGACATCAATGATGGGGTACTATTCCTCCCATTGACACCAATGATACGGCGCTTTTCCTCCCACTGACACCAATGATACGGCACTTTTCCTCCCACTGACACCAGTGATAAGGCACTATTATGCCCACTGACACAAACAATGGGGCACTAATAATTCCCCTAATACCAAGGATAGGACATTGTTTACTCCCACTGATGCTGCCACATTTTCTACTCCCATTGGTTGCGGTCTGGCCCCCCTAAAGTCTGAAGCACAGTAAACCGGGCCTTTGTTTAGAAAGTTTGGGGACCCCTGATCTAAACCATTCCATTGTAGCTCTGGCTGTATGTTTAGGATTGTTGTACTGCTGGCAGGTAAACCTCTGCCCGAGTCTCAAGTCTTTTGCAGACTCTTAACAGTTTTCTTCTAAGATTGCCCTGTATTTGGCTCTATTCATCTTCCCATCAACTCTGACCATCTTCCCTGTACCTGCTGAAGAAAAGCATCCCCACAATGTGATGCTGCCACCACAATGTTTCACAGTGGGGTTGGTGTGTTCAGGGTGATGGGCAATGTTAGTTTTCAGCCACACATAACATTTTGCTTTTAGGCCAAAATGTTTAATTTTGGTCTCATCTGACCAGAGCACCTTCTTCCACATGTTTGCTGTGTCCCCCACATGGCCTCTCGCAAACTGTAAACAGTACTTCTTATGGCTTTCTTCTTGCTACTCTTTCATAAAGACCAGATTTGTGGAGTGCACGACTAATAGTTGTCCCGTGGACAGGTTCTCCCATCTGAGCTGTGGATCACTGCAGCTCCTCCAGAGTTACCATGGGGATCTTGGCTGCTTCTCTGATTAATGCTCTCCTTGCCCAGCCTGTCAGTTTAGATGGACAGCTATGTCTTGGTAGGTTTGCAGTTGTGCCATACTCTTTCCATTTTCAGATGATGGATTGAACAGTCCTCTGTGAGATGTTCAAAGGTTGGGATATAATTTTATAACCTAACCCTGCTTTAAATTTCACCACAACTTTATCCCCGACCTGTCTGGTGTGTTCCTTGGCCTTCATGATGCTGTTTGTTCACTAAGGTTCTCTAACAAACCTCTGAGGGCTTCACAGAACAGCTGTATTTATACTGAGATTAAATTACACACAGGTGGACTCTATATACTAATTAGGTGAATTCTGATGGCAATTGGTTCCACTAAATTTTAGTTAGGGGTATCAGAGTAAAGGGGGCTGAAAACAAATGCACGCCACAATTTTCAGATATTTATTTGTAAAAAGTTTTGAAAACCATTTATCATTTTCCTTCCACTTCACAATTATATGCAACTTTGTGTAGGTCTATCACATAAAATCCCAATAAAATACATTTACATTTTTGGCTGTAACATGAAAAATGTGGAAAATTTCAAGGGGTATGAATACTTTTTCATGGCACTGTATCTGCTAGTTTTACACATACAGAGCCCCAGTTGGTGGAACACACATCGCCGCAGTGCTGAGTGATCTTTTTCTTTTGCAAATGAACATTAATGGAATGTTGGGCCGTGTTGTGTATGACACAGCCTGGCAGCGCTGATCATTATTTCATAAAAGTGAAAAATTGCATCTGTGTTATGTCACCTTGAAGTGGATCTGGGGGTCAACTAGTGGTGCAGCTGTATAAATTACCCCCTAACTGGAGGCAAAGATGAATATGTTGGAAAGGTTTAGAGCGCTCCTCCTCCCCGCAGTTGATAATACACGTTCCTCCTTATTATCTTAATGTGCTATATAATAATGCTATATTCATGCAAATATTCTACGCTATCAAGGTGGGAATGCCACTATGTAAACAATTATAAAGGATAATCTGAGGTGTGCAAAATTGCTGACAGTGATAAATAAATAAAACAATTGATAATGCAATAAAAAATTGATACAATGTAAATACTAAAAAAAAATCAATTTGTGCCCAAATGTGAATGGTTATTTAAGAAAAAGATATTGTAATCAACTGAATATGACAAAATATATAGTCCCAATAAATTGCTCCAGTGCTCTATGTGCTTCTTCAAACTGTGACTTTTTAAAATGTATTTATCACTGTCAGCAATTTTGATGAATTTTGCTGAATATAGCATTATTATATAGCACATTAACCACTTACCAACCGGAAGGTTTTCCAGCTTTAGGACCAGAGCACTTTTTGCGATTCGGCGCTGCGTCGCTTTAACTGACAATTGCGCTGTCGTGCAACGTTGCACCCAAACAAAATTTGCGTCCTTTTTTCCCACAAATAGAGCTTTCTTTTGGTGGTATTTGATCGCCTCTGCGTCATTTCTGTTCGCCGCTATAAACAAAAGAAGAGCGACCATTTTGCAAAAAAACCCAAATTTCTTACTTTTTGCTAAAATTCAAATCCAAGAAAAAAAATATAAAAAAAAATTTTTTTTCACCGTTTTTGGCCGATTTATATAATTCCTCATATTTGTGATAAAAAAATCACAATTGGCGTTTATTGATTGGGTTGCGCAAAAGTGGCCGCATTTATGGATGATGAAAATTCATTTCTGGGGTTTTTATTTTTTTTTTATTTTTTACTAGTAATGGCGGCGATCTGCGATTTTTAGCGGTACTGCGATATTTCAGCGGACATGTCGGACATTTTTGACACTTTTTTGGGACCTATGACATTTATACAGCGATCAGAAATTTAAATGTCCACTGATTACTGTATAAATGTCATTGGCAGTGAAGGGGTTAACCTGCAGGGGGAGAGCTAGGGGTTAACTGTGTTCGCTGGGTGTGTTCTTACTGTGGGGGGGTTGGACTAACATGGGCATGAGAGATCTGACTGATCCCAGTGACAGGGATCAGTAGATCACCCATGCCCCTACTAACAGAGCGGGGAACCGCTGTGTTTACATCGGCGGTTCCCCGTTCTTTCCCTGTGGCCGCTCATCGCGGCTCGCCGGCGGACATCGAGTCCGCCCGAGCCGCGGGCACACTCCTCAGGAGTGCAGCGGGAGCACGCGCGCGCCCCCTAGTGGCTGATTGCAGATCGTCGTCTATTTACGGCGATTCGCGCTCAGCATCCCGACTGCCGCCGTGAAAACACAGCGCGCGGTCGGGAACTGGTTAAGATAATAAGGAGGTCATCTGGTATCCGCTAGAGACAGGCTGATTCAGTTCAAATTCATTCACAGGTTTTATTATACGCCAGCTAGGCTGGCAAATATTTATCCAGCAGCCATGGTGGAGTGTTGGCGATGCTCCCACTCCCCGGCAGCGGCGGACCACATTTTTTAGAAATGTGCACAAATTCAGGCGTTTTGGGGGAAAGTGACCTCTTGCATATTCTCCTTGCTTTCTGTTCCTGTACCAGTCACCATCAGAGTATGCCTATTGGGCTTGGTGGAGGAGGTAGTCCCGTCCAGGGTGCTTAAAACGTTGCTGAATATTTTATTTTTCTATGCCAAGATAGCTATTTTATTGCACTGGAAAAAGGCGGCTGTTACCACACTATCGTTTTGGAAGGGTTAGTAAATGCCATGGTTCCATTTTATAAAGCCACTTATATCAACAGAGGGTGTGTTAACAAATTTCACAGAGTGTGGCAAGCATGGCTGGATGAATCATCCACAGCAGGGTGAAGTTGGTACAACGAAGAGAAGATAAAATGTAAGATGGGTAGAAGGAGTTTCTAACTGTGCGAATGAAGCACTGGATAACACAGGGTACTGATCCCCAAATACTAACATATTAGGATGTCGTTCTAGGAATCTGATCAAGAACTAGTGGAGGTGGGAGGATTGGTTTAAGGTACTCCGGTAAAAGATATCCTGACAGTCTGGAGGCATAAGAAGCTGGTGGGGGCAGGGTTAGGGTGGGGGGAGACTGGTTGGGATTAAGGTATGTAAAATGTCATGTTCTGGTTGTATGGACCTTAGGTCCGGAGGTGGCCGGCTTAGTGGCACCTCGCTGTGGTATGTTGTGCCACCTGCATGTGGTTGTTTGTATGGTTTTGTACTACAAAAAATCAATAAACAGAATTTTTCAAAAAAAAAAAAAAAGATATAATAAGGAGGAACGTGTATTATCAACGGTGGGAAGGAGCAGCACTGTAAACCTTTCCACCATATGTGTAAAAGCAGACACAGAAATACACACATCACCACATGCTGTGTGATCTTTGTGCATGGCAGTGCTGGTCTCCAGAGTAGGGGAGGAATGTCCAACCAGTCTGTTTTGCAACCGAGGGGCAGATTTGAAGGAGACCAAGTGCTAAATGTACTAGGTTTCCTGTAGGGCAGGGGTCTCTAAACTTTCTAAACAAAGGGAGAGTCTATTATCCTTCAGACTTTAGGGGGGCTGGACTTTGGCCAGCAGGAGTGGAAATTTTCCTAGCATCGGTGGTAAACATTGCCACATTTGGTGTTAGGGGAGTAGTGCCCCATCATTGGTATCATTGGGAGGGATAGTGCCGCATTTTTGGTGTCAGTGGAAGAAATAGTGCCCCATTGTTGATGTCAGTTGGCAGTGGCAGGAATTTTACCCCAATGGCCAGGTAAAGGTAAGCAAAGGGCCGCATCTGGGCCACAGTTTGGAGACCACTGCTGTATGGACTAAAAATAATTTTTAAAAGTTATAATGATACTTATTCTTTAAGACCTTATGCTTGATGTCAGGGGACAGTTAGGCCATAGAAGCCATGCTTGCCACATTAAAACTTTTTCTACTCTAAAGCAAAAACAAGGTCTAGCCACACTCCTAACCAATACGGTATCTGGTTATGATGCCACATGATATTCACCACAGTATGCAACATGCATGTGTAGGTTCTGGCTATCTACTGACGAAAGAAAGGGATGCCATATATGCACTGTATGCTAGTAATATGTAGTCAAGAGGGCTTGGATGGAAAGCAAAGGACCAACAGATCATTCATACAACTAGCATATCATCATGCATTCATCATGAGTAACTGTTCTTGTTAATTGTTTCTTTTTGTATGGTGTGCAGGTAACGCTATCAATATTTCAGTCACTCACATCCTGTATTTTCTTTCTTTTATAGCTGGATAACAGAGGATCAGCTACAGTCCCTAGATGGCTTACAAAATTTCCTTGGTCAGATTAGACAATTGAAGATTGTATTTGACCAGTCCAAAGAAGCAAATAGAAATAATGTCATCCAGATGCTTAAATGTTTGGCCAAAGAGGGCAAAAAATTACAGAGTCTGACCATCATGTGTTGTGGGGAGAACCCTTTATTTTACTCCGGCTTAGAAATTCTGGACAGCATTATGGAACTGTGCCGTAAGGGAAGCCAGGTAGACCTCCATCACATCGACTTAAGAAAACTTCCATTCACTCTCAGCGATGGTTTTACGAGGCTCATTGCTACAGGAAGTCCAAATCTCTGTAGCTTGTACATCAACAATAGAACGTTGGTTTGTAAAGTGACTCCTGACACTCTTATAGAGGTCTTACAAAAGTGTCCCAAACTGACTGTTCTAGGTGCCTTTTGTTCCAGTCTTTCAGAAGATGTATTCCGAGAACTGATGAAGCCAGAAAGACCACCCTTTAAACATCTGGATATCTTGTGTAAACGTCTTGATAAGTACCTCACTGCTATTTCTGATGAGGTTTGGGGAGAACTTTGTCAACACCAACCTTCTCTGTCTGTGGATATGGAGTTTGACCATACTGTCCTAGCATGGAAAATTCTACGAATCCTAAAGCCGAATATCCCTGTATCTACATTACAGCTCAACACTTGCAATGAAATGACGAGACAACTAGCATTTGTCAGTGACCACTATGTGAAAACCCTCAGGAAGCTTGTGGTACAGACCACCTCCTCTAGCGCACTCAACTCAGCTTTGATTGACATAGCGACAAAGTGCCTTCGGCTGGAGGAAATCCACTGCTACTGCGTAGTTAGCTCTGATGTTTTACAGGCATTTCTAACACGCTGTCCTTGTTTGAAAAAATACACACTAAAAGTTGATAAGGAAAGTTATCCTTGGAAGGCAACCTATTGTCAACCACCATCTAAAAAAACGATAGGTTAACACTAATTTTAGAGACAAAAACGCCTTATGTGATAAAGGGAGCATATTCTTGCTAAATGTTAAAGTACTGTATATCAAAAACCAAAACAATTTTCTTAGCCAACCCAGCTTCAAAAATCATAATTTTCTGTGCTGTCCATGAGTCTGTTTTGACACTCTGGCCTCAGTACACCTCCGCACGTTGTGCTTCCCCCATATTTAATCTTTTTTTTTTTTTTTCTTTTTTTCTACTGCATTAGGGAGATGTTCCCCATATTTAATCTACCTGTAGGTACTAATGTATGCTAATCCCCTGCTGAGCTCAGCACATCGGCCAGATGACAGGTTTTTGCTCACTCAGCTTATTCAGAGTGGACCCGGACACAGCTCTGCTCTATGGGCAGCCGGATGTAAACAGATGGGCTGTCCGTTTACACCCAACTGCTGTCCGATCTGGCCAGACAGAGGGGAGCGGATCAGATCCCCTTTCACTTTTTTTTCTGGATCGGGCCCGGAGGTAGCCAGGTGTAAACAGACCCAAGTCCATTTACACCTGGCGCTCCGTTGAGGAGAATGGAGGGTTCGATCATGTCCAGCTGAAAAACGGACAGACAGACCGGATCGGACCTTTCGTGTAAAAGAGGCCTAAGTCAAATTTTTGTCCTGGTTACATGTATGAATTCGGATCCCTCCAGCATGACCCATCTCAAAAGGTATAATATAATGTGCTTCTGAACTGCTCCCAATAGCTCAATTTGCAAAGAGTTTATATGACTGACAGGTAGTATTTAGTGTAGAAGTGTTTAAGGTACCTAATATTAAATACTGTATATCTATATCAAATATATCTTGTTTTTATTATAGGTGCATGCATGATATGTAATTGGTAACACTTAGGCCTCATGCATACGCAACTTAGAAAACGCTCCTAAAGCTGGCCATAGATTTTCGAACGAAAATACTTAGGAAAAGAATGTTCTAAGAAAGTTTGTTCCCTTGAAGGAGCAGGATGGATATTTTTTTCTCAAACAAATTTTTAATAGTGTATGTGGTTTTCGTTTGGTTCGTTTCATTCCAAAATCAAATGTGAAAAGCAAAGGAAATATTTCAAATTACATTCAAACATTCTTTGAATTTTCATTTAGGCCTCAAGCACACGGGCATAAAAAAATACTGCTGTTAAGATTGTTTTTTCATGCCATGAAAGCAGCCGTATGTTATTTAATGTGGCCATACACATGCAGGCGTTTATGTCCATATTTGTACGCAGCACTCACAGGCATAAAAAAATGCCCCAAACTTGTGTTTGGCACAAAGGTTGTCAGTGTTTTTTATGTGCAAAAATGTGTCTAAAGGTGCATAAGTGCACATTTATAAATTAAATTTATTCTAGTCGCCAGAATAAATTAACCACTTTTCTGAGCACATATAACCCCTTCCTGCCCAGGCCAATTTCCAGCTCTCAGCGCTTTCACACTTTGAATGACAATTGGGTGGTCATGCAACGCTGTACCCAAATGAAATTTTTATCATTTTTTTTCACACAAATAGAGCTTGTTTTGGTGGTATTTAAAAGCTACTGAGATTTTTTTATTTTTGCTAAACTAACAAAAAAAGATAAAAAAAACCAAAGCATTTTTCATATTTTGTTATAAAATTTTGCAAACGTGTAATTTTTCTCCTTCACTGATGTGCACTGATAGGCTGCACTGATGGACACTCATAGGCAGCACTTATGAGCACTGATAAATGACTCTGATGGGCACTGATGAGACGGCACTGGTGGGCACTGATCAAGAGGCACTGATAGGTGGCACTGGTTGGCACAGATTTGCAGCACTGGAGGGTATTGATAAATGGCACTGGTGGGCATGGATTTGCAGAACTGGAAGGCACTGATAGATGGCACTGGTGGGCATGGATTTGAAGCACTGATAGATGGCACTGGTGGGCATGGATTTGCAGCACTGGAGGGCACTGGTAGATGGCAATGGTGGGCATGGATTTGCAGCACTTGAGGGCACTGATAAATGGCACTGGTGGGCATGAATTTGCAGCACTGGAGGGCACTGATTAGCAGCACTGGTTGGCACTTAGGGGACCGATGTCCCTCTAACAGAAGCCGGTTACCAGCAGCATGCTGACAGCGTGAAGGAAAGAAGAGCCGGTAACCGGCTTCTGTTTACTTTCGTGACCAGCTGTCATTGGCTGACAACTGATCACGTAGTAAAGGGCCCACTGTGATTGGCCCTTTACCCTGCTCTGTGATCAGTGATCTTTACCCTGCTCTGCAAACACAGAGTGCATCTCGGCGCGAGAGCGGAAGAACGTACATGACGCCTTCCTAGCATTTGAGGTTTACGCTGTAGCCGTCTTTCGGCTATAGCACGGACGTCAAGTGGCTAATATGCTGGCCAGTAGAATGCATGTACGCTGAACACAATACACATGTACACACATAGACTTACACAGCATTAGAGGCATTATTTTCTGCCAATTCCTGGCAGAAAAATACAATATATTTGAAGTGTTACTCAGTGCATGTCCTTATGCAAGCGCTCGGCTTTTTTTCTTTCTTTTTTTTCCTGTAAAAGTACCTCTATGTTCGCCTATGTGGCAATGCACACAAAGACATTTACAGCCATATTTGAAGAGAAGCGTTTACAGGCAGTAAAAAACGCCACCAAAGACACGTGCTGAGTGGAGCTTTTGCACAGAAAAAATGTGCATACTTGCGTAAGCGCATCTAAATGTGTGCATAAATGTATTCCAATGGCCAGAATAAATTCATTATATTTCCACTCGCACCAGTCCCTATGCAAGAGCCCAAATTGCACAGGGGCCGGCGTAGCCCGTTCAGAGTAATGGTCGGTATATTTTCTCCAGCCAGGCAGCCCAGATGCAGCGGAAAGTCTTTTGATATCCTTGACATCAAGCTAGAATTATTTTATAAGGATTTCACTACTGGACTGGCAGAAGCAGAAGAACATCATAACGTAGTATAAATGCTACCAAGACAAGTAATTGGAACAGTGATACACAGTCAGTGATGACTAAGGGTTTGGAAAACACTGACCAAATTTAGGAAAATAATATTTATTGCTACAGGAAATAGCTACACAGTCCCCACATATGCACTTTATTACCTGCAACTATTTTTTGCATATCTATGGTCAACATTTGCAATCTTATTGTTTTCTACATTGTATTTCAATTATTTATAGCCTCCTCCTAATAATCCTGATGATATTGTAGACTTTGTATCTTTGTAAACTTATTCTGTCAAGATCCCCACACACTTACTCCTTGAATTCTGTGACACCTATGTCCTGTGAGTAGCGGTGGCGGCTGGTGTTCTTTTTTTGGGGGGAGCGCGTCAAACAACAACCCCTCCATTGGTAGGTCGGTTGGCGGCACCCCACCACCCCTCCCCGCACTTAACCCATCGGCTGCGGGCAGCCAGCGGGCCCCGTGGGCGGGTTGCGGGGTCTGGTGGACGGTTGCGGGTCCGGTGGGCAGCAGCAGGTTGCAGATTTCGGCGGGCAGCGGGCTTCTATTGACAGTGGGCAGGCTCCTGTGTCTTCTGTGCGGCCCCTCCCTCCTTCTCCTAGGCATCCAATAGGATCACCTGTCCTTTCAGCCAATTGGGTGACGGGTCTCAGACCCGCTTCCTGATTGGCTGGAAGCAGGATCAGTGTGGCGATAGCGAATATTCATTCGCTATTGCCACACAACTGGGTGGGATTGGGCCCACCCTTTTTTGAAGCCTATTAGCGCCTCTGGCTCTAAACAGGTGCTTCAAAAATCCCCCTCATTGGAATCCATAGTCCGGCACCCTGCTATGTAGATCAGGGTGCCGGACGCATGGATAGGGGGGCGGCACCTGTGCGCCCCTAATGGACAGGTCACCGCTGGTGATTAGGCACTGCTGTGTCAGCCATTTCACAGGGCCTGCCTTCTGACCTACAGAGGTGCTAAGAGGAGGAGTTTCAGGAGGCAGAGTCAGTTCAGGAATCACTGCTTGCAGGCTACAATGTTCCATGGGATATGTAGTCTTTAGAAATTGAAAGTAAACAACAGAGAAGAAGTTGCAAAGCATGCAGGATAATGTGTAAAGAGATGGCCAGCAGATAGGCAGCACTCACAACATGAAAGATTATATTGAATTATCAAAAATAACTATTGTTTGTATTGTTAGTAGGGATGCACCGAAATTTCGGCGGCCGAAGCGTTTCGGCCGAAAATGGCATTTTCGGCAAATTGCCGAAAGAAAAAAAATGCCGATAATGAATCCGAAAAAGGGGCGGGGTCAAACAGGGTCGCCCCACCCCACCAGGTGCCGCACTTGTATCATCCTGAGTCCTCCCCTCCCTTCTCACAATCTCATGTTGTGTCACGGAGCTGGATTAAATCACTGGGCAGCTCTGTAACAATGTCCCGCCTCCTAGGCAGCCTCTGGACATTGTTACAGAGCTGCCCGGCGATTTAATGCAGCTCGTGACACAGCGTGAGATGCTAGCAGGCACAGACATTCAGGGCTGATCCTGAACACCAGAGGCTGGGAGGGAAGGGGCAGGGGAAGCATCCGATAAAACATGCCGTGCTGAAATTAGATGCCGGTCACCAGAAAACCCATTCACTTGCTCCTCTCCTCCCCCTCCGATGGCTGCTCTGTCCTCTGCTATGTGTGTCACTGTGTGCAGGTGACTTCAAGCACATCACCTCCAGCATGCACTCCACACACATCCCCTCTGCCACCCCTCCCTGCTGGCCTGTGAAAAAATGAAAGCAGCCAAACTGATATACAGCTCAGCATTCCAATCAATCTCTCTCTCTTTCTCTCTCTCTGTCTCTCCCTCTCTCTCTTCTCTCTCTTTCTCTCTCTCTCTCTCTCTCTCTGTCTCTCTCTCTCCTACTCATTCTCTCTTTCTCTCTCTCTCATTCTGTCTCCCTCTCTCTCTCTCTCTCTGTCTCTCTCCCTTGTACTATGTCTGCAGTCTCTGACCGTCTCCTGTGCTATGTCTGCAGTCTCTGACCATCTCCTGTGCTATGTGTGCAGTCTCTGACCATCTCCTGTAGTACGCCTGCAGTCTCTGACCATCTCCTGTAGTGCGCCTGCAGTCTCTGACCATCTCCTGTGCTATGTTTGCAGTCTCTGACCATCTCCTGTAGTACGCCTGCAGTCTCTGACCATCTCCTGTGCTATGTGTGCAGTCTCTGACCATCTCCTGTAGTACGCCTGCAGTCTCTGACCATCTCCTGTAGTACGCCTGCAGTCTCTGACCATCTCCTGTGCTATGTGTGTAGTCTCTGACCGTCTCCTGTGCTATGTGTGCAGTCTCTGGCCGTCTCCTGTATCATGTCTGCTAGAGGTGCACCAAGTGGAAAATTTGCCAATACTATTAGCAATGTGTTGAAGTATAAGTAAGAGACTGCAGACATGATACAAGAGATGGTCACAAACTGCAGACTGCATTTTTTTTAGCTTTTCTTACACTAAAAGTGCCAATAATGGCCATCAAATTCACATTAATTTAAACTGATGATATTAATTAAAAGTGGAATATAATACAACTATGTATAAAAAATATAATTATTTTTTTTCATTTTCGGTATCGGTTTCGGTTTTCGGCCTAGTGCATCCTAAATTTTCGGTATCGGTTTCGGCACCAAAATTTCCATTCGGTGCACCACTAAGTTAGTACAATGTTGATGTTCTGAAATAAAAGTGTCTGCTATGACCACATAACTCCTTTAATTTTGTGCAGTAATATAAAAAATAAAAGCACTATTATCAACTCTGTATGGCAGCTACAGTTCTATGATATAGCATGTGTCTCTTTAATGTTTTTTTTTTTATCTGATCAGTATATAGCAACCTTTCTCAACCAGGGCTTCATGGAACCCTGTGGCTCCTCCAAAGATTGCCCAGTGTTCCTTGAGCTGTGGCAGATTGATGTCCCACCATACGGTGCATGCATAATTCTAGAGCCGAGGACACTTGGTAGAGCCGGGTCAAGTGGAGTTTCTCCTCTCACCTTTTTAGTTGTCTGTAAGGGGGCATTGTTCCCTCTAATCACCAAAGTAAAAGAATTCTTCACACTGACTTCCATTGTAAGTATGATACGCCTACCACTTACTACCACCAATGTAGAGCAGCCCTTCTCCATTAGGACACATTTCTTTTCTGCTTGTTATTAGTATTATTATTATGCTTTTATTCCTTTATGCATTGTTAAAGTGGTTGCCAACTCTTGACAACCACTTTAACCTACAAGTAAGCCTATAATAAGGCTTACCTGTAGGTTCCCTGCATATCTCCTAAACCTGTACTGTTCAGGAGATATGCAGTGTAAATGCATGTGCCGACGTCATGGGCACATGCGCAGTGATGAAACAGCCCGGCTGGGCCGTTTCTTCACTAAGGCTCGATTCACATCAATGCATTTTGCTTTTCAGCGTTTTTTCACAGTTTTTTGCTGTGCTTTCCGCGAATTTTTTTTACAGCGATTTTGCCGCGATTTGCGGTTTTTAATATTTAATTTTTTTTATAAACATTTTTTTCTTTTTGGGGGGGAAATGTTGTTGCTAGGCAGATTTAAAACGCAAATCGCGGCAAAATCGGGGTAAAAACGCGGTTAAAAAGCAGCACTTGCTTTTTTCATGCTTGCCCATTGAAGTCTATTACATGCAAAACGCTGCTTTTTGCATTAAAAAAAAGGCCCCAACCCTTTCCAAAAACGCAGAGGCACAAAAAAGCATTCATGTGAACATGTTCCATAGGAACCCATGTTAAAAAAAAATTCCCTGCATTTCTGCAAAATGCCTCAAAAAACGCACTAGTGTGAATGGAGTTTAAGTGTGCCGTAAACGATGACGTCAGCGTGGCTCTGGCCAATCACAGCGCTGGAGCCCACTCTGTAATTGGCTGGAGCCGCCTAACCCAGAAGCAACATGTCGCCAGTAAAAGCGGTGTTCAGGGACCGCTGCAACAGCTTTGTTCCAAGGTAAGTATTTCATGCATACAAGCTCATTATGCCTTTGTTTTGCAGGATATTTTTTTTTTAAATCATAGGGAGAGTTGACAACCACTTTAAAGTGATTGTAAAGTCTCGTTTCTATTATTTTTAGTTATCTTTAGTTAAAAATAACAAACATGTTATACTTACCTCCTTTGGCTCCACTATTTGGGCGGCAGCAGGGCACTTTTAACCCATAAGAAGGGATTAACAAGCGGATAAGAGCGCCGACGCGCGGCGCTTCTGAATCCGTTTTCAGATGCTTTGGAAGCGCTGCCCATTCATTTCAATGGGCAGGGGCGGAGGAGGAGCGGTATAAACACCACACCGCCCCAAAAATGCTGTTTGCTGCTGTATTTTTCTGCCAGGAATTGGCAGAAAAAATGCCTCTAATGCTGCGCAAGTCTATGTGTGTACATGTGTACTGTGTTCAGTGCACTACCCCAGTGTGAAAGCACTCTGGCTTTCACACTGGGGTGGATTAGGAGGCAGTTTAGAGGCGCTTCACAGGTGCTATTTTTGTTGGAAATTATGAATTTATAATATTATTTTGAATAATATTGGGCTCTGAAATATATTAAATATATTAAATGTATTAAATAATGTTAGTTATATTTGTGAAGGTTATTTCATCTTAACGTGTATGTTGTGAAAGAGACAGGTCTTCGTGTAACTTTATTGGAAGTGTTTATATTGATTGTAATAAATTATGTAAATTATATAAATTATATAAAGTCTCGGGTTATAATAAGTTTTATTATAATATTTAAGTATTAAAGGTTGTTTTTATCGTGGACACTTCGCGGAGATTTGACGGAGGATTAGGTGGGGTCACACTTTCGGTCTCACGAAAGTGTGACCCCATCACGTGACTTGTGTCATGTGTACATGTGTGTATCTGAACGCGTCGTAATCTCCGTAAAAAAGACGGTTAAGGACCGTCTTTTTATGTCGTCGTTTGTCGTAAAAACCCCGCCACACCACAAATATGGCGAGG
>BLSH010128099.1:413399-428054 GCA_018402905.1 Glandirana rugosa | reverse complement strand
GGTAGGCACAGGCAGGGGGTGGTGGGCACAGGCAGGGGGTGGTGGATACAGGCAGGGGGTGGTGGGGGGAGGTAGGCACAGGCAGGGGGTGGTAGGCTCAGGCAGGGGGGTACAGTCAGGGGGAGATGGGATCAGTGGCGCTGACACTTACTTGATCTGAGTGTCAGTGCCTCCAGCGATCCCTGTTCCAGGCTCCAGCATGGCTTTCTCCGTGCAGCCTCCTCCCCCCCTCACGCTGTTGGCTCCAGACGGTCAGCTGACTTTGTCCTGTGCTGACCGTCCGTGACACAGCAAGGGGGGGAGCCGCGGAGAGGATGGGCGGGCATGGCAGCGAGCGCTCTGCAGTGCCGTAGATGGCAGCTGCAGCGCCGCTGCCCAGCCCCCACTCCCGCCCGCCCGCCCGAAGTGTTAGTATAATAAGCGGCAACCCGCCCCTTCCCCATCGTAAAGTAAAATAAAGGGGAGAGGAGCGGGGCGGCAAAGTGCCGCTCCTCTTGAACTGCCGCCTGGGACCCATGGTCCCACTCGGTCCCATGGTAGGGCCGGTCCTGCCCACCGCATAGCGCCCGTTCCGTGCGGGCGGCCAGTGGCTGAAACCCACTAGAGCCCAGTGACTGGTTCGTCTGTCCAGTGGCCTGGCCAGCAGCATGCCTCCTTGCGGGGAGGTAGGTCTGCTCCGGGTGGCTACCCGCTGCGCCCGTGGGATTGGTGAGTGAACCCCTCTTCCGCACTAGAGGCATGGAGAGTGGGAACCTGGGCAGCTCTGTGGCGGCCAGCCAGTGGGGGTCTGTTAGAGGCCTTCCCCCCCACTCCCCCTCCCCCCTCAATCCCCCGCAGGCACCTTTGCACTAACCGTTCGAATCTGCACCGACCGCCAGGAGCAATGTGTTAGGTGGGTCGTGGCCATTGGATTTTGGAGCACCGCTCGTTCATGGCCGACCGCATGTGTGTAATGGCAGCGTCCATTGTTTGAGAACCATGTGTTTTCCAGCCTGCTCTCTGGCGGCCTCCAGTGGTCGATTGGGACAACTGCAGTCCTTGTGCAGGAAGTCCTTAAAAACGGGTGTGGGCTTCTGGTTTTTGCTTAGACAGCATGGCTTACACACTGTAACAAGCTCCTGACGTGCAGCAGTTCGTGGGCTCTTCGGTCGGAGTGCTGAGGCATCAAACAGCAAGTATAGCTGGTGCTTCCTGGGTGACGGTAGCGGTGGGTGTAATCCGCCCGGGTCTCCCTGGCTGATTTGTGGGGTAGAGGTGGTGGTTACACAGCGGGGGTGCCGGGCTGAGATGTCAGAGGCCGGCAATTCTATGGCCGGTATACCTGCAGATCTACAGTCCACCCCAGGATCATTAGTGTCCTTGGAACAGCTGAGGGCGGTGTTTGGGGAGTTCTTTTCCCAGGCAGGGGTGCCCATTCCGAGGGGCCCCCAGAAGCGCCCACCCCCTCCTCTTTCCTCAGGGGAGGATTCAGATCTAGAAAGCGCCTCAGTGGTCACACCTGTGGATCTTTCAGAGGGTGAGCTGCCCTCAGAGGGCGAAGAGGATCAGGAGGCTCCTTGTTCGCGGGATAAAGCGATAGTGGAAGCACTGATCACTGATATTCCCGACTCTATGCGACTGGACCAAACAGGGGAGTCACATAAGTCCGCATATGTTTGTGGACCGCTTAGACCCCCTAGGTCCCCTAGGGCTTACCCTTATGATCAGGTGTTTGAACAGGCAGTGTTCAAGGAATGGCAGAAGCCACCAAGTTCCTTGACTTTGCCTAAAAGCTTTGCTGTTCGCTACACCTTTGAGGAAAGCTTTACTAAGAGATGAGCTTCCCCGGTGGTGGACCCTGCCGTGGCTCGTGTGAATAAGGAAACCACCATCCCCTTGGAGGGGTCTCCATCCTTTAAAGAGGCAGCCGATCGCCGCACAGAGACAGTATCTAAAGCACTATTCTTGTTGGCTGGGTCAGCCATGCGGCCGGCGCTAGCAACTGCCATGGCGGCACAATCTCTTCGCGAGCACGCTGCCGCACTGTGCACTAGTTTGTCTAGTGAATGTGCACAGGCTGAGGTACAGCGGATGCAACATTTGTAAGAAGGTCTCCGCTACATATGCCATGCGACTTTGGACCTTCTTCCCATATTGTCAAAAAAAAAAATATATATATTTTTTTTTGTTTTTTTTCAATTGTTATCAGGCGGATGCTGTGGCTCCGCTCTTGGTCGGGCGACCAGGCTTCAAAGAAAGCTCTGGCAGACCTGCCCTTTCAGGGAGAGCGTCTGTTTGGCCCGCAATTGGATAAAAATATTAAGGATTTACGGGAGGGAAGAGAGCCCTCCAGAGCCGAAGCGGCGAGATCACCGTCGTAGGCAAGGTCCTGTCTCTTCTGGTCAGAAGAAGGTTTTTCGGGCACCCAGCGGGCAAGGCCGGGAAGGCGTTTACGGGCCGCAACAAGGGGCCCTGGCAGCGTAAGCCCAAAAAAGCGGAGGACAAGTCTGCCTCCGCATGATGGGTGGCCCCCACCTGCCTCAAGGGTGGGGGGGCCGGTGTCTGGGGGTTGCAAGCAGCTCTCTGCCCCCAGAAAAGTTCTTCCCCTCAAACGGGAGGCTTCCGCAGAAGCGTCAGGAGGCGCCTCTAGGCGCCAGTCAGGCGCTCAGCAGACAGAAGTCATCTTGAACGCCGGCTTGCCGGCTGGAGTACCTAGGTCTGATGCCGGACACGGTACAGGCTGGGGTGTTCCTAACACCGAGCAAGCTTCTAATGCTTTAGGCAGGGCGAACCCTGTGATCGCGCCAGTAGTTCTCCTTACGGCTCTGTATACGGGTGTTGGGGCTCAGGAGGTCGACTTGCGAAGCGATAGCTTACGCCCAGAACACTCGGCTCCTGCGGAAGGCAATTTAGTCGCGGTGGGACAAATCTCCTCTATCCCTGGACAGGCCGATCAGGTCGGAGTGTCAGTCCCGGGGACCCTTGGTTTGGGGGATTCAGGTTCCGGTCCTAAAAGGGGGGAGAAGTTTTCTTCCCCTCAATTGGTCGATGTAGGTACCGGAACTGAGAGCGATCAAGCTCTGCCTGTCCCGTGGGACAGTAGGGCTGCGCCGCCCGGTTCTGTCGGTCAATGCCACGGAGGTGGCGTACGTAAACCATCAGGGCGGAACAAAAAGCGCAGCAACAGCCGCGGAGGCGGCTCTGATCCGTCGGGGGGCAGTGTTTCACAGGCCTCGAGGGCAGTATCGGCTGCTGTGCATTTTTCCTCCTCTAAAGGCTCTACCGCGGGTCGTACGTGGGGTAGAGGCGGAGGAAATCCTGACAATCCGGGTAGCTCCGGCTTGGCCCCAGCGTCCTTTGTATACCGACGTAGTACGGATGGTAGCAGAGGTTCCGTGGCGGCTTCCGCTGCACAGGGACCTGCTGTTTCAGGGGCCCATCTTGCACCCTGCTTTACCCTCGCTGGCTTTGACGGCTTGGCTATTTGTGTCCCAGGTATTGAGGGATAGGGGTGTGTCTGACTCCGTAATCCCTACTATGATAAAAGCACGTAAGAGTTCATCACGTAAGATTTATCATAGGACCTGGAAGGCCTACATTACCTGGTGCGAGGCAGGGGGTTGGAACCTCCGCTCTTAGAGTATTCAGAGTACTGTCATCTTTACAGCAAGGTCTGGACAAGAACCTGGCGTTAAGTACGCTTAAGGGGCAGATTTCGGCCCTGGCGGTTCTTTTTCAACGGCCCTTGGCGTCTCATTCATTGATCCGTACATTTGTACAGGGGGTATGTCATGTGGCTCCTCGGATACGGTCACCTTTGGCACCGTGGGATTTGAATCTGGTGCTTTCTGTGTTGCAGAAACCGCCATATGAAAGGATTAGGGATATTCCCTTACAGTTGTTGTCGCAGAAGGTGGCCTTTCTGGTAGCTATCACATCCGCCAGGCAGGTGTCTGAGTTAGCAGCATTATCCTGCAGGTCACCTTACTTGGTCCTCCATAAGGACAAGGCAGTTTTGCGACCTTCCCCTTCGTTTCTTCCGAAGGTGGTTTCTTCCTTTCATTTAAATGAGGATATTGTCCTTCCCTCATTGTGTCCGCACCCATCACATCCAAAAGAGGTTGAGCTGCATTCTTTGGATGTGGTGAGAGCCTTGCGGGTGCATTTAAGTTCTACAGCTTCCTTTCGGAAGTCTGATTCTTTATTTTTGCTGACGGAAGGGTCGCGGCCTCGTCAGCTACCGTGTCTCGTTGGATACGGAAGACCGTGACTCATGCATATGAGATTCGGGGTAAGGTTCCCCCGTTTCCAGTCACGGCTTATTCCACCAGGGCAGTTAGTACGTCCTGGGCGTTTAGACACCAAGGCTCTGTGTCTCAGGTGTGCAAAGCAGCTACTTGGGCCTCAGTGCACACGTTTACTAAGTTTTACAAAATTGATGTTGTGGCATCCTTGGATGCTGCTTTTGGCCGCAAAGTATTACAAGCGGCAGTATAGGCGCAGTTAGCGCCGCCTGAGAGGGCGTTTTTCTGTTGGGTACAGTTGTTATGATTTGCCCACCCCTCTTAATTGGCACAGCTTTGGGACGTCCCCATGTGTCATAAGAATTGCTGCGTCTGTCAGTGAACGGAAGAGAAAAAGGGATTTTTTTGTATAACTTACCGTAAAATCCTTTTCTCTGAGTTCACTGACAGACGCAGCACCCACCCCTCTGCGTTGGTTTTGTACGGCTTGTTACGAACTGATGTGCTGTACAGAGCAGGGGGATTATATGCTAAGGTGAGAACGGCCCCCTGGGAGGGGCTAACCTACACTTTTTTGTTTGTTTTGCCTAGGCTAATCCTAGCAGGATGAGCATAACCCCATGTGTCATAAGAATTGCTGCGTCTGTCAGTGAACTCAGAGAAAAGGATTTTACGGTAAGTTATACAAAAAATCCCTTTTTCATTAATTTTGTCTTGCACAATTGATAAAACAAAAATACTTGGGATATAATTATAAGGCTGGGCTCACACTGCCACGACTGGAAAAATTGCACGACTTTGCCATGTGACTTCATTGCAGCTTCCTTGCGACTTCATTAACAGAAGTCAATGCAAGTTGTGATGAAGTCGCCCCAAATTAGCACAGAAACCTTTTTCTAAGTCGCTGTGACTTGAGATTAAAACAGTTATATTGCAGTTAATGGGCTGCGACTTGAAATATAACTTTGAACTCTCAAGTTGCATGACAAGTCGCGGCAGTTTGATCCAAGCCTGAAGTAGTAAATGTGACAATGACCACACATTAACTCTTGGTAAATCTTCTTGGTTCATTTTTTTTTTACAGGTATTTATTCACCAGTAGTGAATGTTTACTGATTGTCACAATCACTGTTTTATAAACAGGGTCCCTAGTGTACATAAAAGGGTACATTTTATACCAGAACGTGCCCCCTTTATAATAAGGCTCCGTTCACAGCGTTTTTGGGTGTTTTTCTGTTCTAAGACCCCTTTCACATGAGGAGCTTTACAGACGCTGTTTAGCTAAAAATAGCGCCTGTACAGCGCCTCAAAAATCCCTCCCCATCCACCCCAACGTGAAAGCCGGCGTGCTTTCACACTGGGCGGTGCACTTGCGGGACGTTACAAAAAGTCCTGCAAGCCGCATCTTTGGGGCGGTGCGGTGAGTGGTAATATACCGCTCCTCCACCGCCCCTGTTCATTGAAAACAATGGGGCAGCGCTTCTGAAGCGGCTGAGCACCGCCTCGGAAGCGCGGAGCACCGGCACTTTTAACCCCTTCTGTGGGGTTAAAAGTGCACCACTCCTGCCACCGTAGCGCTGCTATAACAGCGTTAAATCCCTGCTGAAATTAGCGGGCATTTACTGCTACCGCCCCAGTGTGAAAATGCCCTAAGCCTCTAAAAATGCCAACAAGACAAATCCCATTCATTTCAATGGCTCCTGTTCACATCTGAGCGTTCTGTCGCCTAAAGCAAAACGCCTGTCGCTCAAAAAAGTACATGAGCCTCTTTTTTTGGCAGATTACAGGCGATTTAATTCTTTTACATTGGTGACCTTTTGAACTTTAAAACGTCTGTACAAAAATGCTGCAAAAATGCCCGAAAAAACACCTGTAAAATAGCAACGCCTAGATGTGAACATTGCCTACACATAAAATGACTATTCTGGACAAAATGAGTTGCTAAGAAAATAAAGGCTTTTTTAAATTGTGTATTTTTTATGCATCACTGCTAAAAACAAAACAAAACAAGCATGAAGTGTAAATGCAAACAAAAAAAAACTGAATTAAAAAGAAGAAGAAATTATAGGAAAATTAGTTATTTGGAGCTAAGGTCAATTAAGTGTTAATAAAATATAAACAGGTACACTTTTTAAGATTTTTCTTTTTAACCCGCCAGGCTGGTTTAACTGTTATTTGTAGATCAAAGGAAACTTCCTTGATCTGAACATAAAAGAAGTCCTTCAAAATAAATAAAGAATAATATTTGTAGGGTTTGCTTTAAAACCATTTATAACCCCGGGGATTTTTATTTTTACACACTGGCTGCACAAGAGTAATGTCATCAGATACAGTCAGGTCCATAAATATCGGGACATTGACACAATTCTAATGTTTTTGGCTCTATATACCACCGCAATGGATTTGAAATGAAACAAACAAGATGTGCTTTAACTGCAGACTTTCAGCTTTAATTTGAGGGTATTTACATCCAAATCAGGTGAACGGTGTAGGAATTACAACAGTTTGTATATGTGCCTCCCACTTTTTCAGGGACCAAAAGTAATGGGACAGATTAACAATCATAAATCAAACTTTCACTTTTTAATACTTGGTTGCAAATCCTTTGCAGTCAATTACAGCCTGAAGTCTGGAACGCATAGACATCACCAGACGCTGGGTCTCATCCCTGGTGATGCTCTGCCAGGCCTCTACTGCAACTGTCTTCAGTTCCTGCTTGTTCTTGGGGCTTTTTCCCTTCAGTTTTTTCTTCAGCAAGTGAAATACATGCTCAATCGGATTCAGGTCAGGTGATTGACTTGGCCATTGCATAACATTCCACTTCTTTCCCTTAAACTCTTTGGTTGCTTTTGCAGTATGCTTCGGGTCATTGTCCATCTGCACTGTGAAGCGCCGTTCTGAAGCATTTGGCTGAACATGAGCAGATAATATTGCCCGAAACACTTCAGAATTCATCCTGCTGCTTTTGTCAGCAGTCACATCATCAATAAATACAAGATAACTAGTTCCATTGGCAGCCATACATGTCCGCCCCATGACACTACCACCACCACCATGCTTCACTGATGAGGTGGTATGCTTTGGATCATGAGCAGTTCCTTTCCTTCTCCATACTCTTCTCTTCCCATCACTCTGGTACAAGTTGATCTTGGTCTCATCTGTCCATAGGATGTTGTTCCAGAATTGTGAAGGCTTTTTTAGATGTTGTTTGGCAAACTCTAATCTGGCCTTCCTGTTTTTGAGGCTCACCAATGGTTTACATCTTGTGGAGAACGCTCTGTATTCACTCTGGTGAAGTCTTCTCTTGATTGTTGACTTTAACACACATACACCTACCTCCTGGAGAGTTTTCTTGATCTGGCCAACTGTTGTGAAGGGTGTTTTCTTCACCAGGGAAAGAATTCTTCGGTCACAGTTGGACTGAGAGAGATATAGATTCCTCATCACATACTGTGCTAGAATTTCGTGAAATGTGTACAGTTAGTCCCCTACTTATGAACGAATGCCATTACGAGAGCACATTCGTAAGTCCAGTTTGTTTGTAAGTCCAAGGAAGTACCCAACCAACACAATCAGCCCAATAAATGACTGTAATAGGTTTATAGCACATTTCTCACAAATAATGCATGGAAAAAAAGGTTGATATAAAGATAAAGTACTGTATACAGTAAACTACACTGAAACACAAGCACTTGTGGAGGATGCACGCATAAGAATGTATGCCAGAAATATGAACTAACTCACATTTAGCGGTCTCCCAAACCTCCAAAGGCCTGATGGTGACCTCCAGAGTCAGGGAAAGCTGCCTTTCCTCCTCAGGGTGCAGGTACCTAGGCATAGTGGGTGTAGTGCAAGGTGGAATGATGGGCGCCAGTCACAAAGAGTTTTATTTCTCTTAACAGGAACAGGGGAGATAGGGTTAGGGCACAGGAAACCCTTAGGCAAATGCAATAGCAAATTGGCAGACTCTGCATTCAAAAAAAAGAAGTAGGCAGACAGCAATACATAAAAAGGGCCATTAAGCTAAATGCAGCAATCTGTATTTTGTAGCAACTGCTGTCTCCTATAGCAACCCTTCACAAACAGTATCCCACTGTAGATCTTCAAGCTTAGCTCAGTCTTTTACTAGACTTCTTCGACTCCCAGCTATCTGCTGGATCCCCTGAGCTCTTCTCACAGCTACCCGCTGTATCCTTCAAGCTGCACCCACGCGACCCACTGAGTTCCTGGACTCCCAGCTAACTGCTGGATCCCTCTGACTCACAGCTACCCTCTGTACTTATCTTCAAGCTTTACTTACAGCTACCCACCGTACTCCTTCAAGCTTTACTCACAACTACCTGCTTTATTCCTGGATGAGTCTCTACTGAAGCATGCCTACTTACTTCACTGTCCCCAGCTAGTGAAATGTCTGCTCTGGTACTCCTTCAGAACTTCATCCCTTCTGCACTTGCAGGAGTTGTCATCCCTTTGTGGCAACTGCTCCTCCTTTACCTCCAGCAACGATCAGGCTCCTCTCGAGCTGAGCCTCTGTACACCTGATTAGGCCTCAGGCTTCAGGCCTAATCCTCTGCTGCTGCTCGGATTCCTGGATAGTCCTCAGGCAGGCCTGGCAGCCAGGAGCTCCCAAATAGGCCTCAGCTCTAGCAGCCTGGAGCTTTTCAACACATATCCACCCAGGCAGCCGCCCAGGTGGAAAAGACCCTCGATCACCTGACTCTCTCCAAATAGACTATCCCCACAGCCTCAGTGGCCAAAGAAACTCCTGCTGATTGGCTAAGAAAACATATTCACTCATATCCTGAATTCACTGTAATCTGTCTTATTATGTCTAAATTAACCAAAAGCAACAGTGCCACCTATTGACAGAAGAGAGAATCACAGTTCCATTCAAGATAGGAGAAAACCATTTGATCCAGCAACAAATTAGCCAGGCTAGTTACCACCTAGCTAGCACAACTACATTTGCTAGCAGCCCTGTTTAGGACAAGGGGGCTACACACACAGACATACAAATGCATGTTCGTACCTTTGAGAGTTTGCAAATTAAAAGTTCATATGTAGGGTGCTTACTGTACTCAAATACAATCCAGTACCAAAATGCAGTGATAGAAACAGTGAAAAATTATAATACAAAAAATAGAAACATAGAAAAGTGACGGCAGAAAAAGACTGAGTAGTCCATCGAGTCTGCCCCTTTTTATTTATTTATTTTTTATTATTCTTAAAATGAATCAATATTTGTACAACGTACAAACATGCATAAATCAAATCAGATACGTGGTCTTAAAAAAAATATAACAATCTGAATGTGCCCCAAAATGTAAAACCAAATACTTGAAAATATGTGAAAATAAGAATTATATGCATATATGTAGATCTTAAAAATCCTTTTTATAACCAAATAAATCTTGATCCGCAGTGTTCTCTTCAAACACACTCACCAGAAGTGCATGCCTACCTTGTTTAAGAAAGGCAAACACAGCATGAACCAGAGGAAATGGTGGAACAATGCTTGGATAACACCTGGGGGAGTAATTCTTCGCTCTCTGCACACAAAGTGGCTCCAAAGTTCCAGAATGGATGGATGATCGCCACAGGAAAAAAGTCTTCATATAGTCTAATAACATAATAATAAAAACATCTTTACTGTAAACAGTTAAAACGTGCTCCTAAAAAGTACAGCAGACTGTAGGCATATAATATAACCGCACATGGATACTATACTAACTGCTCAGTGCTAGTTGGAGACTAAGACATCCATCAGCAGTTGGCTGCCCAGCACCAAACCACTTACAGAACACAGAGATCAACGCAGCACCACTCTGCTTACCGTGTCAGGCCCTGCCTCCAGCGCGTTTCATCACACAGGACTTTGTCAAGGAGGTATTTGTGATACTTTGCAAAGGAAAAACTGTAAGTGCAGATGCAATGCTATTTGAGTGCTGCAGCACACATTATTTTTTTTTTTATATAATCAAGATTTATTGAGTTTTCACAAAAACACAGAAACAAAAACGTAGCTCAATGTTAATAAAATAGGTAGAGAAATGGCAGTACATAACCATCATGTCAAAAGAATAAAACTGAGAATAAATCATATAAGACTTGCCAATTGAAACCTGAAGAGTGAAAAATAAAGAAAAAGAGAGAAAAAAAAAAGAAAATATAAAATATATAATATATAAATAAAAATAAAGAAAACAGGAATAAAAATAAAAAATGGGGAGAAATTAGGAGTTGAACCAAAATTAGACATAGGTGGAACACAAAAAAAAAAAAAACACCCTTCATTACCCATCAGGGGGCGACACAGACTCTCAGTGGAAAGCAGGTCATGTGGGGCTCAGAATACAATGCCGTGAGGTTACAAGCGAAAATCGCTGCAGGGTAGCCCCGGAGCCCCCACCCCGGCCGAGCCACCAGGACCCCCCCCCACGCCATCAGCAAGTTGGGCGTCTTGAAAAGGGGGAGAGGGAAGGCCCAGGCAAGCACAGCCAGGGGGGGGGGCGCAACCCAATCAGGGTCCCAGGCTGCACCCGAGCAAGGATGAAGCAAACTGATCCCACGTCCGAATCAGTTCACACCCCGGGCGATTTAATAATTAATGTGGTTAGGAGGATGGAAGGAGGGGGGAAGGCAGGGGAGTGGAGGAGGGAAATAATGCGAATAATAATTATCAGGGAGTCACCCTGGGGACCCCGTTCCAGTTAGGGAAAAGTATAAGTAAAGAAAAAAAACGGAAGAAAAAATGAGAGGGGGGACTGAGGGGGGGGGGGGGGTGTCCACCCGACAGAGGCCGTATGAGTCATGGAGGGTCACATCCAGGGGGCGCTCGTTGACTAGACGTCACTCCTTGACTACTCGCTACAATCTCATGCGAGTAGTATTGCCAACCAGCCCAGATATCCTTAAATCTATCATAGTTGTCCCTAGCCCTTGCCACCCACTCTTCAGCCTCCATAATAGAGTCAACCTCTCTCTTCCAATCTTGGAGAGTCGGACATCTAGATTGCTTCCAAAACCGCGGTATGAGTGCCTTTGCAGCGTTTAACAGATGGGGAATCACACTGCGTTTGTATAATTTGGAAGAGGCAGGCATACCGTGGAATAAGAAGTGGAGCAGGGTACACGTGATCTTCCGCAGGGTCAGTTTACAAATCCAGGGGGTAATGGCCTCCCAGAATTCCTGAATCATGGGGCAGGTCCACCATATATGGAGAAACGTGCCTTGATGGCCACAACCCCTCCAGCATCTTTTGTCAGCGGAAGGGAACATTTGGGCCAGTCTGGACGGAGTTCTATACCACCTGGCCAGGAATTTAAACGAGGATTCCTGGATCCGGGAGGACAGAGAGGATGAGTGGGTAAAACCAATCAACCGCTGCACCTGGGGAGGCGTAAGTTGTATCCCCAGCTCCCTCTCCCATTCCCTAATGTAGTAAGGGGTACCAGTGCCCAAAGATCCCAGAATGAGTCCATACATCTGAGACAACAGATGCCTGGGCTCCGGTAGTTCCACACACAGTGATTCAAATTCCGTAAGCGAACTACAGGGCCTAAGTCCCGGATCCAATGAACGAAGGAAACTGTCCAGCTGTCTATGCCTCCATTCTGCAAAGGGTATAGTCCCCAGTTGTGTCCTCAGGGATGGTAGTGGCAATAAATCACCTTCCGGGGCGAAACGGGCACAAGGGCCCCTCCCATCAGGAGCCCAGGAACCTAGAGAGCCTCTCTCCGCACCCGGGGCAAACCACGGGTAGCCAACCAGTGGTGCCAGGGGGGAGGTTGGTGGAGCAAACTTCCCACTCGAGTTCATGTTATCCCAAGCAGACAATGTGGCCACGGTTAGAGGGGAAGTCCAGTCTGAAAGGCCCCTGCCTGAGCGCGGAACCCAGGGGGCACCAGCCAGGTCCCTGCCCGCCATGGTCTTCTCCAGATTGACCCACAGTCTGGTCTTGCCATCGTGGTTCCAATTCAAAATCCGAACCAACGCCATGGCCTTGTAGTAAATCGCTATATCTGGGAGGCCAAGGCCACCGCATCGTTTGGTCCTTCTCAAGAGATCGTAAGCCAGACGGGGGAGCTTGCCCTGCCAGACAAAGGTTTGGAAGCATCTGCGTAATCTACGGAAGAAGACCCTGGGAAGGGCTATAGGGACCGTGTGGAGGAGGTAAATTATATGGGGTAAGATGGTCATCTTTAGGGCGCTAATGCGTCCAAATCAGGTAAGGGGTATGTCTCTCCATGATCTAAGGTCTTTCTCCATCGTAGTCACTAAGTTACCAAAGTTAAGGTCATATAGCAAGCTCTGGTCAGAGGAGATATGCGTACCCAGATAGGGGAGGGAGCCTCCACACCACTTGAACGGGAATGCGCTACCCAGAGAGTCCATCAGTGATGTAGGAACATTGATCGGGAGTAGTTCGGACTTGTCAAAGTTAATCTTGTAGTTCGACATTAGGCCAAACTCTTTCACCTCATCCATCACTATTGGCAGTGTAACCGAGGGATTGGAGAGATAAAATAGCAAATCGTCCGCGTAAGCGGACACCTTGTGCTCCCTGGAGCCTATCACCATCCCCTTAATGTCTGGGTTAGCCCTTACACGACATAAAAAGGGCTCCAGCACTAAGGCAAAGAGCAAGGGGGAAAGGGGGCATCCCTGCCTGGTCCCATTACGGACCGGCAGGGGGTCAGACAGCACCCCGTTTACCCGCACCCTGGCCGAGTTGTCTGCGTATAACGAGCTGACCCAACCCAGCATGCGCTCCCCCAGCCCCATCTCCTGAAGCACGAACAACAGATAGGTCCAGGAGACCCTATCAAAGGCCTTCTCGGCATCCATCGAGATGACCACACAGGGACTTCGAGTAGGACCATGTTTCGCCCAATGCAGGATATGGAGGGCCCTGATAGTATTGTCCCTGGCCTCTCGGCCCAACATAAAACCGGTTTGGTCCGGGTGTATCAGGTCCGTCACATGAGTCTGCAGACGTAGGGCTAAAAGTTTGGCCAAGAGTTTAGTGTCCGCATTCAACAGTGAGATGGGGCGGTAATTGGAGCACAGCTGGGGGTCTCTACCGGGCTTGGGCAGGACAACAATGTGTGCCATTAAGGCTTCCGGTGGTAGAGGCGAGGAGGGGCCAAGGGAGTTGAAGTATTCGCATAACGGGGTTTCAAGCACCGGGAGAAAAGCTTTATAATAAGCGTTAGAGAAGCCATTAGGGCCCAGACTCTTCCCAGCTGGGAGAGCAGAAACCGCAGCCCTTAGCTCCTCCACCGTAAAAGGAGCCTCCAACTCATCGAGCACCTCGGGTGCTAGAGAGGAGAATCCCGATCCTTTAACATAGGACCGCAAGGTCAGAGACTCCTCCCCCGGGTCAGACGATGGCCGAGGATGGGGAAGATTGTATAAAGATTCGTAATAGCGCCTGAATTCGGATGCGATAGCCTTGGAATCTACCAAGGACACCCCTCTAGCAGATAAAGTATGGACATGTCGTAGAGCCTGCTGACGTTTCAGTTGTCTCGCCAACAATCTCCCACATTTATTGCCTTGCTCGTAAAAGCGATGTGCATAGAAACGCATTTTATTTTTTGCCCTCCGGTCCAAGCAAAGGGAGAGTTCTGACCGCAAACATGACAGTTGATCCGCAACCCCAGGAGAACGAGTCGCCTTGTGGTTGGTCTCAAGGTCATGAATGCGGTCGAGAAGCTTTGTTAACTCCCCCTGCCTGTCCTTTTTGAGGCGAGATCCATGGGATATCAGCTCTCCACGGATCACTGCCTTGTGACCCTCCCAAACTGCACGATGGGACACCTCCCCCGGTTGGTTAAGTTCAAAGTAGTTATTCAGGGATCTATCAACTGCCTCCCTGGCCCCGGAGTCATCCAACAGAGTCTCGTTCAGTCTCCAAGAGTGAGCCCTCTGGTGGGCAAAGGGTCCACTCAATGTTATATAAACTGGAGCGTGATCCGAGGTGGTGATACTACCTATGGAGGCATCCGATATTGAACCAAGATAGTATTGGTCCACTAAAAACAGATCTAACCGAGAGTAAACGTCGTGTGTCTTAGAGTAATAGCTGTAGTACGGAGGTATCCATCATAGTGGTGGAGCCTAGTGCGAGGTCAAATATATTGTAACTCACCTGGGAAACGGGTGGTCTCCCGAGTGAGAACCTCTGACTTGCTCTGAGACAACCTACTGAGGCCCCGGTCCCTCCGTCAACTATCTAGGGACTTATTGATGAAACTTGAATTGGTTGGCCCCCTCCACAGGGTAGCACGTCAAACCCTCCCAGTGTTCCGTCACTAGGCACCTCTCGACTATAGGGTACCTAGAGCGGAGTTTTTCCTGTCCGTCCCCCTCAATTGTTTCGAAGAGCTGGCGTAAGTACTGGAACTCTGGTTGGTGTTCCGCTGAGCA